>JAAAKM020006971.1:16461290-16489538 GCA_010016025.2 Alatinidae sp. Z8VKAUB7J3 | reverse complement strand
CCACTCACACTTGCAATTTTTCAGCTTTCGGCTAAAATAAAACTACCAATGTTCATAGCATCTTCGCACTCTGGGGGCATTGGCCTCTCATCCCTAGGGGATGCGAGAATCTCCGGTTAAGAGCCACGGTCTTACAGCCTATGGTAGGATGGAAACAGCCCAAGACGTTATTCCGACCATCAGTGAAATACGCATACGCCTGCTTTGTCTATAAATGACCGTCCTAACAAATAGCGCGTATTGTACGTGATGAGAAAGTAACATTTTCTTTCAGTTGAAGAAAGCCATCATGTTCTGCTCCGATTGACCGGCCGTTAGCTACTAGATGTTTCCCCACCAATAGATGTGCATCCCACTGGTTACGCTAATAGTACCGGTATGTTCTCAACGCTTTTCAACATTCGCCTTTGAAGCACCTTTTCAAGCACAACATAGAGGCACAGATGAAGTAAACTAGCGACTGATCAAAACTGTCACGGCCACGTGTTGTATCCATCATAACAACCTTTAGTTTCAAATGAAAGCATTACATTCCTGTCAGAACAATACTTATACAGCTAATTACGTTGTTTATCGCATATGTCCACAGTTGTGCACGATCGTCTCTAAAACCATTTGAAAATTTTAAGCTTAGAACAAATGCGGCTATTTTTCTGGGAAAAGCGATGATGGTGGGCATGACAACATCTTCAATACGGTGTAAACACGATGTGTCATGAGCTACATTCTTGTTTATCACAAAAGTATTTTAAAAAAGAGAACTACACAGACCGCAACAAGATGTCTAAGAAACATCCGTGCACATTTTAAGAACGATCGCTCTGAATGTGGCCTTTTATCGCGTCCCTGACACCAAACTCGACGCCCCCTTATTACGAACCCCGATAAGCAAGTATCTCAGATATGAAATTTCACTAGGAAGTGAAAGGGGTGCTCTCCCTCCTCGCGAGTGGAATTGGCTGAAAACCCCCATTAGGTTTAACACCTGTATCCCACTATGAAATAAACAGCTACTCTTCTAAGAGTAGCACTTTAAATACGAAACAACGTTTTCAAGCCGAACTACAGAGGGGCAATCGCCTCGAGTCCCGATTTAGCCGTTAAGAGAAAATCTTCACTCTGTTCAAAAGAAATTGGCAAAAGCACTAGGTATTCTCAAAGAACACTAAAAACGGTACTGGAAATAAAATGCTATCTTTAGCACTCATCCCGTGACACAAGAAAATTGCTGTTACATCTTTACGTGGATTCTTTGACCACAATCAAAGCAATATTAGCCGAAAATACAATTTTCATGTTATTGCAACTGCGAAAAGAAGGGAGTAATTGAATCTTGATATGTCCAGTCTTACTCCCTGGTGCCTAGCTATAAGTGATTCTATGATTTCCTTCTTGTAGCCTCGGACCTAACCGATGCTTAAAGTTTGTAATCCAGTGAGATTTCTTTCCATACACCTTTTCTTTGTCGTATATCTGATGTCCGACTACATCATTTTTATATTATTTTCTACTTCATAACATGAATTAAGACAGAAATCTATGATCAAAATTTATCATAACTGCTAGCTGCATGAAGCATGCCGTGAATGCGATAAAATGCTTGAAGTACATTGCATTCCTTGGATTTTGTTTCAAGGTATTTCATTCATAAAAACCTACCGTTAGCATATCGGGTGCACGCTTTGCAATCCACGAGTGCCCCCGATATTTCCAGGTCAAGCGCAGTTAGATAGTATTCTCCACCGTGGTCACATCAAGAGAAAATACCAGGGTTTTTTAGCTTATCTAATAAAATATTTGATGATAATATAGCCCAATTATCTTGATGATAATATAGCCCAATTATCTTGATGATAATATAGCCCAACTATCTTGATGATAATTCAGCCGAACTATGAAGCAATGAGACAATTTTTGCGTAAAGTGATCTCTCTTCTACTATCCACCAGAATGAAACTTCATCACTGCATACAGATGAATGATAGCCTTGTGACTTGTATATAGCTATATAAGGCTTGAACCGTGAGGACAAAAAGCTATTTATGACAGATTGGTACAAAAAGAGACCTGCTTTCCTCCCGTATTTTCATTGAAGCATTATGTCAAAGAAGTGTTAATAGGGCACCAATTATCACGTTTATGTACCAAAAAACATGGAATACCAGTTCTTGTTGCTGCTGAACCCTTTTCTCACACTCTGCCTGATAAAGATCATGCAATGGCCACTGAAAACTAAGGATCGATTTCAATGGGTTAAAACTAAATAAAACTACAATCCAATTAGCACTCAACATGGCGTTTGGTTTTCAAAAAAACCCAGGTCAATTACAAATTACGTTGTCGCTCTTACTTCATTACTTGATTGAGACTTCGGAGGTTCTCATCTCGTTTGAAACAATAAAATACTAAATTGATCAGATTCGTTTCTTTGGTATCACCCGGTCATGCGTAGACGTACTTTTATAATGATTTTAATTTAGTTTAGGCAATTCGTTCTCTATAACGCTGTTTCTCCATAGAGCTTCCGACCGCCAGTTCTCGGCCATTAATGAGCGAGGACATCTCCGCTTTACACAGTGTCGAGCGTTTCTGAAAGCTCAATTCGGGACAATGCGAATCGCAACATCAGAACAGCTGTTTTGTTTAAATAATTAGCAATGTGAAGGAGAATGAAGTCCATCAAAAATGTAAAAAAACGTATACACAGCAGTAAGGCTATTTCCGAACAGTTTCTTTTCATAATGTTTAAAGAGATGTGTACAAAAACACCACAACTTACCACATTGCACGCATGTATATGTATGAATGTAGGTACGTATGTACTTATGTAAGCATACGTGTTCGTATTACGAACGAATGCATGTGCACACATATATGTTTCGAAATTAGTACAAAGCATTCCTTAACACTAGTTTTCCCTTTTACCTTACCGCAACTGGCGTAAAACTAGTAGTAGTGCAATCATTCAGTTTGCTTTACTGTTGCTTTTCTCTCTATAATCTCTCTATATGTATAGAAATATGTATGTGTGTTGCCTTATATGGAACTATGCATGTCTGTATATATATAAATATGTGTATATCTTGGAATATATATCCGCATATGTGATTAGAAGTATATGGATATATATTTAAATTAAATTATATAAAAAGAGAACGGCAGTTACAGCTGTAGTTTCATGTTTCCAAACATAAGGCAACTGCTGAAACATTCTCGAAGTTACACTTTGACGATTATTCGCTTCAATTATAAGGATGGTGATTCCTTTGCGTGTTACTATATGTATCTATATATGTTCACATGTATATATGTCATGTCAACTGATGATCGCAGGAAAAGCGTGAAACTAGTATGTATGAATGTATGTATGTATGTATGTATGTATGTATGTATGTATGTATGTATGTATGTAATGTATGTATGTATGTATGTATGTATGTATGTATGTATGTATGTGCAGAGTTGTCCAATCAACTTTTAAATCAAATCTGCAGCACGGATGTTACGCTCTATTGTTCTCGGGGGAATAGAAAATGGGTAAATTGGATGTCATTTTCGAAATCTGTATGTAACTTGAGAATTTCAACAATGTACGAAATCAATTTGATCTAACTCAATTTCTGATGATCGGGGCCAAACAAATAACAAATTTATAGTTAAGGTCCATTGACAAGGAGATTGTTGAACTTCAGCACTCAAGGAAGAGATATTTTTAATTTTTTATTGGGTTTTACACCTGGTATTCCTCTTGACAGGGGCTGTGCCCACATATAAGGGACTTTAGTTGAATCTTGGAGCACTTTAAGACTGGATGCCCTTTCTGTCATTACCAATTGCCCTTCAGGGAATCAAACCTGCACCCTCTAGCATAGAAAGCAACTGGATTATCCACTGGGTCATGATGGCTCTATTAGACTAATAAATAAGAATATATAGTTATATAGTTATTATAGTTAGTGATATAGTTAGGGGTTTTTCTGTGTCTATAACTTCTGTTACATTTTTTTCATTAATTTACTGTTAAACTGGTATTTCAAGTTCCAAAAAATGGCCTTTCCCTTAAAATTATTTTCAACGTCATTGAAATGATACTGTGAATGTCATACAATACATGGTGCTTCATTTAATGGAATGCTAGATTTGCATAAGGCATGTTAGCACTACTATGGTGTAGAATAGTAAAGTTAATATTTCAAAGTTTCGTCTGGGAAATCAGGGAATTTTTCTTACTTGAGGCTGGGAACCCTGATTTTGTTTGACTGTAATGATAGTAACTTTAGAATTTATATATATTTAAAAAATATCAGGTGGGTGTCTGCATCTGCTGTATGTAGTGAATTGAGTATGTTGAGTGGCTGTGACTGTTGGATTTTGCACTGGTTTCAATAGCCAGCTGTTGTAAGTGAACCCTGGTTCACACGAAACCACACTAGTAAGATCGTAGCTATGGACTATATTCTGTTTTCAAACGCTAAAATGTGGCATTTGCTTTCAAACGCTATGACATCGTTACCTTAACTTTTGTATCTTCTAGGTTGACCCTGCCAAGTATAAAAACATTGTTAATGGATTTAAAGTCACATTAAAGGAAGAAAAGGTCAGAGGTTTGGCTAAGGGATGGGCACCAACATTCATAGGATATTCGATGCAGGGACTTGGCAAGTTTGGATTCTATGAAGTTTTCAAGATCTTATACAGTGACCTGATTGGAGAGGTAGCCTTGATTTATGTTTGAGTTGTACTTTTTATGTAGCTACCTGTTTTGTTATCATGTGGTGTTGCAATGGCAAGTTTTGTGGTAAAAGTCTAGGTGATGTACAGTTTGGCTTGCTTGTCAGACTTGATTTGTTGAAGTTAAGTAACATTTCCAGGAGAGTAATAAAATGTCTTCTGTTTATGGATAGATGGCATTCATTTGATTTCTGAACAGGATTGGAAACTATAGCCCATGGTGTGGGTCTGGGTTGTAAAATGAGAGCACCAAATAACACTGCGGCCTGCAAAAGGCTTGATGATTTGACTTCAAATCTGTGTAAATTTTTCTTGCACTAGGCCTAAGCTTTCAGATGATTACGAAGTCCAATGGAAAGTGCACGTCTGTAATGCTTTTGCCCTGTTAGAGCTATTTGCAAGACATGCATCACAATTTTCCAATGTCAGTGCTAGACAGGTTGCATCAGTTGCTGTTACAGTGCAGCCCAGTTAGGAAATCATAAACATTCACCCTCTAGACACTTCAATAATACAAGTGATCTGAGATTGTTTGGTAATTTAGTTTGACACAGAGGATGACTACCCTCAAGATCTTGTTGACAAGCAAAGTATGCTTACAAACAGCTGTGGACTGTATGCAATCAGCCGTCTGTATTAATAAGGTATAAGCATGATATATTAGACGTATGAATTTTGGTAGATAAACCTTGCTTTAAATTATTTACGAGGCTAATTCATTTGGTGACCCCAGTTTATTGTATTGCAAGCAGAGTCATAGAAGACTTAAGTTTTATAAGGCTATTCATGTTGAAATAGAGGGGTGAATGACCTATTGCAATCATTTTCTTCTTTAGAGGTCAACTATTTTAGTTATTGTTAAATCTCTTATGAGACCACAGGTTAACTTATTAATTACTTTTTCATACTTTTTGTGCCCTGTAGGAAAACTCATACTCGTACCGAACCAGCTTGTACCTGGCAGCATCTGCTAGTGCAGAGTTCTTTGCCGACATAGCTTTGGCACCCATGGAAGCTGTCAAGGTCAGGATTCAGACACAGCCAGGATGGGCTAGCACACTCAGGGAAGGTGTACCCAAACTCTGGGCACAAGAAGGAATCAAAGGGTAAGCATTTACCTGTTCTGTGCATTAGGTTGTTTTTCATAAATCAAGCTTATGTTGGACTTGCTTGGGCTGTGCCCCATGAATCTGGGGGTTGTACAGTTGGGTCCAGGCTTTAACTGCTGATACTATTTTCAGACTACGTCATACCCTTGTCCAACTTACCTAGAAAGTAAGAACACTGTTACTAACACTTAAATGACGTTGTTGATTCTATTTGCCACCCATTTATTGCTTCCAAACAATGTTTTCAATGTTGAGTGCAGTGTAGGATATAAGTAGAATCTTGGGGTTTGTTTTTTTAAGTTTTAACTCCCAGTCAGTTTAATGTTCCAATCAAAGTTTGGTTTCCCATTTAAGTTTCTATGTCATTGTATGTTACCCTTTCAGGCTCTGGTCCCCAATAAAGTTTGATCTACCATTCAGTTGCCAATTCAGATTTGTGAATGTAATTTTTAATTTTAATTTTTACATCTTACGAAGTCTGACCCCAACTCTAATTCCAACTCCTTCGCTACGCTAATTACAGTCACCTTATAGTGTGCTCATAGGGAGCTGATAACACAACAAGTTACAGTTGTAATGTTTACACTCCAAATTTGGAGATCCAATATACTTTCGCTTTGGCTTCATCCTCAGACCTTTCCTAACTTTTTCGAGCTGTTTCAATCATGGTTGACCGGGTTCTTGGATAGCGTTAGGGCTTCGGGTAGAATTGTGTCAGTAAGGTAGCAGTTCATCACTCCCGTTTAGTCCCTATTCCTTGTTTTGAGTGTGCATTCAATGGAACGAAATTGCATTTTAGGTTGAAGTGGTCTGGCTAGTTTTTGCTGTGGAATCAAGTTAAATTGGCTCATTCATTTTGCAAAGTAGAAAGCTCCAAGCCGGTGTATTATTTCCCACAGCCCCAGTGGTGGCTCCACATTTTTTGCTAAGTAGTGTTTTTCTCTGGCAGAGGGAACAAAGACACCACTAAAATAAGAAAGGAAAGGGGGGAATCGGGCCCTTTGGCGTTCGACTTCGTGGCAGTGCCTGTGACTCCCCTAAATTACCTGACTTTAAAAAAGTGATGTTATATTTTCTAGTTGCGTGATGGACTTGACAGTGTCTTCCTGTTCTAAAGTAACTGTGGATGAGGTGGCCTAATAGATAAGGCCCTGATCTAAAAGCAGACTGTTATAGGTTTCAATCTCGGTGTCCGGTACCTCGGCGTGGCCTTAAGTTAGTCAATTTGCGTGAATTTACTCACATAGGTGTAGCGAGCCCCATGCGTTAAAATATGTTAGCCTGAAAATATACTCGACGTCGAGGTACTTCCAGATTCAGATACTTCGTGGTTTTGATTATTCTCGAGGCCATACTGGCATTTAATTGTAAAAATTATCCCTACGTATTCTTCCTTGACCAGATTTTACAAAGGTCTACCTCCACTTTGGTTGAGGCAGATCCCATACACCATGATGAAGTTTGCTTGCTTCGAGAGGACAGTCGAAGCCCTGTATAAGTACGTGGTTCCCAAGAAGAGGGATGAGTGCACCAAACCAGAACAGCTTGTGGTGACTTTCGCTGCTGGATATATTGCAGGTGTCTTCTGTGCCATCGTGTCCCATCCAGCTGACACTGTTGTATCCAAATTGAACAATGATGTCGGAAGCACACCCATTCAAGCAGCAAGGGATTTGGGAATGAAAGGTACGTACTTTGTGGAATTTAATTAGCAGTTTTTTAATTAAGAAGTGAACTGACTAGGCTAAGATTGGTCGTATTTATGACACTGTGTAAGGACTGAAATGAGAGCACTTGCAGCAATAACATGAAGTTCTTGTATGCAACAGTTACAGAATGCATTTGAGTTGAAGGTGAAAACTTTAGTATCGTTTTAGATTGTATGGATCTTTAGACCTATTTGCTGAAAATATCAGTCCATTATAATTGAATCAAGACGAGACTGAAAATCGTACTCTTGAAGAAAGATTTTTCCCCACGTGCAGTGATTCTTTTTTAGCCCAACATTGTGGTTTGGTGCAGAGCTAAAATTCCTTATTCTTCAACTACCTGTCATTTATTGGCTGAGTCCATTGTTACAGGACTGTGATCAAGCCTAACCCTTACCCACGGTAAGGATGTAAAGCCGATCGACCAAAGGCCCCCTTTACAATACTTGCATTCTGTGAAAATAGACGCTGTTTTATTTATTAGTTAACTTGTTTGGTGGTTTTTCTGTTTATTCTGGGTAGTTTCGAGGTTGGGCCAACCATTTATCAGGGATCTTGGATTGAGAGACGGGTAGTTTTACCTCTGTTTACAAATCGTATAAAAATAGGGCAACGTTTCATCGATAGGCATAAGAGCCCTGCTTAAATTTTGTGGGGTTTCTTAATGCTTCCGTGTCATTAAAAATGTTTTGGACAACTCAGAGAGATTGTTAAACTTATTATGAAGCAGGTCTGAATGATTGCACTGGGCAACAAAATTTTTGTTGTATAGATACCTGCATCTGTTATAACTTGATTCAAGTGTGCCGAGTTCGAATCTGGGGTTATTTTTTCTCTCTAAGCTCTAGGGCTTGCTTCTTTTTGCCATTAAGCGTTTTCTCTTTTTTCAATTTGGCATTTTCGCGTCAAAATACTTAAGTATTAGTACACTAACAATGAGCTGTGCAGAAGAGGAATCTTGTCTTTAATAACATAAATGAAATAATTTTGTATATATTAGTTTAATTTCAGTGCATATTTCGAATAGGTTCCTTTGTAAGCTTCCTTAATGCTAGAGCGTTTAATCCTTCAACTGCAGTCCTATCGCCCTTGATACTGCTTGTCCTTTATCAAAACTCATGAGTGTATAGAGTGGAAAGATGGAAAAGTGACATTGAAATGTTGCTGTTATGTTACTCTAGTGTTATCGCTTGTTGATGATCATTCAGTCCTGGCGCTCTAGCTGTTAAATTTTCGGTCTGAGGAGGTCCAGAGTAACTTTCGACGAAACGTAAATATTAAAGAAAGGAGGAGTTTTCCAAATCACGTCCTGTTCTTTGAAGCGTGGCTGTTATATTTATTGGTAAACTATTTTTCTATCTTGCTTTTTTTTACAATTCGGGAAAGTATGTAAGGTTTTATTAATTATTATCGTGGTTTTATAATCGTGCAAGGCGTAGTTTAAACATATAATCAACGGGGACTGAATTTAAGATTTTTAGTGACTAGGCGACTGCTCGTAAGCATGGCAGTTGAAAGCAATTTAGTTATCTACGAGTGAAACGCTTACCCTTTGAATTCCTTGCGACTGTACATAATGTATGTGATGTGTTATGAGTATATATCGTTCTGTAAGGCTTATAATCTTTGCCTCGTCTATTTAGGTCTATGGAAAGGATTGGGACCTCGTATTCTCATGATTGGTACTCTAACTGCCCTGCAGTGGTTCATTTATGACACCGTCAAGGTCGTCTTCCGCCTGCCCAGACCACCACCACCAGAGATGCCCGAGAGCTTAAAGCGAAAACTCGCCCAAAAACAAGCTGCCTAATACCAGACAACGCCCAAGAATATATGAATTTAATAGAAAGACTGAGTTCCCGCTTCTTCTAGAGACGATTTTGGAGAAGTATTTGTACAGAAAGGAAGTGATAATTTATGGATAGCTTCTTAGCTTTTATGTGTACCAATGGTGAAAGAATTTGTCTGTGGTGAACTCTTTGTGAAGGAGAGCAGAGAAACTGTACTTGCTTTGCCTCTTTGATATGATAACCATTCTTTTAGTAGCATTGTCTCCGTAATTGTAGGACAAGGGCTTGCATTTTGTTTATCACAACTGAATTTGTTACGATGTGAAATGATTGTCAAAACTCTTAACGAAGTATGGATAGAGTCGCATTTATTATTCAAACGGATTTGAGTGTGTTGTGCTTATTCACGTCTCTCTGCTCTTAGCATTCTTTCTTACGATACATTGCAGGTACCGCGGATAGCGTTCGCAGACTAAAACGGTATTCGGCAGGCCCCGCATTTAACATGCCGTGATTCACGAGAACCGGTACATCTTTTAAGCGACTAAACACAAAATTTGGAGAAATATTGTAATGTTCGAAGACGTCATTTTTGTCACGAGTGGGGATTGATTGATCATGGATTTCTAAATAGTAGCATATACAGTAACTATTATTTGGGAGTCCATGGACCAGTATTAGACTCGTGGTGGTGCGCTCCCGTAACAAATCGCAGTTCCCGTGAAGAACGGGAGGATCGTATCAGAAGGAGTAAGGGGCAGGTGCCTGCCCTAAGGGCACGACCAAGAACTAAGCAACGAAAAACTCGTTTGCTACCTTATACCTTCGGAACATACACTACTTGCAGAATGGTTCTGTTACGAAACTGGCGGAGATAGCATATGGAGTACAACCTGAAAGGTGCTAACCTGCCTGCTTATGAATTACCATTAATCACTCTTGCGGACATAATTGCCAATTGAATGCTGCCTTCCCTCTTCTTCTCTGTTGCTATTAAGGGGCTGCATGTGAGGGGATATGTACTGACTATATCTCTGATCCTGTGTAAGGTGCCTTGCGATCCAGACCGTTTACACTAACTAGATGCCCTGCCGAATGACATGGTTGGCAGGGTACGCCTTAAGAGCTGATTGATCCGCCAACTATTGGACTCTTGTGCCTCTTCCACCGGTCTTGTTTTCATGACTGTAAGGCAGACATTCCCTCTGCCACACCAGCGAGTTTGATTGTGGGTGACAAATCTGCTTTCTCTTTTTTCAACCCAATGGCTTTACATACGCTTTGCACGCAATAATATAACTAATTGTTGAGTAGCATGGTACAGATAACTTGCTGTCCTATATTGTATTAGGATAAATGTCGATTTCCACTGATGAATGATAGGAAACTGGTGTAATTGATGAACTGACTAGTGCAATGTAATTGAGGTACGTTGTAATCAGGTTCGCATTACTTAAAACAACAAGCCATGGTAACAGGGGTAAGGAGTTTGAATAACGGTGGTAACAAATTTTCATATTCTCGTGTAAAATTTTAAGATGGTCTTTGAGTCTGTGCGCTTTTGTATTATAGTTGTATATCTCCTTTACTTGTTCTCTTGTGTTTAATGAGGGGCGTAGCCAATGTAAATATTTATCAAGGCAAAGATAAGTCTGCTATGAGAGCTTGAAAACACTTTTAGATGTCAAGGTTACTCTTGGCAAGAATAAGTTTTTATTTCTGTTAAAATCCCAATAATGAAGAAAAGCTAGTTTCTCGTATTCCAGTACGAGGTGTGAAATTTCGTTCAAAAATACAGTAATCGTTCCTATTGAGAGATTCATCAAAGGGTTGTTTCCCAAATTTTCTTGAAGGTAGTGCTTTCTAACCTTCGCAAATGTGAAATTGCTGAGGTGATATCCAACTCAACTGAAGTAGACGTCACAAATTTGTGTGATCCTAGCAAGAGTTAACTTCGTATACGTTTACTGCCAGATTAGAAAAAACAAACATACTAACTGAGGGGTTGTACATTGAATATCTTACCAATGAATGCGATAAAGTAAAAGCGTTTACAATTAACTGTTATAGCAAAGTATTGTAGGTAGGGTAAAAAGCTATTTGCGGATATGGAGCGTAAAAGGTAGAGTTAATGGACGCGAATTATAGTAAAAATTGACTTGCAAAGTTTTAAAGTCAGACCGCAAAGTAGTTCTTTAGAGCTGGATACAAGCTATTAAAAGCTATTCAACAATTAAATTTGACGGTTGTGGACGCATCGACACCTGAAATTCAAAAGGTAATCTGGGCATATAATTTATCCGGATTTGAAGTTATTAGTATTCTGCGCGCAGACAAAAACTGCTAAAAAAATCACTTATTTGTCTCTACGCTGACAATTTGTATCTGGACGTTAAATTTTTTTTGATAACTAAGAAGATTATTTCCAGGGAAGTACCTCATCCTAAAGGATAAGAAATATTCATTCCAGAAAACTAAAAGCTTCCATCATCAAATTTATGAAAGTGGAAGACAAATTTGATAGTAACCATAACAACAAGAGGTTTGCATTTTTGTTGTTTTTCCATATTTTGCATGCGTACCAAGATCTATGATGATGAGAGCAATCATGAAATATTAAGACAACCAAGTGATCGTAAATTATTATTCATATTTTGTTAAAACTGAGTATATCATAGCCTGGCACATGTCGTGCATCATGACAATCTATATTTTGCATGTTCCTTAACCGAATATCTTTTATGTCCGGTTGAAATAGGATTCATCCGGACACTGCCCGGCACTAAATTGTGCCAAACTTTGCGTCTTGCAGCTCCCTATGTCCATTGATGTTTTGAGAATCAACCATCATGGCAGCGAGGAATCCAGCAGAAGAAGACTTGGGGAATTTGGAAGGGGCAGGTACCCGCGACGATGAATTTGAGGTATATCATCAAGTTTATATGAAAACATAGACCAGCCTAGAGAACACGTTACGTATTTTAAGATTAAATTTATTGTTACCAGCTTCCCTAGACACCACGCCTTAGGGATTATCAGATTATGGGCTTAAAGCTCAAACGGTTGGGACGAAATCTTAAATGATGAGGTTTCATGGGTTAGATATAAGGGGTGGGATGTGGCTCTTGGTGATACAACATGCTTTGTGCAAGTTATCGGAATATATTTTAAAAGAATGTCTGCTTTAAGGGTTTACATCAAAGGAAAAGGTTGACTTCGCATAAGCGAATCAATGCTTCATTTCCTTGGAAATTTTGAAATGTACCGTAATTAATGCAAATCGCCGATAGTCAAACGCTGTCTTTGTGTTAATCTTACTAGTGTTTGCGCTTAGGTTTATACACGATTTCCGGAAACTAGCAGGGTTAAAGGTTGCTTTGAAGTGATTCTTTAATACACAAACATTGAATTTAGACCACAGAGAACGCTTGCGTATCCGTTCGCCACATAATATAATGGACCATAGTTAACCGCCCTTATCATTAACAAGATTACGAGTTGGTCAAATTCTGTGTGGCTATATTATAATAACTCCTTACATTTTAACTTGTTGCTGTCAATTACCAATGTATTTAATGTAACTTTAAGTTAATATTTACAAGACTTATGTAATTGGAACGGGCAAAACACTATCCTATAACCTCTCGCTATTTGTATTGTGTCGTATTACTATTTTTGGCAATCACTTTGAAAGACTACCTTAATATTGCTCAAAAGGTAGGTGATACTGACGAATTTGACCTCGAGGAACTTCTTATAAATGGCTAACTGACAAAAATAGACGTGTTCGCCAACCTGTGAAATATAAAGAGCAAGAATGGTCCCGAGGGTCTTCAAAGATGCAAAGGATATCAAACAAACAGAAAAGGGTATTCTAAGCAAAAAAAGTAACTTTCGTTTTAGTAACTCAATGATGTCACTTTAATCTGGTGGCTTAAGACAAAAAATTTAGGTTAAAATTTTTAAAAATTTTTTTAAAAATGTTGTTTAATAAATATACCATAAGACGTTTTTATTGATAAAAAAGTGTGGCGTTGGAAATTTTTTTTAAATTAGGCCCTGTCAAGAGTACCATCATATGGGGAAGGACTTTTAGTAGAGTCGATTGCTGGCAAAAACAGCACAATTGTTGCTAATCCGGAACAAAGCGCAATTTTGTCAGAGAGGATGACAATTGATATATCTGAGATCATATAAAAAGGGCAACCCAAATATTGAAACTTTTTTTCATCATTAATTTCACATAAATTTGGGTGATCAAATTCACTAGGACTCCAATGAACAGGTCGAGATGTGAGGATACTCGTTACGCAAGAATCTCTAAAACGTATGGCTTTGAAAATGAAAAAAAAACAGAAATTTTTTTCTTCGTCTCATAAAGTATTAGGGTCCGCAAACTTTAATGTAACAGTAGATTTAGCTTTCATTATGATAGGAAAAACATGACTGGAATTTTTTATTACATTTTTTATTACCCATTTATTACACTGTCATCGAGCTCCTTGACAACCAATCTGCAATAATAACACCTGTTTAGGAAGATAAACTAGGTGGAGATGCTTCACATTTGGTGAAGCATTCAAAGACGGAGATAAATAAGCAGTACTATGCCTAACTATTGACAAATATCTGCTTCCTCTCCTTAAACTCGTTTGGTCGCCTTACCCTAAAACGCAAGGTGAATGTATAGTTTTTGCCTTGAGAATTGAAAAAGAATAGATGCGTGTTGGTGAAGTTTACGATGATCGTGGTAACCCCACGACTTGGCAAAAGCTGATGTCACGACTATTAACGTGGCTGAATCATGCCTGAATTGTTCCAACAAATCTCGTGGCCACTACCTCTTCACTACCTTTACATATTTCTACATATACTCAACTAGAATACCTACTTCGGGTTTTTTTATTTTGTAGTCAATTGAAACGGAAAGAGATGGGGCGCTGAGCAACACTCTAGAATATTTCGGTTTATTTTAACTCACCAGTACACATTTATAACATGGTAGCGTTACCTGAAACATATGAAATTCAGCAACTTTGATTAATTGCCAGTATGTCATCATCAGAGACCGAAGGAGGAAAACTATATAAATTGATTGACAAAGTTTGGCGAACAAAACTCTCGAAACCAATGAGAAGATCAAACGCATTCGCAGTCTCTTCATTAAACAACAAAATAAAAACTCGTATCATGGTATCAAGCACTATCTGGCACAGGGACTGCAACAAAACCATCCAGTGTACGCAAAGAACAACCAGCGTCGGATGCTTTTGCAATTCATGGTCCTATAGTTGTTTACATGATATCTCCAAAGACCAGATGAACCACCAATAGATGTTTTTGATTGTTTACACTACATGCAAGTGGTTACTACCAGAAAAACTTCAGAGTTGACTTTGTGTTTTTGTAAACCTCCAATCAACTTTTCATTGTAGTAATCACATGATATCGCTCCATTAAGAGTCATCGTCAGTGCGCGTGGCACAGGGCCCAGCACCTAAGATGGAAATTTGGGGGCCCGCACAGCTCATTGAAGCAAAAATGTTTTTGATGTATTTTTGCAAGAACTATTAGAAGGGCCCCAAAATTACTTTATGGCACAGGGCCCCCTCTTGCCAAAAACTGCCACTGATCATCGTAGGAAACAGAACGGTGAAAAACTGTCATTTAAGCCTTAAGTATGATTTTAAATGCTCAAGTGTGATTTTCATAAACACGGTTTGTTTGGCAATTTTACAAGGTATGCAAAATTATGCGAGTTAATTAATACTTGAATAGCAAACTGTTACTACATGTTTCTTAATAGAAACTAGAAACCCATGAAGACTAATAGATGAGGGGGCACTGTCACCTGCGACGATTAAGAAGCTTATCCAAGGATGACAGTTCACATAAATCAGATTTTAATAACAGGCTTTTTATCGGTAACTCTTTGAACTATTGACACAGATGTTATTGTCGTAGATATCACAGCTTTAACTGAGTATCTACAGGCATTGGTTTGGGTATATTTTGGTGTTAGTGAAACAAGAAGATTTTCTGTGTTGATGCCATCAGAAATGCAGTTATTAAACATAAAGCTTTCTACTTAGCGGCAATTTGTGCCTTTACCAGCTGTGATACCGTCTCATCTTCTAGGCTTAAAGGCAAGAAGATAGCATGGGAGAGATGGAATTTGATGACGCACCTGAAGCTTTTGTAACGCCCAGTAATGGAACTGAGAACATTGAAATTTACATTTAAAAGGTACTTGAGCGTTGCGTCACCTGTATAATACAGCAGCTTTTGCAGTGTCAATTATGTACCCAAGGAACTTTTCGCTCAGAAGATTTATTTTACAAATACCTTCCAGAAGTAGTGTATTGGCCTAATATGATCTTCGTTCAGTATACCAGTAAGGTAATTGGTCTAGACATCATCGACTGAAAATTTTGATTGTTACAATTAAAAAGGTCAATAGTCTCAGCTGTAGTATTACATCCAGTGGCAAGCAAAGCCTTTCGACATTTAGGGTGTTTTTTTATCGTACAGAAGGAAGATGAATGCACAGGTCATTGTGGCTGCACGGAGTGTGCACCACCATAAGATGGAGTGTGCAATATGTCGATTTTATCCCTATTTAAAAGCGATTAACAGAAAATACTCAACTCGAGGAAGAAGTAAATAAATTGATGAATAAGGAGAATACTTTGCAATTTTGGAGGTTTAGTTTATTGACTATGTATGTCAGTTTAAAGACTGGAATTCACTTGCTAACTACTTTGTTCTTGAGGTTAAAAATCTGATTCTATCCATCTCTTGAAAAATTGGTTCTTGACAACTAAAAGAGAGAAACTTTATATGCCTGACAAATTCATATAAGACTGATCTTCTCAGTGTGAGAAGTGAATGGCATACGCCTAGGCTGATCTCTCTTTTCTGAGATCGTAACAGACTTGGCTAAGAAAATGAGCCATTGCCATTTAATCAAATGATAAAATTAGGTCAAAAATTAGACCAGTTTAATAACTCAATTATTTCGTTTCATTCCAACTGATTTATAGGTTGATTGATCATTTGAAGTCATAACTATTAAAGATAAGTGTTATGTTCATCATTTCGTAAATCTATCTCGCTAAAATCTGGCAACATTAGCGTAATCAAAACCTAACCATAAATACTGTGATTTTTTACAATTTTAAAGGTGTTTCAAGGAGAAGCTAAATTTCACAATATTGATAATTTTGAAGGAATTGCTAGTTTGTTATCTTTTTGTCTGTCAAACGTCTGATCGTATTGACGTACAATATGCCAAGTTTTCGTACAATTTTCTAAAATTTCCCGAATTTATGCATTGGAGTCAATAAAGGTCCAAAAAGTAGTGAAAAAATGGGGTACCCATTGCTTTCATCTTTGGTTACCCTCCTAATATGATTGTACATACTTTGGTGATTTGTTCCACATTTGCAAAATTGTTACAGCTATCAATCCCACTACTCTATGTCCTGAATAGATCGAGTACACACTTGATGTTCTAAGAGTTTGACTATAGTAAATAATATGGAAACCAACATATATACTCTGATTTAACAGTCAGCGAAAGAAGTAATGCAAGAGAAAATCTTATAAATGGACGATAAACATAAATGTTAAACATATTTTTGAAATCTCTTAAAACCTTTCGTCCTATGTAAAGCAACATTTGAACCTTAAAAACGTGCTTGTTTTGATAGTAAAATTTTAACATGATGGTTGCTTTGAAGCTAAGATAATTAAAATTCCTTCTTGGACAACTGTCGCCTAGTTTTCCGTTACTGTTAGAGTGGCTTCCCCCTATTTCCTTCGTGCACCTCTTCTACCATGCTTCTGCCATGAAAACAGGCATCGGCATCATCATTGCGTGTGAAAGAAAAGGTGCATCCACAAAATACACAATATATCTATGATTCATATTTCAAAATTTACCTACAAAACAAATTTTGCAAGCCCCTTGTGTATGCACACTTATTTGCCGTGTGCAGGTATATACATGGAACATCATCACCTATAATACTAGCGTTCTGAAAGCCCTGTTTGCGTACTACGATTATAAATTTTACTAAATATAAATATTAATAAAAAAACATTCGTATTAGGGCAAGAAACTTATGCAGGCAGTTTTTCTAACTTGAGTTTGTCTGTTTTTGTTGATTGGTTTGCATGACCCTTGATATGGCATTTAACGAAGCGAGAATGTGGATGCAAATCTAAAAAGATGCAGGAAAAGTTTGTTCTAGTCCTATTAGGGTGTGTAGCCACTTGGTTTAGATTTGGTTGTTGACATATTTAACTTCATTAGCATTATTACGGGAACCAAAACGAAAGGTTAATATACATAAAGCATAAAACCTTATGTTTTTACATCAAAGTCAACATATACAATTACCAGGGACGTGCTGTAATAAAGACAGCTACGCATGCAAAAGGAACATTGCAATAACATACGGGAGCAGGCATATTTGATTGAAAGGAATAAATAGAAATGAGGCCCCAATCAACTTAGCAACATCTTCATTCTACTAAAACCGTTTTAGCCGTAGTTCCTCTCATTTTGCGTAACAACATATTTTGTTTTCTTGAATTACTTCACCTTCTATTCAATGGCACCTTCTATTTGATGGCACGGTGGTCCAGTGGTACTGGACTTGCATTACAAATCGAGCGATCGGAGTTTGATTCGGGATAGTGGTGCCAAGGTTCACTCAGCCTTCCATCCTTACGGGGTCGGTGAAATGAGTACCAGCTATGCTGGGAGAAGTGGTCAAAACTTGACTTGGGATAGGAGTGGCGCCCAGCCCTACCACTGTAGTGGTAAAAGCTAAGGAAAGAGGAGCATTTGTGTTTCCTTTGCGGTCGACCGTCTTCTTCTTTGTCTTCTATTCAATGATAATTGATATCTATAACTAATATTGTCATATAAACGTAATAGCAATTTTAATGCCCTCTTAGCCGCCCCTTCCGCGGCCCCTTAAAAGTGGTCTCTTGTAACAGAAGATCATAAACATAAGAACACCCTAAACTATTAACCCCCAGCAAATGTTTGTCCCTCCCGTGCCCCATTTTTTGCCCTAAAATTTCTGATAACTACTGACCTCTGATCTTTATCTTTATCGTTACCGGATATTTGTATCTTAACAATAAAATAACATCAGATCTGCTGTGATATGCTTTGGAAATGGGGTAATAAGGTCTAAAATCAAGAATAGACACTATAGCAATTTGCAATGTTCAGGTTTAAATCTCAAAACATTTCACTTTGCTTAGAAAATCAATTAACTCATTTCACGCAATACCGCACGCTCATGCAAACGGTAGCATTTAAAACAAGACCTTCCATATTATTTAGTGGAACAGGATTGTACTTAAACTGTGCGTTCTCTATCATTATAATCTTCGATGGAAAATAATTTCCAGTAAATAACCCATCTAATCAACCTTGAGATGGGTAATCCATTTCGCTACGGTCGCTGAGCTTTGCATGCAAAGAAGAAAGTGCATTTTGATTCAACAGTTATTGCGAAAGAATTTGATCGTACAAGATCGAATCAATGAACGTCGTCAAATGGTTGTCATGCCAACGAAAAGCACTGAAGGCCTGTGCTTTTTTTCGTGCGGTCTTCGTTTGAACTATTTGAGGTATAGCTTCGAAGGGTTGTCGGGCATTACGGAATGTTGAATGGCAAGGACAAGGTAGTGTCCTAGGTGCGTAAACGCAAGGCATGCAAATCTAACATAGATCACGCAAGAATTTGTTTTGACAGATATAAGGCTAGGAGAAACGAACCCACTTTTCCTGTGATGGTCCTTTTTGCCATATATGTTATTGATATAGCAGAAATAGAATGAAAATTTGTGGCTGACGAAATATAATGGCACTTTCTGTGGGCTCTGAGAAAAAAAGTTAATAACATAACCATGATCACCTATAAATGCAAATTTTTTGAGAGTATAAACGCATGAAATGTATGAGTTGCATTCACTGACGACACGTCTCTAATAAATACACAGGAAAAGTATAAAGTGATATTAAAAGAGAAAAAAGGAAAGAAATGGCATAATGATGACCTCTAAACATATTTTGTACCCGTTATGGTGTATTTAGCGGGGATGTACAACTGCTCACCAGGGCACGTTACTAACATAGTAAAATAGAAATTTACGATTTGACAGGGCAATTGCAACGGCTGAATATTTCCCAGTTTCATTGTAATAGTTTATTGATGCCAACAACACATTTGTGTTTTGATATTCTGTAAAACCGGTACAAAATCTTTATGTAAATACTAGCATATGGTGTTTTTATATTTTACATGATTTATACAGAACATTATTAAATCGCAGAATAATTGTAATGAGTGGACATGAAGGTAAAGATATCATATGCATGACATTCTACCTTGTTACGATGACAATCCTCCCAGACACCTATATGAGTTCACACGCCTTGTCCAGATGTCCCTGTTTATCATGAAATCCTTTAGTTCTTGTAGGTTGGCAGCAACTACATCTTGCAAGGGTTGTTGTCCATGTGAGACATTTGCCTCCTCCCTCCCTTTTGTTTTTCTTGCTTGGGCTCCTATAATAACAGTTTGTCTATAATGTCTTTCTCACGGCTCACGCAGTGTCCAGTTACACAGAGTCTCCTTTGTCGTACCTTTTTAAGTGCGGTATCTAATTGGTTGTATGTTCTTTTAAATCGTGCTAGTAGTCATGCGCAGTACGTTCCCCTATTGGCCATCTGGCTTGCGAAACAATTTTAAAATATTTAGTACACTTACTATCACTTTATGTCATAATAACCCTTATATTTTGTGTTATATACAATGGCACTACAGTTTTAAAGAATAATTACGCCATTCCGTGTCACCTCATCTCTTATAAGGGTTTTTTTAAATTCCAGTTTATTCACACGAAAGGATAAAAGTAAACTCAATAAACCTTAAAGAATGAAATACCAGGTCAAGAAATTTGTAGGTAACGAGCCCTTGTCAGATTTATACCTATAAATTTTTCTATCCTTTCCAATTATGATAAGCATGGTGTCAACACTTGGACGCTAATTCCTGGCTTCAAAGCCTGTTTAGTGTAAACCTATTACCTTCTCGTCTTTCAAATACTGCTATACGTATTTCGGCTTCCCCTTGACAATATACCACTACTTAGCATTAAAATGGATCCAATTTTGGTGTGCCTTCTGTTTAAGATTGTACTTAAATGAAATTTGATTTGTTGCGGTAGCTGCTGAGCCCCTTCTGAAAATACCACACATTGCCTTAATTACTTCCATGATCAATATTGATATTTTCTATCCCTTTTCTATAATAGGGTTACTTGGTAGTTACAGCTGTTTAGACATCCTGCAACGAGTGTCATTGTTAAAGACGTATAGTAGCTTGCTGCTGTCATGGTTGATGAGATATCCGTTGTTGAAAAGGAATAAATGCCCATGGTAAAGCAAATTTTGGGTTACGACATGCTTGCAAAAGGTTTCTTGAGAAGTTGTTTTAGATATATGGTATTTATTTTGTGATAATTTTAATTCTCCGTAAACCTTCATGTTCTCCTTCTTCTCCTTCTTCTTCTAAGTTTTATACGCTTTAAGGACGTTGGAGGACATGTCATACCACAGTTTTCTATATTTTCCCATGAAAATGATGTTGTTTTCTCTTGTCATGAAGTATGAGCCCATGATAGTAAACAATATTCTCTTTATCTTTCATCTACGAGAGAAATTTGGTTTATACTCAGCCTTCATATTACTAGAAACGTCTACGCTCAAACAAGATCCAAACCCATTCTATTATCCCAGTTTGTATACAAATTCGGATAAAAAAGTTTCAGATTTAAGTATTTATTATAAAAGATCAATTGCCCACCGACCAAAACATAATTAGTCAAACCTGATGTCAGCTAGATAAACTGTTTTTTTAAGCTGCTATTGAAAGGCCTTCGTTTTGTATATACGGATTTGTTACTCTTATGGAATGCGTATTGTTCCATTACTTGTTTTTCTCTCTATCAATAATATTTGATTAACTTATAACTAGCAAGTGAATAAGATCTGTGAGAGTCGCATTCCTCAATGTGCCATTTTAGCTACTTTGTGCTTTCTTGTATTCCACAAGATATAAAAAATATTTTGGATTTTCAACAGAATCTTTAATAACCAACACTTCTTGTTTTGTATTTCACGAAAGGGGAATCTTCAGATTTTTACATGCATTATCTTCTAGGTATTAAAGAGCTTTTGCTTTGCTTTTGCTGTATGGGTTTATTTGCATATCAAATTGGTTAAACTCAAAAGATGACGCAATCATTTTATGTTAAAGTTCTGCGTAGTTTTTTAAGTCATTCATTACTCTTGTCTAATATGTCAGCGGATCTTATTAATTGTCACTACTCACCTTATTGCTCTACTTGTATTCCTGTCTCTTGAACTCGAAAGCAAACATTTACGTTGTATGTAGTATTTGAATTAGGCCTATAGGCAGCCATCCACTAGGAGGATTGATTACACTAGGGGTGGCAGTAAACTCCTACATTTTAGTTCCATATTTCCTGTTAAGACTGTTAACAGGAAAGGACTGACTTAAGAATGTTTCGCAAGAATTCCAAAATGTTCAAACGAGCGCATCGTCCCCTTCCTAAGTTGACTGGCTATCGGCCTGATTTAAGTGCTCACCTTCCGTTTGAAAATTCTATCTTCTGCATTTTTTAAACTTTCTGGATTAGTGAGATGGGAAGCCACCATCCCATCCTAACAATTTAAATGCGCCAGGACTCCACAAAGGATTTATCCGGTACAGCTCGGAGATCCTTTTTGGATACGTCAAGCCTTTATACGTATCACAAGATCAAGTCGAAACCTGTAAATTCCTAGCTTGCTTCAGTGGATTACTAAGCCGCCATTTTACTAATAAAGTACCATTGTTTCATATATGCACGTAGTACACGTCGTTGAAAAGAAAATGTAATGCTGTATACAAACCATACAGAAACATACCTTTGAAAATGAGCAGAATTTACTCAATAAATCTGTTTTGTGCCTGCATATTTGTGCAAAATTATTTAACATATATCGAAAGAGACCTATATGAATATTTTTGCCAAGGAGATCGTGGTCCCACCATTGAACTATAAATAAAAAGTCTGGAAGGATAATTCTATTGTTCTCCCGGTATTGAATGCGTAACCAAATATGGCGCACCCTCCAAATTGTTGGTAGGTCTTTACGATTGTCCAGTCAGCGGTCGACAAATTTTGCTTCGATCCCTTTCTTTGTTTGCGAGTTATCATAAATGATGCTTTAATGTTTGGATAACTCGTTCTTTGCACAAGCCATTCTGATGAGGGTCCAACGTAACCAGTCAATGGCATTTCACTGATGATCCCGTTTAAATATTATCTACACATTTATAGTAGCACAGCAGCAATGGAATAATTTGAAATTGAGGGCCAAAGACATCGAATTTAGACCGTAATACAGAAACAACGACCAGAAGGAGGTAACTACATGTGGTTATCAGGCATGGGAAGCGTAAACCTAGTGACCTCCCCGTGCCCTAATAGGAGTGATAGCACAAACACGCTATTTTAGTTTAGTTTATTTGAAAATATATGTAATAATGTTTGGATGATTATTTTTAGCAATATGAATTCAAAATCATGCC
Source organism: Alatinidae sp. Z8VKAUB7J3 (assembly GCA_010016025.2). Taxonomy (NCBI): domain Eukaryota; kingdom Metazoa; phylum Cnidaria; class Cubozoa; order Carybdeida; family Alatinidae; species Alatinidae sp. Z8VKAUB7J3. Next base: position 16,466,511 of record JAAAKM020006971.1, on the reverse strand, counting down.
TTGCTTAGCATTATAAAGGGGGTACAGAGGTGAGTGAGGCATATACTGCTCTTAATACAGCCCTCTTCTTTACATTTATGACGGCCCTTCTGCTCTCGTGCCACGATTTAAGCTAAAACAATCCCTGTAAGCTAATGAACATTTTCAATCTTTTCTTGCTTTCTGATATACTATTGGTAAATCACTTTCTCTCGTACGTCACCCTTATTTAGCATAAAACATTATTATTTCATTTGCAGAATTAGCAAAAACTGTCTTTTAATTTCATGGATGAGTATGGCTTGTCAACAACTATTGCCCCAAGTTTTGACTGGCTGGCTACGCCTCCACTCCTCGGATATACACAAGGATTTTACCTTTTCAGTATTCACGAGTGGCTGTTTCATTTTCCCCGTAAAGAATAGTGTCCCTCATTTTAACCCGCGTGAAAGTGCATTGCTGGTGGAATTTTTAACGATTTTCACTATGGTCTCTGCCCCTATAAAGTGGAGCCTACAACTCTTCTTTGGAAGGTGCTGGGTTCCTACATGTTAATTCAAATAATAGAATTTCACTGCGTACTTCACCGTAAGATTACTTGAGAAAAGAAATGAATCTTTCAGAATAAATGTTGCTTCCTATACAGTCCAACAATAGTTCATACAATTTGACTTAAGTCATAAGAGTTAACTGTTCTCGTGACATTTTAATGTATCTTCTTATTATTAATATAAAATGGTGTGTTCGTAACGCAAACGGAAAGAATTCTACGTCACAGTTCATATTCACAACATATTTTTGTATTTGGAGAACGGGAAATGTTTATTTCGTACACATTTTACACCTGTGCATTACTCTATGATGAAATGACAACTTATTATTGGAGGACCACGGACCGCTGAAGACATCTTGGGTTAAAGTGTTGAAAATATTGGGTAGCCATAACTTATTATGGCCCACTTTTGTTGAAGAAATATTTTATTATAGCGATACTCTTCCTTTAGTCTAAGGACATGATTCTCTTTCTTGTCTATTTCTTCTCTTTTTATTTTCAAACTAACGATTTTCAACTCTAAAAAGCAACATCAAACACAATAAAATTCTTTTGTGCTGTAATTACTCCTCTGATTGATCTATTCTTTGTATATGTTACGACGACCGACTCGAACTTTAAGACTTGGGACAGCATCTCAGTCACAGAAAGAAAGAGAAAGATGTGTTTCAAAGTCATATTCGTCAATACACATCGCAAGGAAGAGTCCACGAAAGACTTAACCCAAAACTCTCCAACTAATTACCAAATAATTCCATTTATACATCATTTAAAGCATGTGGTTATTACGCAATTTCTAATTATCCAATGTCACATGATTTGCGCGCTGAATCGATGCTGACACGGAAATTTACTAGGGGTAGGCGTATAACTAATTATATACTCCTAACAGTATATATATTTATGTAACTTTGTAAAAGAAGAGAGTGACTGAGGAACTGAGAGAGAAGTCATAGTTCCTTCAATAGATTGAAAAGACTAGAGATATTTTGTAAGCTGTATGAAGAGTTGCTCTACCAAGCGGCGGCTGCGACGCTTTCGTTACAGTATGAAGAACATTTTTTCTACGATCACTTCCTGTGATTTAATGAAACACAATCTTCTACACTCCAAACTGTATATGCTCCTGAAATTTAGCACTACAGGTAAGGAGCAGCTGTGAGTACAAGCGTAACAAAACCTGAATATTTTGCAGAGGAGAAAAGAATTATTTCTATTCTTCATATAATTATAAACTATCGTATCGATCAATAGATCATTAAAAGGCAAGATTTCCTTACTACATTTTCTTGTGTATTGAACTGAATGCCTGATAGTTAAAATACGAAATTGTAAATATCAAATAAAATAACAAGACTATGTCAATAGACGTAATGAGCAAACGCCAGAAAACTGTCAGAGTTGAACCACTACAATAAAGATATCTACTTAAGAAATAGTGGAAACGATCAAATAGTTATTTTGTTTATTTTCTTGCAATGAGAGTAATTTGGTTTGACGATGATGAGTAATCATTTTGGACACAATTGTTAATCTCAGATAGCAATTTGAGATGAAGTCTACCGTAGGGAAACCGTCAAGTTGCAACCCCATAAAGGGCTGCTGATATTTCAATGCATTTATTGCAGTAACGGGTGTAGCTAACCTGCATGTTTTCAAATTTGTATAGATTAAAACAATCTAATCACAGGCATTACAAGATCTGGAGGTCGGCCTTAAAAACTTGAGTCCATGTGCTTTGGTGGTAGAACTTTTTCTTTGTAAATTTTGAGCACAGTTTTTTTAAAAGTGCAGCAAGCTGAAAGTTACGTTTGCCCTTACTACGCCTTCACGTCTAGTTTATAACCTAGAATGTTCGTAGTTTTGGGTGAAATTAAATGATTTTTGCCGAGTTTGATATATTGCATTTGGCCCTTTCAAACCTTGATCAATCAACCGTGTCGAAAATTTGATATGACCAGTTTCATGAATGTTCCGCTTTCTCCGTGAGGACGTCCTTGGTGTAGTGAAAGGAGGCATAATAAACCGGAATAATTCTCAATGATCATGCTGATCATGAACCATTAGGAAACAAATAAATGCATTTTCAGATTCAAGCTGCCTTCCAGAAATACTGTTTATAAGTCATCAAAAATCTGACCTTCTATCCGTCACAAAACCAATGTATTCAATCAAAAAGGAAAAATCGTAGGCAAGTCTGTAGACAGACACGTTTTACCTCCAATCATCTACAAAGTTTTTGAGAATTAATGATGTCCCAAAATATTCGTAATCGTCGATATAATTGACGTTTCACGGACGTAGTAGAATCGAATCTTTCAAATGTTACCCTCCGCGTTTCGGTATGGCGCTACTAAACCCGGAGCTAGAACGGCCTTGGTTACGTGGTGGCAACGACATATGAGTACAAAGTACTTTCTACGAGATGTTACTAGTCTTTCCACTTGTTTCGAGTTCTCGCCACTAAAATGGATTTCCTGGACCACATATACTCGTGACTTAAATTAATTTATCAAAAATCTTCTAAGCATCTTGCCATATACCTCCGACAGTGTAGACATTTTTGCAGCGGCATTAAGAAAATACTGTATTAAAAATGTCGTTACCACCACATAACCAGGGTCGTTATGGACTCAAGTGCGCTTCCGGTATAGTCGCGTTATAAGTCTCGACATAAGCGTTCTGGCTCTTTTGTTCTTAACGATCTGTGGAAGCCTAAAAAGTCTTTCATCTAAATTTGAACTGCTTTGCCGGACCATCCATGTACTTCCCATCCAAGTGGAAATTTATTCTTCTCGTAAACACAACGACATATTTAAATTCCAAACGAATAATATCCTTAACTTTAACAGAGTTCAGACCGTGCAGCCGATTTGTTTGCCCTCCACTTGACCTGTGCACGTGGCCTGAGTACCGAAAATGGCTCAGAATGCAAACGACCTATACTAATTCTATGCTAATTCTATGCTAATTGTATGCAGAATTTAAGCTTATTTTATGCACGCCGACTCTGTTATTTAATGACAGGTTAATGTTTTGTTAAAAATCAAACTATTTGCCAAACGGCTTCAAATATAGAAACCCATTTCCCAGGAAAATTTAGAATATCCTACTAAATGCCAATAGCATGTAAACGTTATCAGCTAAAAGCTCTTGAAAAAACCTCTTGAAATTTCTCGATCTAAAGAATTGTATTGAGACGTTAAATAAGGCCAGGGGTAGGGGTATCAAGTATTGTGCATTGATGTATGATAGCCACGAACGGGAAGGGGGCGCTACTGTAAATTGTGAAGTGACACCAAAAACATGATAATAGGTTATTGAAATTTGACAAAACCATATCAAAACCAAGTACTTTTTAGAGCAATTTCATTTCTGAAAAGTGAGCGGCTTTATTTTGCTTGAGTTTTTGCTTGCTCATTACAAATAGTATTTGAATTTTTTTAGCGGTTTACACATGCAACTCACGTTCGATAAGTGAAACCCTTGATAAGCGGAACTTTAGATCAGGACGTGAAGTACTTACTTCAAAGGAAGAAACTGTCGCGGGTAAAAATTGTGTAGGTCTCTCAGGTACAAAAAGGAAATTTCTAAGACGATTCACGGAGCGACTATTTGCTCTGTGTCACAGACGTTTATCATTGCGATTGTTTTTGATGCTTTTGAAAGATCCAGTTATCTGCCTTACGGACTCTCGTAAACAGATGGTGATTTTTTTATTGTAAATTTTCCCATTTGAAGTATCAGTGACATAACATATTTTTAATTTTCGAAAAATTATTATTTGGCTTTGTATAAGGAGAGAAGAGACCAAAAAAGTTACTCACCCAGCAATTCGCGACAGTTAATTCCCGCGACAATTGAAATTTTCCAGCGTTCGCGACAGTTAACACACAAAAAAATCAAAGCATTCGCGACTTTTCGCGACAGTTTCCTCCTTTAACGTACTCCCCCTACACTTCCTTTTATGCTTTGATTAAGATTCCTTTGCATCAGTGAAACCCAAGACCACCGAATGAAGCCTGGTTTTTCGTCCAATGAAGATATTCCACCGCTGAAATACAACGCCTTATCTATTATTACGGAATTTAAATGATCCGGCAGTCTATTTTGGTACAAAGCCTGTACAATGGGAGAACTTCATATTTTTTCTTGTTTACCAGGGTTTTTTAACTTAACCTCAAAATGCAGTTTATCGGAAATTCTCATCATTTTTTAGATCTTTTTCTTCTATCCAACCTTCACTAGCATAGCTAATGATATGTGTTTACGTCTAAACAGTGCCAAAGTTGACTTTGGCAGCTAGCGTAAAGCAAAATCGCTTTTAAAGGTAGCAACGCTCTTTTTCTTGACTTTATTTAATATCTACAGTATTTAAGTAACTGACAGAACCGAATTAATTATGGCCATATTTTCTGACGGCAAGGGCTACTTTTTAGAAAAAGTCAAAAAGCAACAAAATATAAAAATAGTATTTTGTGCTTGCAGGTGGGAGATATTCTTTCTCATATAAGATATTTTGCATGTCATATTTTTCGTGGGACAAAGGGATAGAATATTTTTGGATTGTTACCAGGTGAAAACAACCAGTACTGTTAACCGAAAATTTTGCAATTTAGATATTGTGTTGCTGTTATCCATGAAACTCCATGGAACAAAAAATGTCATGAACGTAACACTGGTATTAAA
>JAAAKM020006971.1:16435902-16461190 GCA_010016025.2 Alatinidae sp. Z8VKAUB7J3 | reverse complement strand
AATTTAGATATTGTGTTGCTGTTATCCATGAAACTCCATGGAACAAAAAATGTCATGAACGTAACACTGGTATTAAAACTCTCACCTTTTAAACACAAACAATTTTAAATACTATGGTGACAAGTACACCGACAAAGTATAGGGAGAACGCCAAGAAGAAAACTATAATTGTGACAACGTTTCGTCTTTTCTTAAAGACTTCGCCAGGTCCTTGTATATTTCACGTTAATACCTCCAATGTACAAGGACCTGACGAAGTCTTTAAGATAAGACGAAACGTTACCACAATTGTGCTTTCCTTCTTGGCGTTCTCCCTATAGGGCCAAACAAGAGAAACTACGAAAAGTTTGTATCCTTTGGCTCAAATGTTATTCAAAGCTGCATTTGAAGCATTGAGAAGTCCTTTCATATTAGGAATTGAACAGGCTAAAATATCATTGCTTACATGGAACCGAACATGCAAATGGCCTGGAACTAGTTCTTGTATAACGTATACTAAAACATTGACAAGCTTTTTTACGAAAATTTTGCGGCTCATGCCCAGGCTTTGGTGTGAAGTATTTGTTCTTGGACGATCTATATAATGTTTAATTAAACTCTTCAAGACAAATTTCTCCGAATAAAACCCATGTGAGACTTAAACTTGTAAACTTTGTCATACATAAATTTGTGTCATCAAGGTCTTGGCTTTCTTCAATTGTTGGACATCTTAGTAAAATGTAGACTTAATCCATGTTTTCTTCTAGTAAGTGTTTGAAAAATGTTCTGCTTGCTATGCTATGCTTATTTGAATTTTAATGATTCAACTAACAAAATAGAATTGTATACATTTTAGAAAATTTGTCTGCTTCTTTATTTAGGAGGTTGGTGTCAACTAAAGTGTTCCTCGTCAAGGCAACTGTAGCAACGTTTGATGATGGCATCGGCCAATATGCATTTGAAATGGGACACTCTGTTCTTCTGATAAAGTCACGCAACGATATGATATATCAGCAATCAGTTATAGGTTTATCAAAAGGACTTTTGTACTGGGAAGTTTTACATAGTTCTCGTTTAAACGTTAAAATAGTAAAATTTTGCTCAGTAGCTTAATATCTGCTATACAGACTACTCATTTTTTGAGCCCTTTACATATTTTTAATGGTTTGGTACAAACTAACTTTTTATATTTATATCAGGAATTCAGTAAGCTTTATGCTTTTTTAATGGACCGTTTGTTGATGCCTTGCTTACTTTTAACTATGTGGGATGTATGTACTCCATGTATCTGACATTTACAGATGCTTTTAAATGTATATTACAGTAACGCAGGTGGCGTGTTAGTTCAGTCGGTGGAGAGCTGATCTACAACGCTAGTGATTGATGGTTCGAGCCTACGCTCTGCCGTCAAACTGAAAACTCCTACTGCAAATCCTACTGAAATATGGGTACCTAGCAAGAGCTGGTCAAAGATAAATCTAGTACCTCAAAACTGGCCACCCTACCTTACAATGCCGTGGCTCAGGACATGAGACTCTCTACCATATCGCATCTCCTAGGCTCTGAATAGAGTATTTAACTACCTTTTCTATAGTAACTCAGAGGTAGGCTAATATTCGCCATATAACGACATACCATAATAAATTTTGTAAATGCTAAAGGTTTTTTTAAATTTTGTAAGGGGAAGCATAAGCGTTTAGTAAATTATGTTCTTTTAAAATATTTGCTGCTAATAGTTTTGCGTAGGAAAAGTATTCTCCTGCCTTAAACAAATTCTTTGCCCTGAATTTTCATTTTTTATTTTATCTAAATATAACAGAAAGATTTAACCTCTTGTGATAATCAAGAAGGGCGAATTTGCAGCAGGATTCAGCTATTGATGCTTTTACTCAAGGGGCGTTTTATACTAAAAGGAAAAATAAGGGGGTCACTACTCAAGGATGGTGTTACTTCTAAGTATTGTAATCTAGGTTAAAATTAAAAAAAATGTAAAGCTTATGTTTGAAACTATTTGCACACTCTGTAATGGGCATAAAAGAGACACCAGGTATTTTTTATATTGTTTTTATTTTGTTGCGTGATTCTAGAATATGACCTCAACAAGTATCAAAAACTTCACCATCTAATTTTCCACTTATCGGAAGTCATATAACTCAGTTAGGTAACTTAATATTCTCTCAGCTTGTGTATTATGAATTCTTTAACGTGAAATAGAATCCTATTTTGTGTAAAGGGAAGGAAGGATAGATATCTGAGATCGTTTTCACGAGAAGTTTGGGACTAGGAGGTTATATATACTTGTCTAGTAGAAAACAACAAACGTGTATGATGGCAATGTCAGTTACGTATCGTTATGTATCGTGAACCTCGTAACGCTGGTTGCACATGATTGCGTTGTTCACCTGATGAGATATGAAAATGGACTGGTGTGACAATCCATTCCACGCAAGATTTAAATTGACTGAGAATCAGGTTCTTGTCATTGGAGTAATCAGCACTTTGACCGTACCGATAACTTTACTGTTTAACGTTTTATTGCAAGTCAGTCTTGTGAAGACAGGCCAACTTTCTAGTACGTCGAATCGCCTCATTTACGCTCTATGTATTTCAGATTGTTTTGTCGGAGGGATAGCTCCAGCGATTGTATCCTTGCTGTTTACAATTTACAGAGAGACACCTCAATGTGAGCTTGAAACTGCTGCTTGCTGCCTATCGTTCGTTTTTGCACATTTCTCAGGCTTCCTTATCGTTGCTATATCAATAGACCGAGCCATTCATATGAAATGTCTGAATGCTTATCCATCGGTCATGACGAAGCAACGGGGAAATATAGCTATATTTATCTGCATGATGTTATCTGTTGGATTTGGAGTTGCATATATCGTCTCGTCTATATACGGAGAATTTATTGCAGTTATCTTATTCATACTGATTACCGACACAATTGCTGTAACATCAGTCTTTGTCACATATATAACGATCTTCTGCCAACTAAAGAAACACTTGGAACGATCTGCTAGTATCAGAGAAAAAATTTGGGGGGAGACTCAATCAAAGTTCGGAACATGGAGAAAGGAGAGCATGCCTAAATACGCTTTAATTACTGCAAAGACTATATTTTACATATTGGGATCGATTTTTATTGCGTATTTTCCTTACGTTGTGGTAAGTTTAACTAGAGGATACTTACTTATTATTAAGAAATCTGAGCCATCGAAGCACCTTGAATTTATATTGTATCTGACTTACTTACTTGTTTACATGAGTTCTATATCCAACGCCTTGATATATCTGTTTGGGAACACAAAGTGTAAGAAATGGACAATTCGATTCCTGTGTAACAAGAGAAAAAGTGTCAAAGAGAGTAAGAGGGACGCATGCAAAAATGCTGTAACACGTCTCTGACATGAATAAGGCTTATCATTTGACAACCACCAGAGGAACGCTAAATGTGTGACATTGATTTGATTGTGGCAACAAGATAGTGACCGCGGAAGGGGTATGGTGACCAACAAGAAGCGATATTGACAAAATAAAAATGGCTCAAATTCCAGACTTCTTTGCTGTATGACTTGTACATATCATTAGATCACCTGTAACTGAAAACGCTTCAACGAAAAACGTATTTCAACTATTGATTTTGCTGTAATATCAGGTTGAATCTGTACAGGTCTGCCCGTGATGTTTTGTTAGCTCTTGTGTTTGTTTTGGAAAACGTTAGATCAAAAACGTTGTAAAAAGTTTCGCCCTTAAAGAAGAATTATCTACATTCTAGTTCATGAATACTGCTGAGTTGAATGAACACAGTCGTCAAATGCACGTTTTAGATGGTTACGTTCGAGATGATCACATTTCGATACTTATTAAATCGATTGTGGGTTGTTACATTAAATTATTTTTCCATAGATTCGCTCGTGTTTACACTGAGCAAATAGTCAAATGTCAGCGCCCATCGAAACGTCGAAAGTTTAACAAATTGATACTGTTTAGCCACGAATAGGTCACTTTGCTGAATCACATGGTTGTATGTCTGCCCCCTAATAGGTAGTTCCAAATTCGTACATCAATTACAATTATAAAGGATGGGCCTAAAAAGGCTAAAGGGAACCTCAAATAAACATTTCTTAACAGTTAGGAGTACTGAAAGTTCCCGAAATAACCTGATTTAGTATTAATTTAATCCCTGATTGAATCCATTTCAGTGTGCTGAACCGCAGAATTCAACCATGTGACACTGCACCGATTAGCAGTATGAAGGGGTAATTATACTTACTTGGTCCTACGTACCTAATTAATACGTTGGTCATAAGCTTAAACTCATTGTATGTAGTCATCCAGTCACCACTTTCTTAAGTAAGCGTCTAGGCCCACTTGAGTCTATAGTACAGCTATTTCAGTAGGCCTATGCCCCTCTTTATGTGCAATAAGTACTGAAAGATGTTGACAACCATTAACAGTACATACCTTCTCTTATTCCTTTCCTTCTCGACACAAGCCATCCAAAAACAATAATAATCTTCTCATCCCGAACTCGTAGTAGCATGCATTTTGATTAATAATGGTGCTTGGTTTAACTCCGTTAAAGTCGTTTCCCGAGGCTTTGTCACATGAAACTCAAATGATCGATGAAGTGTCCCAACAGAACCTCGCAGCTTCGCTTTCGTGACAATTTCAAAATTGAGAAAGAGGTGGGCTGTCTCGAGCAGCCATTATGGCTCTCCATGCCTGTCACAGATCTTAATAGCTGTTCGTGCGGCACTGAGCGGTCTACGAAATAATAAGTCACTGGGTGGTGCACTAAAAAATGTGGTGAAAGGTGATTTTAAGCACAAGTCGTATGTTTCCATGGCCATCTTTTACGATAAAACATTTAGATGATTGGTGAGAGAAACTATGAAATGTAAGTCATATGTATCTTGGACCCTTTTATACTATTTTCAACTTCTTTGTCTCCTTCTGTTGCCTTTAGTATCTTCCCCACTTGATTATGTCTACTATAAGCATATCAAAACATCAATGAAACAAATAAAAAAGATGATGAAAGATATACTTACATGTATTGGATCTATAGCCTTCATCAATGTTATCCTCCAACTCCATCAAGTCATCTAGGTCCCATACCATGGGTTCAGGTCATCATAAAGAAGATACAATTGTAGGCAGTAATGAGGCTGCTTCCATTGAAAACAATGCCCGAGACTTTAACACACCCTCCCCCTCATTTGCCACCTTAATAAGCATGCTTGTTCCACCACTTTGTCCATTTTTAGAAGATAACAATATGTGAAAGAGAAGCTAGCCACAAAAGCACAAACTGCGCATTCAAGGAATGTGTCAACAAAAATTACACTCGTGCCTAGTGTTCACACCCCTGACTGCCCCCTGGCTCCTAAATATCATAAGTTAATACCAGTATAAGCCTTATTTTTTTACTACAGGCTGATAAAACAATTTTAATTATATGGCAATGTTGGTCCATCAATAACCTGTAAAGATATAGTGGCTCAGTTACAAAAAACAGTTTTTTTTGCGAACGGTTTAAAAATTTGCCTTGAGAAAACGGTGTGTCTTAGGGAGACCCCTCATTATAATCTTCAAGATAGTGATTTTGGCGATGTGCCAGAGCCCCATACTGCCCCAACAGTGAAGATAAGATATGAAGTAAAACCAGTAGTCCAAATGTAGGTTTCAAAGCTTCTGCATCTTCGTCATGGCCATCCAATTGATGCATATAAACATGTATAACAAACACTGAAAGCAATTGATAAAAATATGTAAAAAGCATTAATACATTATTGGGAGTGTTCGGCATTTCTTCTTCTGCATTTAAATTTATGCTTATATATAGATATTTATTTGTATCTATTACTGTGAGACTGATAAGCAATGCAAGGAAAGTTCGCTTCCGTTTCTTGTAGATAGAGATAGAGAACAGGGTATTGTTGCGTGGGGTCTCTATTCGGAAGGAAGCACATTATGCTGATATGCATCAGGAAGAAAACGTCATGTAAATATGTTACATCTTTAACCCTTTAAGGACTGAGTTTTTTCCTAGAAAACCACTAAATCTAATGGCCAAATTTAATTGCTTATAGCCTAAAACTGGTACGTGCTAGAAAAAATTTTTTGACAAAGATGTTGAGAAAAGAATGGTCCTATTAACTATGGGCAAAGCCTTTTGTTTTAGGGGTGAGGAAAATTTTTAGGGGATGCAAAACACGCCTAAATTTACTACATGTCAATATTTATGATGTGTAGTATGATTTTATTTTCACTTAACCTATTTTCTGTAGATTATTTGTTTGGGTGATTGTGCTGTGTTGTATCTGGGGATAATTAGTTATTTCACCCTTAAAGAGGTTAAAAACCATACACATGTACATATGTATCTTGAGGCGCTAATACAGATCTGCCCCCCACTTCTTCTTTTCTGTCTATCTTTATTTCTACCTTTACATGTCTTCGGTAATATTCAGTGTCGTTTTTTATGATATGAATTCAATCACGCAACAAGATAAATGTCATCAACAACTTGAAACAAGAAGTTATAGTATTGGGAATTTGAAAATCGCTTGCTCCACATGAATTCTGCCAAGTGATCTTTAATCATATCTCTGGTCATTGGGCGCACCACAGCTTTAAATTTAGCTTCGGCTCAATGCCACATTGCCTCAACTTGATTTGTTTTAACCCAAGTATTTGGGTCTACAAAGCAGAGTGTGTGATTTACTGTCCCATGCTGATATCTATTATATATTATACGCTCCCCACATGTTGGACCAGATCGTAGTTCCCGAAGCAATCCATTGTCAAATAATGGGCAATAATTTTGCATCATCTCGTTGTTCAACAGGTATTAAGAAACTCTTCTTAATGGCATACTCGTAGGCTTCAAATACGTATTGTTGTGGGACAACTCGTCCTACTTTGTTTTTTCTTCATGCAAACAAAGATTCATCTATCTCTACAATAGCACCAGGGCTACCGAGCTGTGTTGGAAGATTGCAAAAGTACTGTACAGCCACATCGCGACAGAACTGATTCCAGTTGACCACAGTACTTTGTGAAGGTATATTAAGTTCACGTCTTAACATTTCCTGTGATAAAGCTCTTCCTTCCCCACAACCGATACACCAACAATACTTAATCCCAAAATCTGCCGTAGTTCAAGTCGGGACTGTTTGAAGAAACTACCCTTCCTTATGCTGACAGTCTTTTGGCATCGTTTATTGGAACACCTGCCAGTCAACCCATCTGTGTTTCTGATGTAATTTTGCTGTCTACATGGAGAGTTACATGCTGGGCAATCCATTTCTGATGGCGATAGCCCATATTGCCTACACCAACGGATGGTAGAATAGAGATCATATTTAAATCAACAAAAGTCAACTAAATCACATTATCACCTTTTAGTCTAAGTGAAAAATAAGATAACTGGTTTACCTTTCATTTATTATCACAATGCCTATCTTGAAAGGTGCAAAGCTGCTGCTGCTGAATGCCCTTATTTATCTTTGGGTTTCATTCAATTATTTCAATGCCATTGTCTATGAATAATATACTCCATTTATGGTATATTGAATTCAACTGCATATTGCATAGTAAAGGAATTTATAGCGTGACCCAGCTTGGGGGAGCAATGGGGTACTAGCACCTTCTCATAGTGCACCCCAGACTCATGGGGTGGAGATGTCTTACTGTCTCCTCAACTGGCAATATCTAGTCCCACTACCCTTTGACAGGCTACACAAGATCATACTCATTTCATTTGAAGATGACATTTGAAGCTTATATTGTTTCAGTGTGTGGTATCTTTCAAAACAGGGATATGGGCATAAAGGAACACCACATTGCCTACAACTGAATTTTGTTTGCCTCGGCCTCTTGGCATACTCCTGTCACTGCACACCTCAGTCTGGTCGATCCTCCACAGTGGTTCAATCCAATGAGGCATTGCGGCAGTTCTCCCGATACACGGCGCCCTATCTTTACTTCTTTACAACTATACCCCTCCAGCATGCTCAAACATATTTGTTTTATATACTTCAGAGAATGTGCCTGGCGCTAAACAACATTACAGTAAATGATATGCAATGACCTAAAGTGCATTGAATATCATGGAGTACCATTTTCGTGAGCGTTGACGAAACAAATAAGTTTTCATGCGTTTGTCAGCAGTATCAACTTTTCCTTGCAGCTCCAACTTGTAGCTTTCAACACAGATTGGCTTTTCAACATCTCTAAGACCAGCAGCTGCTTGCTTAGATCGTATTTGATTCAATACTGTGTTGTTGCCATGTATAGTGGATAAAATTGTTATACACTTTGTGTCATGCCATACACAGGCCAGCACCATTCCTTTCCTCATAAAAACTGGTCTGTCACCCTTCTTTAGCCTCGAACAATTTTGTCTCAAACCCTTAGACATGCCTTTTCTGTTAACATTTATTGTGCCACATAGTCCAGTATGATGCTCCACAAGGTCAGTTGCTACTGGGGTGCTTGTATAGTAGCTGTTCGTATACAAGTCGTGGCCCTTGTCCATAGACTGTCTAAGAACTTCCTGGTCAACAGCATGGGTTGCACTAACATCACAGAATGTTTCTGGGATGTCGTTTTTCTACTGTAAAGTGACCTACATACCCACTTTTCGACTCGGACAGTACAAAGGTCCATTTAACAGGTTTTGGGGGATTGTATTGTTTGAATTTACATCTCCCCTTGAATGCTATAGTCATTTCATCTAATGACAATTCTCTTCTAGGATTGTACAGTTTAGAGAAGTTAGGGAGAATCAAATTTATGAGAGGCCATATTTTGAAAAGTTTATCATGCCCAGATTATTATTTTTAACTGTTTCTTTATTATTGGCAAAATGCAAGAAGGCCAGAATTGATCTAAATCCAATTCTTGTCATAACACGAGCAAGTGACATGTGGAGTCTTTGTAAGCCAAAATATAATCCAGTAGTCCTTCAACTCTGCCTTCTCAACTAAGCCCATACTGAGATGTAATACTATGAAAGCTTTCATTTCCTGTCTATCTACAGGCTTCCAAATTTGAAATGAAATGATGGTTTCAAATCTTGACTATTACGAATGCATTGTTCAGCATATCAATTTGTTTCCTCCCAAAACTCAAGTGGATGTGAACTAGACATATCTGCGAGGTCTCTATAACCAATTTTGCCTTCATCGAATGCACAAATAGGTCACCTGAAGTTCTCTACTTTGTTAATAAACCCAACCATCGTCATGATCATCTCCACCACAAGTTGCGTCATTTTGGTCGAAGTAGAAAAACCACTACTGACAGGATAGCAGACTACTTTCCGGAAACTCTTCTTGACTTTGGAGTCATACTGCTGCCAGGATGAGCTGATAATACACTATCAGTACCATTGCAATATTCTTTCGAATTCAAATCAGATTCATGATTTGCAACCTCAACTCCAGTTTTCTTTGGTTGTAAATTAGAAGATCGCGAATAAAAAGTTGGCGTTTCAATAAGAGTAGCTTTACTCACCTTAATTCTTGTAGAATGTAGTTTCATACCCCCTCTCCAAAATCATCGAAAATCGACTCGGATCGAAATGAAATCAGGATTAGTAAAACAAGCTATGACGAATTCAGTTAAACCAATTTGACTGCTTGTACTCACTTTTAAAAATATATCTATGCAGCTTTTAAGATGCCATCCCTTCCACTACGACTCTGACACGAGTGTGATTTCTGAGATGTTGTTCTGCAAGCATGAACATTCAATTCATAGAGACGGGGGTTCATTCTCATCATTAGCACGGGGGGTAGATAATTGAACAAGCAGTTTCACATCCGGAAATAGTGTTGGACAGACGAGCAAAGCAAGTTGCTCTCGAAAGGCATTTGGCAGAAAATAGTCTACAAACATTGTCTCACTACCCTGCCGCTAGGCGATAACGACAAGTTTGCCTTTTTAAATTAGGAAATGATAAATCAATGAGTCGGTAAGTGTTGTAAACGATGTTATGAATGCCCCAAATTATTAATGAAAAAGGTATAAAAAATTAAGCACGTGTTACACTAACTTCTCCTAAATCTACAATGTACATTTCGTCTTCAATGTGATACCAAAAGTTATAGTACGGAGATTCCCCAAATCTCTGGGCGCACATAAATTCTGCAAAATAATCCTCTATCATTTCTCGGTTGGTTGGGCCACCTGGTTTGTGGTCACTCCTGTGGTGGGGTCCACAAAATAGAGCTGGTGATTCACTGTGCCATGCGTATAACCGGCGTTTTGCAACTGGTTATATGCTGCCCACATGTCGGACCATATCCTGGACTCTGGATAATCCACTGCCGGATAATGGGCAGCAATGTCACTGCATCCCTCCGGTGGACAGGCACTAAAAGTCCCTTTTTCGATTGGGGCTCGTACCCCCCAAAAACCCACTGCTCTGGAACATGTCTTCCAACACAGTTCTTTCGACGGGCGAATAACGATTCATCAATTTCCACAACCACGTTTGGTCCACCTAACTGTTCAGTGTGGTTGCGGAAATACTGAACGGTGACATCCGTACAAAATTGATGCCAGTCCACCATGGTGTGCTCGGACACAGCAAATTCCTTTTTTAAAAATTCGTGAGACATCCAACGGCTACTGCCACAGCTCTGGCACCATAAGTAGGTAATGCCAAGGATTTTCCAAAGGACCAGGTGGCTGCCCTTAAAAAATGATCCCTTGCAAATGCTATGCCTTCGTTTGCATCTTTTGCCAAAACTGCAGTAGCGCCGAATCGTCTATAGAAAAATCAGGCTCAGATGCTGAGTCTTTATCACCCGCAACAAAAGTTCAAGCCTCCTCGATGTTCAATGTCTTCCTTGCCATTTTGCAGCAAAATTTAATGAGATTCAAACGAAAATATTTCCAATATTTGGTATCGACACCTCAAATGTGGCATCAAAATTTAGCTGAAAGCATGAGCTACATAACTGACTAGATTGCTTTCCCAAAACGAGGTGATTGAAATCTCAATGGCGCAAATTCAAACCTCATTTTCACTTCTAGCAAGAGGGCAATTTACTTTCAATTTGGATCCGTCCTTTTGCTTTCTTTTGATCATAGGATCTTTTGGCCTGTAGAAATTTCAGTATAGATGGACTGATTATACCCATTCACTTATATAAAATAAGACCTTGGTCAGACACTCTATAGGCATACAGGCCTCTTGCAAGGTTTTCATCATTGGTCATTCCCTTTCGGAAGACCTTTACAATCAGGTCTTATTGTGCCACAAGCATGTATACTACTTACCTTTAAGTACTGCATTTATTGTCTGTACTACATCCTTTCAAAAAATATTCATAAAGCGTAAAGGGAAGCTAACTTCGCAAAGTTTTTCATCAAGCAATAGCGAATCTGACGGCTAGCTGTGGCAGTGTAACCTTCGTACCTCCTCAAAAGCGCTTAATAATATACCAGTATTGAGATTTTAACAATAAATGAAGTGATCTATTCAGTCGAGAGCACAATGAAGCTAATTAATTAGCATGTGTTTCCTACCTTTAAATACCAAATACACTGCCTCATAAATACGCTTGCTGCAACTTACTATTCAAACACAAGCGCAAGAGCTTTCATCCAGACCTGAACAATAGCGAAAACAATCAGCAATTTGCGTACCTGACACCTACGTTTACCACACACAAAACACCCCCGATCTGCTCCGTCCTCTGAAGATTTCATTGTACTACTAACTAGTGTTACTTTCTACTGCTAACTAGTGTACTACTAACTGGTTCTACGAAACGCTCAAACTGGTTCTACGAAACGCTCAAACTGGTTCTCTAGGGAAAATCTGCGTAAGTTGATCGCAGCTATCTAAAATTCGCCGGTACTTGGTAATAATGCCTCAAATGCTATTTAGTGCTGGGCGAAATGATACTACTAAAGGTACTCTATCCTGGATAACCCAACTTTTACCTTGTGTGTTTAACAAAGATGACCTATCTAAATTCCTGGCTCTTGGCAAAATTCTCACTGAAGCCTCCATCAACTAACCACCCCACTAATTGTTTTGCAGTATTCTCAAGCACTTTCTAAAAGTTAGGCCTCTCCAAAGAATATGTCTCACTATAAAGACAGAGGAAGGTGTTGCTGGGAATTGGCTACAGATCGTATGAATTTATAAGGCTTATAAATTCTACCTTTCTCGCTAGGTGCCTTTGTATTTGTCAGCACAATAAATGCAGCTATGAATCTGCTTGACGTCTCTCTAGACATAATCTGGGAAAACCAAGGTTGTAGCATTATTTGACCTCTACACCAATAATCATCAGTTTCTGGAAACCTTACAATGCCCATTGCAATTATCAACGCCAAGAAAGCAATCATCTCATTACAATAGACATCAGTCCAACGGCATTTTTGAAAATGCTGGCTGCTGAGATTGTTGATAATAGAGGTTATTCTGCAACACGGGTAAAGTGATAATTTCAGATGTAAATAAAAGGATAAAGGATTCTAAAGGGGTGAGAAGCTTCCCTGTAATCTTTGCAGGTCAAGTGCCCTCCACAAAGTCAACACATCAGTTGTCATTTCCAAACCTATATAAGATAAAAAGGACAGGAAAATTACAGTTGACATTTTTAAGGTCAGCAAACGATCACCAAAACATGTATAACACCTCAGTAACTTCAACGTTTAGTGATTTAGAGTTCCTCTACTTCGTGGTGTATCAGGCTACTGATGAAGAGTAGAATTGCAAGTAGTCAGAAAGGCCAAGTGAATGTTTGAAGTTATCAGTGGAAAACTCTTCCACATAAAAAGGTAATGTGATAGATGGATATGATATAATAAGTAGATTTCACCACAAAACTTACTTGTTCATGCACAAATTCCTCCCAGTTTTGTTTCCTACACATCTGGCCAATTGCTGTTGAGAAAATGGTGCACCTCCGGCAGTACCCCTCTGATGATTTTCAAAACAATGATTTTGGTTAGCAATATAACCGAGCCCCATAATACCCCAAGGAAGGGAGAACATAAGAAGTAATACGAGTACTGGAAGCGTATGTTATGTGGCTACTGTTCTGTGGGATTTTTACTGATTTGGTCAAATTTCCACTAATTTTTCTCAACAGTTTTGTCAAAGATTGTCTGTATAGGAATAAAAAGATGACCAAGGATGAAGTATGTTCGTGCGAGTAATTCAAATTTTTGGACCCCCATTTTGGGGATTTTGGTTTGATCTCAAAGAGTACTCTTGAGAATACTGTGCAAAGTTTACTGGAGAAGTAAAATCGAGAGCTTGTATCCCATTTTCTTTGCTGTTTGGTTAAAATATCCTAAACTTTGCGGAGTAGTAGTAGTAGTAGTAGTAGTAGTAGTAGTAGTAGAAGTAGTAGTAGTAGTAGTAGAAGTAGTAGTAGTAGTAGTAGTAGTAGTAGTAATAGAAGTGGTAGTAGTAGTAGTAGTAGTAGTAGTAGTAGAAGTAGTAGTAGCACTAGTAGTAGTAGTGATGGTGGTAGTAGTAGTAGTCTGGGTAGTAATAGTAGTAGACGTAGTAATTTATTAATCTCTTTTTAAGCCCCTTGATATTCATCGACCCATTGGATTGTTCTATCCACTTATTCGACAACCCTGTACTAAAAGCTTACAACATCCAGCGACTTTTTATCTTAATGTTTCTTAGTAGAATACAATATTAGAGGAGGTCATATGAAAGCTTAAGGGGTGTTATAAATGTATCAATATATGTGCAACTTTTGAAGCAAAACAATATGAATTTATGAATTATATCTGACACTATTTCTGTTACTTATGGGAAATATCAAACACGATGACCTTACCTTTTCAACATGCCCATCTGCAGTTCTGCTAGACACCAGCACAGGAAGGAGAAATCCACCAAAACCAGACGTAAATTCGGCAAAATACATTTTACCACCTGGGGAGATCACTTTACTTCCCGTAGATTAAGTTATGTAAGAATTTTGATCATTGATTCAAATCGATAAAAGATGAACTACCATGGCTTGTATATCATTGTACCGTACTAAAATTTCACGCGTCGGCGACGTAGCATTGACTTATTACTATGGTTGTTAAAGCCTTCAACAATCTGTTGATCTCTAACGGTGTCTATAAATATCTAGAGTAGAGCCGTATGCAAAACACCCGACATCAATATTGAGGTTCACTCTGTTCTGTACTCAACTATGTATCTTCTACTCTGCTGGTTATCCAAGAGCATGCAGCAGCACGATTAATACAAGTTTAGAAGTCGCACTTAATCAAATGCCTTTTCCCCTTGCAGTAAGTCCTGAACAAACCAATATTCGTGTGTTCCTTGGACCAAACGGCTCTAACTTTGGATGTTTATCTTGTAAATCTTTAAGGGTTTCAGTATATCAACTTCTCTTGATAAAAGCTAAACGACGATGATACACAGGCCTATTCCCAAGGTGTAATATTCGATAGTGTTAACTTGAAGTAATTTCCCTTTTTTCTGCTTTCGAAAGAATTTTGCATCTTGTTTATCGTTTTCCAAATGTTCAGATACGATATCTCCTCACATGCCAAAAGGAATCGATACTTCACAATTGTATCCCTTTATTTTGCTCCCTTTAAAAACAATTTGTGATACGTAGATTTTCAAGGGCGGACTGTATTTCTGTCTAGTCTCTTATTACTACTGTTCTTTCTACATAGAAACAAACTACAGATGCGTTTTCCCTGAACGTTGAAGGTTTGATGTCCTATGGCCACCTCCAAATCATATCAACATGGAGAGATTGAAGATAACGTCGTTCTCTCTGTTTGTACATCCATCAACGGGAAAAGCTCAATCACCATAACAGCCATTTATTTCTTTTCAACTCGTTTAAACGTAGGCCGTATTAATTAAAACGATTCCTGAAAGGATATGCTGTGCTATGCCCAAGCCGGCAATCAACTTCATTAACTTAAATGATGCTAATTCCGTTAATAACTCCGGAAGCGAGTAACTCGGTAGACATTATCATCGGTGTAATCATCCGCTATTAACACAGGTTATATTGATTGTACGCTGTCTCTCCACTTGTTGTTTACTGTAATTGTGCTTGTTACAAGCTCGCCTATATTGTCGCTCTTGTTTTAACAGTCCAGTGATTCTTTTTACAGACACTGAGATTAAATAGCGTGATTTCTAAAGACGTACACAGCAGTACATATGTATTTTTGACTTAATGGAATGTTCTTTTACATAAGGAATGGCTCTATGACACGCAAGAAGGGTTATGGAGATTTCTCCCATGAGAGATAGTGACGTACGACTGTGAACAAAGGATATATCTTTCGATATGAAAAGAGAATGTCTAAGAAAAAGTCACTACTGTGCGATTTCTAGCTTGGAAAAATTAGGGCAAAGCTACAAAAAACATATAGCTGACGACTTGTTCACTTGCAACTGAAAGAAAATACGTCTTCGTAAAGAAATAATCTAACCAAATCGTTTCAGCAGACACAATAAATTCTCACATTAACATTTGCTCCAAAGATGTACCCTCCAATTAACGAACAAGTTTTTAGCACCGGCAAAACCCCGGCTACAAGCAGACGCAAAAACCTTTAAATAACGGACAGTAAATGTGGACACTTTTTGTCACGAAAAATAGTTTACCCTTTAATTAATATATAATAAGCTGATCGCTTAAGAAAAAGTTTTCATTTGGAACACCTCTTCTTCATATCATAAGAGAGGATAAATTCATATATTTAACATTTATACTCCATAGCTTGGAATGAATTATTTATACTCGATTGCCTCCTGTGGTTCTCACAGTTATAAAGTTGTAAGAATTAGTAGATGAATCGTTCTGCAGTATAATGGCGTTTTGAAGTTTGTGATAAGTTGGTAGGTGGCATAGGCGAAGATGACTTTGATTCTTTGCTTGCTATCTGGAAAAGACGGAACTCTCAAACATCCATTGAAAGAGACACTTGCAGTCTTCTACCAATATTATTCTTCAATTTCACTTGGAAGTGCAAGTGTGTCTTTATACGTCAATAAGCCCAACTAAAGTCTCAGATTCCTTTGAAGTAACTCACAGTTACCAATGATTTTATTTTACACCAGAAATAGATGAAAACCTCGGATGAGCGGACAGCACTCTCCGGCGTTTCATACCAGTCTCCCTGATAAGCAGCGGAGACTCAGAGGTTTGCGGGTTAATCATTAACACCAGGACCTACAGTACAGGGGAAACGCTTTATTTCAATAAACTAGGGGTTACATAATTTGCATCAGTTAGGGTTAGCTGCTGTTCGTGTATGAGCGCTGATCTATGCCTCGTATCCCATCTATGCTTCATATCCCATCTATGCTTCATATCCCATCTATGCTTCATATTCCATCTATGCTTCGTATCCCATCTATGCTTCATATTCCATCTATGCTTCATATTCCATCTATGCTTCATATTCTATCTATGCTTCATACTCCATCTATGCTTCATATTCCATCTATGCTTCGTATCCCATCTATGCTTCATATCCCATCTATGCTTCATATTCCATCTATGCTTCATATTCCATCTATGCTTCATATTCCATCTATGCTTTATATTCCATGTATGCTTCGTATTCCATCTATACTTCATATCCCATGTATGCTTCATATCCTATCTATGCTTTCTCAATTCTCAATTTGCTCCACAATGATAGCTTTGTGACGGTAAGAATTTTTCACGGTTAGAAATAGAAACTTTTAGAAAGGACGTAGCTTATTAACGACTTTTATATTCATATTGAGTGCTTTAGCAAATAAGATTGTTTATCCTTGAGGACTTTCCAGAGACTTCCCGCTCTTTATTTTGATCTCCAGTTGTTGACTTTAAAACTCTTCAATCCTGTTCTTTCTGTGGACGTTAAACGACCTAGAGAAAAGCCCACTACCTCCTCCCTTCCTAAAATGGATATGACAGCAGCTAGAAAATTGAAAGTTGGTGTACTAATAAAACATCATCTGAAGTTTTAGGAAAAATTGTTTTAACACTGAAAATTTTGATGATGTCAGCATGTTTTTCAACCAAATTTGAAATCTAAGTGCTTACTTTGCAATTTTTCTATCTCAAATAAAATCGACTCCTTTAAAAATCATAACTTTATCTTCTGATGACAAAACTACCTTGTCTCTATTAAGATGTCATCTTGTACGAGTGTCCTCTTTACAATCATAGAGCGGAAAGAATCAGGACTCCTACACTTTTAACTAAGCTATTTCTAGACAAAGAACGACGGTGGAAACTGTCCAATGGTACTCTAGAGGCGAAAATCTTCCATACTCTCTTCTAGAAAACAATCAAAGGATCTTAAAACCACACCCTGTTATATTACGAACTACAAACTTTCTTCCAACATGTTAACAAGAAGGATACGGTCACATTCAGTATGTTTACGGTGTTGAAGACCTTCATCATACAATCACCTTCTCTTAGGGTCAGAATTAGCCGGCTGACATTATATCAATTATGACTATGTTGCGTCTCGCGTGGCAGCACTTAGTGGTACAAAGTAAACAGGTGGTTTTATTGGCACTTAAATCTATATACGAGATTTCTGCCTGCGACATACATTCCAAACGTTAAATACAACTGTTAATACTCCTGGTCTCAACTCCAAAAACTTCAAGCAAAAACTAATCTTTTACAGCACATTTCAACTTAAATATGACTATCAGCAGGAAGTGGCCTGGTAACGAGCTGTGGCCTTACGTGGACACTACAGACTAGTGGGTTCTATTAAGTTCTATTCATGACTATTAAATTTGTGGGTTCTTAACAAAAGAAAAGCCTACTTTTGATATGACCTATGGTTAACCATTCGTACTATTTCACACGCCCAATAACAAACAGTTGCAAAAAATGAAATTCCTTGATATTCTAAGGTTCATGACGTTTTAATTTGTATACAAGTGCTGCCAAAGAAGTTATATATCATTCGCATCAAAGATAGGATACCTAGTTATCAGTCGCATCCAAGGAAACGTATTATTGAAAATGGAAACTATGCAGGGACCGGGCTGATAGCTGGCTTTTGCTAAGTAGGAAGATACGTTTAGTCTAAGAACAAATTATTAT
Source organism: Alatinidae sp. Z8VKAUB7J3 (assembly GCA_010016025.2). Taxonomy (NCBI): domain Eukaryota; kingdom Metazoa; phylum Cnidaria; class Cubozoa; order Carybdeida; family Alatinidae; species Alatinidae sp. Z8VKAUB7J3. The sequence goes on along the minus strand of JAAAKM020006971.1, from coordinate 16,443,104 downwards.
CTTTTCAGAGATTTGGCATGCAACATTACACATTACATCTCAGCAATTGTCATCTAATTGATTACAAAAAACAAAAAATAAGTAGAAAATTGAGAGGTAATAAGGTCGTTCTGAGCAGAATATCAAAAGTTGAAGTCAGACATATTTTTGGGCCGAAAATGATGAGATCAGATCCGATCAGAAAGATGGAGTGACGGAAAGTATAGTTGCATTATCACTATCCATCTTCTATTTAAAAAACGTGCAGCTTACTATAAACAGGCGACGCTATGATAATCACATTTCTCAATCATATTTATACACATGTTATCAAAAATACTGGTGAAATGATCTATCGGGGAAAGTGAAAGATTGCTTGTTTTGGAGGTGATGGTCTGACGGTACCAAGCTTGTGTAAGAAAGTGAGTGACATATTAAAAGAAGAAAAAAATTATTCAAAAGTCAAGGGGATACTTAATTTGACTGCTATCTCAATTTAAAACCTATTAATTCAGTGGTGGCGCCGCAGGGGGACTGGGGGATTCAGACCTCTTTAATTTTTTCTACCTTATTCTTTTCTGGCAATGAAAGCAGTGGAAGACTTAAACAGGAAACATCGAGATGGAGATTCCAATGTGAAATTTGCAATTGCAATTTTCAAAAGATGCGAAGTATTCTTTGAAGAACGATTTGAGTTTAAAGAAACGAAAAATTTGGTGAGATGTCAGTCCCTACTTTTCATATGGTGACGCCGCCCCTGTCATTAAAGACAACTAAAAGAAAATTTCCTTTTCTTTTAGACCTGGAAGATCATCTAATTAGCTTTCATTAATCAAAAAAGGCTAACAGTAGATCCTTAATCTATGTCCAAATCAGAACTAGTTCTAACTTTTAAAAACACCATCTCAAAAATATTTGCCCAAGATAGATTCATGGCTAGAGTAAAGAACTATCATGTTAAAGTATTTGTTGCGTTTAGTGATTTCTTATGAAGTTTTGATAGACAAGGACATAAAATAACACAGATACAGGGGAATATTTACACATCGTAAGGACATAGCCTGTTGTCTGATGTAACAAATGTTCTATGATATGCGTAATGGGGCTGTTGAGGCGTGTAAATGTCTCTTGTAAGGATTAATGCATCTTTCTGTTATGATATGGTCATATTTTCAAATGCTAAAGAAAGCATATACTGATACACAGACCCATATAGTAAAACGAGGCCAGTAGGAGCACCATACAGGCACATCGTTAACAAGGATGATTTTAATAGAAAAGTTCATGGTGCATAGATAAAATGCTCCGTCGTACTTCCTCGTGGTCTTCTTGGCAAGGAAACATTACAATGTGCAAGGCACTTAGAGTCTAATTAGATCACAGGTGATACCGTGGATTGCAAAGAAGCCTAATGCACACTCAAGGGACAGGTACCAATCCACTGGCTGCCTCGATAAGGTTTTAGTACTCCGTCTCATTCTAATGATGGCGTTTGAAGTGGTTACTCTCATTTTTCAGGTTTAAAAATATGGTTCGCAGCGACATGTTAAAAGGAAGCAGCGAAAAAGGTAAAAAGAAAGCTTCTAAAAAGCTAAAAAACTATTAGAAAAACGATAACACTCCACAACAAGTAGTAACTGAAAACATAAAATTTAAGAAAAACAACAACAAACAACAACTGGTTAGGTTGACTTTACCCTGAATCCTTTAAAATGCATCCGCTGACGTGGATTTTTTCGTATGGCGAAAGAAGAATCAGCTAGGACTATCTTGGGTACTATATCTTGAATTTGTTTTCTGCGGCCTCGTCAAAGACATCGTTACTCATTGTCGATAGTAAGTAGGTCTGAAAAATATTAACAGTTTGTAAGGATGTAGCCTGGACACTATTTATGATTCATCATGTAACTTCCTCCTGTATATACATACTCATTTGCATTCTCTATCTTGTCAGAATTCACGTTTCTCATGATTGCACAATAGATAAGTAACCCTACGTTACATTTATTTTCTACGTTACAACGCACTACAATACACAGTTTTGGCAAAAAAAAATATTAAGGATGCATACTCACTCTTCTTGAACTCACTGATCGACGTAATATTCCCATTGCTGCTTCGTGGTATTCGCTTGATAACTGATCGTGTTGAGAGAGAAGCCGTCTACAAAGGAAAAGATGAACTACAACATAAATGATGCTGTTTAAAAGATGAGATGAATGGACAAGTGCAGTTTGGCGGATATATGAAAGATTCTTGGTTTTAAAGATAACATTCTGAGGATGGTGAAGAACAGACGACTCAGCTGGTTTGGGAATGTAATCAGAAGGGACAACAGCAGCTTTGTCAAAAGAGCTTACAAAGAAGATTTGGAGGAAAAGGAAAAAAGGAAGGCCAAAAAAGCGTTGGTTGAATCAAATACGGGAAGACCTTGTGATCTCCGTTCTCACAGCTGAAAAGAAAACCATGGATCGTGTCGGCTGGAAGATCTATGTTAAGAAGGAATGTGCAAAGACCCTTGGAGGGTTATGCAACTAAGTAGTAGTAGTAGTAGTAGTAGTAGTAGTAGTAGTAGTAGTAGATACTGTTTTCGCAAACTTGCAAATATACTCAATTACCTTGCTGCAAAATCATTTGAATAAATTTTAAAATAATAACCTATCACCATTACTTGCCACTTGTTAACTGGTTTGGACGTTTGGAGTACTTCGTGGCGTTAAAATATACAAATCAAGCTTAGGTAAGTACTAATGTGGTGACACAAATAAATTTGTAATTGTCCGAAGTTTTTAGATACCTAATTATCGAGACATATAGAATTAGAAAAATAGAGTATGTCGGAGGTCACATAGCTCAGTTGGTAGAGCGCACGCCGCGAAAGAGCGGGTCACGGGGTCGATCCCCGTTAGTGACATATTTTTTATTTCTATAGTGTTCTTTTCAAAACCAACATATAGAATCAAAAATTTCTCAACTCAAACATCTGTTACTATTGCAATAAAAAAAAACACGGAATGATCAGCCGAGAATGGCCTATGATGCCTTCCATGAAAAGCAGGGTGACAGATTTTGACCATTTTGACTCCATTTAAGTTACTTTAGCTGCAACACATACAAGGCTCAGAATAACTGCAGTAAAGTTATGATTTTTAGTCTACTTTCTGAGACAATATTGTACTGTTGCACCGTTCAGAAAAAATGAGTTGCAAACTTTTAGAACAGCTTATAAAATCACTTGTCTCACTTGTCAAAAATAATCTGAAATGAATTATTTTGTTACTAGTTGCCTCCTACTGCCATTGAGTATAGAGTCCTCCAAGTACAGTTACCAATGATTAATTTGTTTTTGTTACCATCTTCAGTCCCGTAGTTCCATTTTTATAAACAGGGGGGTTAACAACAAACTCAGAAAATCGACCTCCTTTGACATTGATGCAAATTACATAAACCACAGTGTGCATCGCTCAATCGTACCAACCTCCCAAATCATATTGAATCAAAGAGATCAACTGATTCGTAGGAGGATTGTTAGAAACATGATGATCGTGCACAAACCATTTCGAGGCTATATAATGACAGTGAGACTGTGGCGTCAGCCCCATGCATTAACTCGTGAATGACTTCTGTAAACCAGTTAGTCAGAAAATATTATATGGAGGTTGTTTGGCGTTAATCATGTATGAAAAGGAAGATGACATCCTGTCTCAATTTCTTGAAAGTTATAATTAAGGATGACACACATGAGGACAAAAATCATACTAATTGACTAATTAGCAACTGTTTCAGGGCCAAATGTTAAATGGGAAGTTATTCAAGTGTTTTCAGACATCATTTACATTTTGAGTACTGGGAAAATTTCTTAAAATTAATAAACGGGGGGTCTTAATAAGGAGCGGGGGGTTATAAATTTCAAAAAATTAATAAGCGGGGGGGGTACGATTATTTGGCACTCGAGAGTACTATTGATTATGTTCGAAGCAGAGCGATCTAAACAAGTTATTTAGATCGTCCTAGTTTGAAGATAACTCGCTATATATTTGTACATTCCTAAACTCTGTGCGACTCGGCAAAATTTAACAAGAATCACATCGATTTCATGAATTTCAAATGTAATATGGGAGGAGATGGCATCACAATATAAGTGTTAAGTTCATCTGCAACACGTTTTTCTGTAGTACGAGAGTGCTTGATGTTGCCATGATGAAAGTTGGCAAAGCAATGGCAGTATATATCCACTTAATGGGTTATATTAAACTTTAACATCTTCCTCGTCTGTAGAGTACAAACAACTAGTAAAAGTAGCTAAAATACATGACATAAACAATGACATTTACAAGAATACAACCATGAGGAATATTCTTTCTAGCCTAAAACTTTAAATTTAGTTTCCTGAAAACTATTAGGATATTTAAAACTATGTATATTGCACGTTATTGGTATCACATTTCCTCACTGTTATGATTTCTTTTTTGCTTTCAGAGTCATCTTATACAAAATACATTTACATTCTATTTCATATTTTCCCACATGACTTCAGCTTATACTGCTACAATTAAAGTATTTAAATGATTTTTCAAGATGTTGTTGCAAATGTAATTCAGAGAGAGAAAAAAATCTCGCGCTACTAGGATGTACAAGAAACTTTGTGCGATAAATATTAAACTCATTTTGATAGCAACAATCCCTGGGTATGAAGAATCAATGACACATCGAAACAAGCGAAAAGTAAACTTGCCTCCAATACGTACCTCAGGTTAGCCTTTTGGCGATCTATTTCTCTTCTCTAAAAAATATAAAATACGATAATACTCTGGTATTGACAACGTTTCGTCTTCCGAAAGACTTCTTCAGCTCACCTACAGATTGTTACTAAAAATTTGCTAACGTGAACGTTCAGGCAGCGAACTGAGCTGATGCGAAATCTACCTACATTTGAAGTACGAGGACTTGGGTTTCCAGCTCATTCATTCCCGAAATATTTGTTTTAGACGCGGCGCCTCAATGACCGTAAAGTTACGTCTCGGCATCTTAAAAAAGAGCCGTATATCTCGAGCAAATTATTCCTACTAAAGAATTTGATAAGAGACCGAGTTACAGACGGAGTTAGGGGTAGGGAACAAGGCTTAAAACTTTGCCCAAGGGTTACTTAGTTGCGAAGGATACAGAACCGCTTTCGCGATCAACTTCTTAAAGATTCGCATGTTGACCTTTTTTTGTTTTCCGCTGTAAACGTGTATAATTACGTTGTTGGTCCGTTTGTACGATGTGTTGGGATAAGCATTAACTTCACTGCATACTTGAATTTTCGAGATTATTTGTAAGAGTAAAAGTGTAAACGTTGACCGGCTTAAAGTAACTTTCTCCCTTGACTGTTTATATGTGATACGGTATTTTTCGTTTCGTTTGTGAACAGGAGTAACAGTTGCAGACCTTTGTTAAAAGGAGCACACGGATATGACAACTTAGCTGTGGACATGAGGGTAAACCTCTACTTTAAACGTCTCTGGGTTTTTTTTGTCTTAATGCTGACGGATTTGCCCTCTCATCGGCACAAGCCAGTTTTACTGATTATTTTGACGCCAAGGCCAGCCAATGTACGTTCCAGATCTTTTATAGTGTTGATATGGCAACATCAATCTTGATAGTAGGATTGCATATTAGATTGACAGAAGAAGAGCTCTTTGTGAAACCAGAGTCGCTCAATTCAATTTCAATGAGCACAATGAACAACTCTGGTGAAACAAATCCGTTAATTTTCATGACACTTGTGTGTATTAGATTAAATCAATTTTTATTTCATTTTTTTGTCATCAATTTACGTGAAACGAATAAAATCATCGAAGAAATTCGTTAGCAATGAAGGTATTTATAGGACGGAATCAGGGCTGAAATTGTATTTACATCCTTTCAGTTGGCGTGTCCTAATTTCTACAGATCAACAAATCAGGTCATAGACATAAAGAAGTGTCGTTAGTGCTTAATTTAGCACGAAGTAAAAAGTATTCCATAAAATCTTCGCCTAAATTTTCATTTACAGACATATGAGGTTTGGCTAGTCAAGGATCTACTATTGTTCGCCGAGTTAGAAGCTTAGAAACTCTTTAAAGAGTGATTTTCATACACAGTCGACATTAGTATTTAGTACTTTCGACGAGACATTTGGAAGTAAGACACCTTTCTGCCGAAAAAGTTGTCAGCCCAGTTGCACATATTTTGAAATGATATTCACATTATCGCTAGACGGCAGAAAAGCAATGGCAGAGTGGTGTCAGTCCCAAGCAAAATGTAAACATGAACGATGTAGTAGAATGACAGGATGTTTCTGCAGAGATATGGTAGGCTAGAAAGTTGTTTCTGACTTTGCTGCCCCGAAGGTAGTTTGAATCTGAAGTAACTCCAATGTATTTTTGATTGCATTTAATGATCAGAGTGGAGGGGCATCAAGGCATCTAACTCTGATGTCACTATTAAGGCGCCCTTAATTTAAGTTTCTCTTTAATGTTCGATTCCTCATAGTTCCAAATTGGGACCGTCTTTTTTTTCAAATTCGATAATATTTCTCTACCTTTTAACCCTAGGGCATATTTGTAGCTCATGGTCCTTCGTTTAAGAAACTCTATAATGCTGGACATTTTGAGAACATAGAGATTTATAATCTATTATGTGGTTAGTATGTTGAATCTTTGGGTAACTCTGTTATGTGTATTCAAGTTAATGCATCGTTGTTCTATCGAAAAAAATTGCCTTTTTTCACATTTGTTTCGGTATAAAATATTAGCGTGGCTTTTATCAACGTGGTTGCATATTCCAGTTTCGCTTTGTACCTTTTACAAACATTTGTTTAATTAAACTTCTGCAGTCATTATATTTACGTCAACGACTACATCATTTGGGTAGCTGTACCTGGAGAATTGTTTCAGGGCGTCCGAAGTCGGGGGATAGGATGGATGGGTGTGGGACGGAAGTTGAAGTCAACGGATTGAGAGTTGTGAAATTTATTCCTGCTACTTGGGGGTCAAAAGTGGCCCGATATGATTGATGCGAATTGTGTATGATCCCTAAACAACATTAACTTTATATTCTAGTTATCCAAGCTCGGTATCTGTGACAGACATTAGTTTTCATGTTTCGATATGATAATTGGTTATTTCCTACAAAAACATTTGACTTGTGTCTCATTGGATGGTTAAGTTGTTCAGGATATTTAGGTGTATTTAAATTCG
>JAAAKM020006971.1:16397379-16421311 GCA_010016025.2 Alatinidae sp. Z8VKAUB7J3 | reverse complement strand
TCATCCTCGTTTAAGACACTTTCCCAGCCTGCGGTGATACCAAAACAAGACGGTGAAAAGCCTTCAACAAGTGGTGCCGGAAGTTCAAAACAGAAAGACGACGATGAACGCAAAAATAGCGTTACTAGCCTAACCTTGGCTGAAACGGCCAACGATTCTGATAACTCAAAGATTTTGTGTGCTGAAACAACGGGAGCAAGTCCTGGAAGACCCCTTTTGAGGGACGACCATAAGGACTTGGATGATTCGAGTGGGATCTCAAGCTCAGGAAGTAGCCCGCGGACTTGCCCAAAGTGTCATGGTGAAGCGCGAAAGGGAGCAGTTTGTGATTGTGCTAGAGGCTCGAAAACTAGCCCTAAAGGCACGTCTAGTGGTATAAATGGATCGGTAAGTACTAAGATAGAAAAGGACGTTATGCAGGATCCATTGTCTGTAGATAAAATTAATTGTGAAGAAACCAGCGTGCACGTAATGCCAGAGAGTATTGGAACATTACTGGTAGACACAAGCAGTATTGAACCTGCTATTGGTAACGGTAACAGTAAAACGTATAGTGAACCTGTATCGGTGCCGAGTGGTTCAGAAGTGAACATCAATGACCAAACTCTCAAACGGCCGATTGAAATTGATGGGAGGTCAATGACATCCTCGCCAGAACTTGCTGTTGATGTGGCTGCTGAGTATTCAGAGAATTGGCAATCGGAATCCAAGGGGGATGATGAGAAGGACAAGCGGCCGCTGGCTCGGCTCTGCTCGGATATCCATCACCGTCCCCTTGATGAACAGGAATTGGAAGTCGAAGTTGAAAATCCACAGGAGAAGAGCTTTGAAAAGCCGTGCTCATCAGATAGTGCTCCCAAGAAAAAATACGTGTCTGTGGTTCAAATTCGCGCCAAAAATGCGAGAATCGGGTTACAGGTCGAAGGTGAAAATAACAACACAAAGGTTACCATAGAAACAATGCGGCTAGAGGAAAAAGGTAACGTGCTTTATAATAGAACGTTAAACCACCGCTTGGTGTTTGCGGAGGAATTCGATGATTTCATGGCTTCTAAAAAACCGAATTTGGCATCCGTTGGCTCGGAGAATATGCTTTGTCTTCGGGTGGAGAAGGGCCCAAAGGCAGAGCGTCATTCGCCGCGGTCATCGGAATTAGGGTTTAGTCACATCCGTGTAAATGGACTTGAAGCGACGTTGAAGCTCAGCACAACTGATTTATTGGCGGAATTCGGGGAAGACGAAGTTCTGGCGTATACGCCACCGTTCTTTGTTGAATTGGAAGACTTAAAGCTCATGCTTATCGATGATAAACCTAGGAGTTTGGAATCGGCACCAGTCCCCGTTCCTTTACAAATTTGTATTGAACAGTTGAACGTAAGGCGGTCATGCGAAGGAGTGATTCAATTGTCATGCGCAGGAAATCGTAGGGCAAATGTAACAGAATCTCAAGGGGTAAGCCTGGTTTACGATACCCCAGGGCGGGAACTTCTTACAAGTGATGCAATAACTGCCTCAAGCTTGCCTAGCATGACGGACTCGTTAGCATCAAGGATAGACGAACTTGAAAATGAAAACGAACGCTTGATAGAGGATTTAAAAGTATCAAACAATCGCATGAACAGTCTAGAAGACGAGAGGGATTCGTTGTTAAAAGTTATCGAGAAACTGCAGCAGGAACTGATGTGGTCGAATAAAGAAAACGAGGAACTGCAGACCAAACTAAGGGTCTACAAACACCAAAACACACACAGATACCCCAATGCACAAGACGGTCGGATATCAAAGCCAGGTTCATCGTCTACGAAATTTGTGTGATTTATATCCAGTCAAGGGTACGTTTTTATGCGTCTCCTTGCGCCCTGAAAACAAAATTAGTAGATATCGATATGTATTGATATTTTGGTAGTTTGGTAAAATGAATTATGAGTGTCATTAAGTTCAAAGTGCTATATGTAACTGAAACAGGGTTCGTTATTTACAATAACTGCGAATCCCCCCTCCCCTCCCCCCATTTCCACTACACGGTGCTTTGTTGGAAGCAGCTTTGTAGGCAGCTCAACTGAAAGGCGGAGAAATTTTACGTATTAGGGGCTATTCGGTCATATGGGTGCCTATAACAACTAACATTTGTGGTAAACACAGGGGATCAGCCCCTGCAGTCGGTGATAAATAACTCTGTATCTAACAAAGGGAACTGGAAGAACGACAGTGTATGCTCACGCTCTTTAAGTATCCATTGCATTGGGTGAATTGGGTGGTGTGAATGGGTACGTGAAACCACATCTGCAATGTCTCGCTGCGGCCTCAACCAACTTAATTAGGAATGTGTTCCTATTCTGAAGACATATGGTTGTTCTGCGCTTGGTACTTATTGCTTCGCACGAAGGAATTAGATATCGTTTCAGGTAAACAGATGTGTTGCAGCATAACGAGTCGAGTGGATTATAGCAAAAGACCCGACTTCCTCGACAGTACCTTCGTCATACATATACTACACTAGTTTCTTAAATTCCTATACCATAGTCTTACCGCACGCTGTTTCAGCACAGTCGTCGAACATGTACGGTGTGAGTTTTTAAGCAAACTTTTCGATGTGCTGCCTTCATCAATAACGTAAACAACCAGATTACTGAAGATCTAGGTCTGATAAAAGACTAAAGATTTCGTGCTATAAGACGAGGCTCTACATGTCTGGTTTTCATGCGATTGCTTTTAATTCATGTACTAGGGTCAATCGAAGAACCATCGAACCCGACTGCTCAAACACTTTCAACAACGCTGAGTAAAATACGGCAACAGCCATTCTTCAGTTGGACATTTGATGCCGACGACGCTTCAAAGGGAACCTTTATGTTCCGATGATGACGATTTGTTGCATTCCTTGTCTTATCACATGAGAAAAAAGTTGGTAACTCAAACGAATTATGAAAATTCAAGATTTACGTTATTGTATGACGTTGCCTGCCCGAAGGGGGTGGGGTCTAATTATCTCTAATGATTTTCCAAACGCTTGGGGCTTTGCTCGAATACAATTGTATCTTTTCACACCAATTCCTTTACTTTTTATCAGATCTTTTACTTAAGCAATGGGGCTGTTTACTTCGCTAACAAACAATGTCTAAAGATAAAGTGTTTCTCCGGTTTACCTATCCTTCTCGTTCATGTAAAGCACATGCCCTAAAAATAGCACATTGGGAAAACAACGCTGAGGCTGTACCCACTAAAGTAGACGAGTATTCCTCTACCTACACCAATACACATAGGGCACAACTACTAGCTTCCGTAAACATAACTTCAATTAATGCAATTGTTCGTACGAGGTGATAGCATCCTTATTCGCACACTACTTCTTACAAAGCGACTCACTCAAAAACATTCCTTGTTTAGGTTCGTTTGAGGCAACTGTCACAACGGGGTCGTAAGAGCTTACAAGTACCCCTACAACGTTCGTCAGTTTGATTCTTAAACGCCTAGTGCGCCATTAAAACCTAAAAACACTACACGTTACGCTAACAATGAGCAGGATAGGAAATCCTACTTTAACTTCAAGAGCACACATTCCTGTCGCTGCAACACCGTCACTTGCAATCGACACTGGTATAACGTAATGCATTCCCTTTACCAAACATTTGCTAAGGCATGTCTTCAACATTTCGCATATCTTTTCTGTTCTTTGCTATCGATAAATGCTCATTCTCTATTACAACACCATTGCTCTTACACCGCATGACACGCTAGTCGACATCCGCACATCGCGACACCGATATTGATAACAGGGCTACCAAAATAGAGCAAAATAAAGGGAAACATCTCTACAGATCTGGAATCAAACGTGTGTCATTTGTATGGTTGTTTCGATAGAACACTAACAGATCGGGTGGTTGCAAAATAACCTGTAAAAACTGACCAACAGGTGGACGTGGCTGCCGAAGAACACAAGAAGACGGCGTAAAGCAGCTGTTAGGTATATCGTCCTTTATGGCATCTTCTCTTCATAATATCGGAACACGTAGACAAACGCCCTCAATCATTAGACTCGGATATCGACTTAAAGAACAGCTAGCCAGTCAAGTTTTAGTGGAATGTACACTACGACTCCTTTAACGGTACTCGATCTCATCAATCTAAAACATGCTCTATGCTAGTGTTACTCACGTTAAATAGATGTACGTGATCCACAAAACAACCAACCTAACCATTTACCTCTTGATATAATGTATCTGTTCGGATGAGGTGCATTCTCTCAGACGACTAGTACAAGGGGTGTTGATGCAAAATCTTGCTTAGACCGATGACACTGACGATACCGCAGTGTATGAAAACATACAAGAGTGCTACATACGTACAGCAGTCCAACTCCTATTCTTCAGATTTCACTTCCACATAAAATCGGCACTTCTGTGACGTCTTTTCGGCAGAAGAGCTTTACCACGCACTGCAGTGGCACAGGAAAAGCTCCCCTTACACTACTCTTAAGCACGATGACAAGCAGACAGAATCGTACAAAGTCTTAAACCAGTACGCACATATGTGATCCTGCCTTTCCGTAGCTTGGCGCGTTCTGTAAGGATAGCCATGGCTGTTCTTTTAGCGGTGACTCAATCATATGGTGCCCACTTACCAACACGTAGAACTGTGAGAATAGCTAACAACCGGTCGTGGTGTGATGACATATAGTTTCTGCCTCTGTTATTCACAAGTAGAAACACTGCGATCAAATTTACATTTAATTACAAGATAGGTGAGAGAAATCATGTGAAAGTGGCCACATGTTCCCAAATTTATTGGTCCTCTAATTTTACTTTGAACAGGTAAATAAGGTTGAAATTTACAAATTTATGTATTATTTTCGCTTTGTATTTCCGCGACGTTATCATTTGAGTTCTCTGTAACTTTGTCTACAACATCGACCTCTACAGGAGGGGTAACTTTCACTGAGACTACGGCTTCAACTTTGCTCTGTATTTCTGGGGACACGATAGTTTCATCTGTTGATGGCACTTCTTCTGACTCTTTGCTGAGGTTATTATTATTGTCTTCTGTTTCGCGTGGACTCTCTGGTTTGTCATCCGCCTTCTCCGGTGAATCGACAACTTTCGGTTCTTCCTCTGAAGCCACTTCTTCGATGGTCTTACCCTCATTTTCCTTTACTTCTGAAGCTGCCTCATCCGCCTGTACTTTTTTATCATCGGTGACCTCTACAACCGCCGTACTTTCCGTCGTTTCCACATCCACTTCAACGCCTTTCCCTTCCTCACCATCGACCACTCCTCTCACTTCGACCGGTTTCTCCTCAGCTTTATCCTCTGCCTCTTCTGCAATTGGTTCTTGTTCAATCTCTGTAGCCGCGTCGTCTTTTGATGATGCTTCTTCCACTTCCATAGGCTCTTCAGATACTACAAATACAATTTCTGGTGCCTCCTTAGACACTTCTGGCTCTTCCTTGTCTTCTACTATACTATTAGGTGCTGCTTGATCAATGCCGCTTACCACAACACCGGTTTGCTGATCACTTTCTGTTGCCTCCATGGGTTTCTCCCCTGCACCCTCCAACGTTTGAGTAACCACCTCGTCGTCCTGATGTGATTCACTTTCAGCGCTTGATTTGGTATCCTCCGTGCCCTCAGCAGTTTCTACGGACTCTACCTTCACCTCAACATTTTCTGCACTACTTTCAACGTCAGCTTCGCCAATCGGATCACTATCGACCACCTTAACATCGCTGGCCGTGATGACTCCCTTATCAATGTCTACTGGACTCTGAGAAACAACATCATCTGGCGCCGGCTCTCCGTTCTTGATGGAATTATCCTTAGCTTCCTCCTCTTTAGTTTCAGCAACCACTGTCTCACTCTGCTCAATCACCTCTTCAGGTTCACTGTCTTTGACGACTAGGTCTCCTGTGGAGGTTTCTGTTATCACTACAGCATCCTTACTTCCTGTCTCTAAGAAATCAATTTCCGTTCCTTCCTCGCCCTCCTTTGGCGATTCGTCCTCTGTCTTGGAAACCTCTGCCTTCGCTTCTTCCGTTTCTTGTTCTTCTGTCTTCACTTCGTCAGCCTTAGCTACGTGTGTGTCGATTACCTCGACTAAAGCTTCCTCCGTTCCCGGTTCTTCTTCCTTTGGTGCTTCTGTACTGCTTGCTTCTTCTATCTTGGATTCCTCGGTTGCTTGCTCTTCTGTTTTTGGCTCTTCTACCTTAACTTCCTCCGTACTTACTTCCTCTGCCTTGCTGACTTCTTCTGCTGCAGACGTAATCACTGAGGTACTAACAATAACTTGAGAACTGTCATCGGAAGATTTCGGTGTCGCTGCGGATTCATCTTTAAGAGCTGGTTCTTCATTATCCCTTCTGACGTCAACCCTACTATCTTGTTCCACTTTCTGCTCCACGGCAGTTACAATAACTTCACTATCATGAAGTTCTCTCTGGCTATCATCTCGAAAGGATGGATCTTGCATCGCCTGTTCGCCTTCCAGCCTCTCTGGATACTCTGATGGTATGTAATCTTCTCCGTGCTCACCGTCTGACTTGGGTCGGGCAGGTTCTGGAACGCGAGCCTGACTCTCAAGTCTCTCTATTTCTTTTCTTACATCAAGTGTTCTCTGTAATTCTTCCTCCTCTAGCTTTCTTGCTTTCGCTTCCAACAGATCTCTTTCCTTGGGGTCAAGCGTACTTTCAACGACGTCTGGTAACTTTTCTTCAGTCGAGACAGGTTTGTGATCACTGACGTTTTCTGTCGCGTCTCCATCTGTGGATGCTGGCACAGGCTCCTGGTGATGAGACTGATCACTCTCTTCCCCTGGAAGTGTCAGTGGTAACCTCTTGACTTCATCTGGATTATCGATCGGCCTGAACATTGACCCAACTGAAAGTTAAAAGTAAAATAAAAACCACATACTTCAGTGAATATCTAGGTGCACAGAGCTCGGGCAACGATGTAAGGCTCGTCCTACTTATCTTAAGACAATTCTGAGTTTCGGTACGACTACAATATACAAATAAACCAAGAGATCGCTTATATTTTTCCCTACAAAATGCCCCCTACAGTTAAATCGGTGCTTGTTGAGAAAAGGTATGTAGGTGATTTTCGTACGGAAGCTGGATTAGCTAGAACTGTACAGGGTGGACATCTATGAGTATGGCCAATGGAACCTGAACTTTGAAACTGTCAACCTATCGACAAAAGTGATTGGCATCAAAAAGTTGGAAAGCCTTTCCCGATGACAACAGCTTTCCTTACAAACGTTGCAAGATGATGGAAATCTCGAGTCTTTCTTAAAACCTCTAGAATACATCGAGGAATTAAATTGCGATTGTAGAAATTTTCGTTCTCCAAACACGTTAGTTGTTCATTACCATTGAAATCTTATTGGATTTCGAGCAGTTCCTAAAGAGTAAGGTGATAATTATGAAAAAGAGTAAATCACTGGCAAGTTGAAGTCTTTTGGATTGTCTTACAAATAATTAAGTTTAGTAAAAAACCTAAGCAGAGGCTTTAAAGTCTTTATAATGCTTTAGAAATTATCTTTTCACTATATTGTTAAGGAATCTTGATGGAAGGAACCAAAGGTTCTACAATTAGAGTAACCAATGTCCATTGCTTTTCGCCGATACATTTCACTGAAACAGTTTACCTCAGCAGACTGTGTAGTTGCATGGACATGAAGAAGGTAAATAAAAAAACAGCTTTCTTCTCGGCTGAAGTGGTGCTAAGTGGAAACGCGGTTTAGACATAAGTAAACGTCAGTCTTACCAAGGTAGAAAGTAATAACAAATGCGTGGGTGAGAAATGTTATCAAAGGCGGGAAGAATTAAATAAGATAGGAAATTCGCATAGAACTTTAACGCGGAATAGAGTGGAGTGTAAAGTCTCGGGAAAACCGCATTGTAGTGTATTAAAGAAAGCACACTGTCCCTAGTTTCAATCCAATAATCAACCCCGAAATACCAAGGACAGACGCAACTTATATCATCGAGATAAGAGGCGCAACTTGTAAGAGTAATGAAACTTCGATTAACTGCTTCGCTCGGAAGTCTTCACAAACATTATAATAAGAGATGCAAACAAAGCCCCAGGCCGGTCCCAAGTACAGCAGCGTATTAAAGAGGGGGAGGGGTTCTATTAAAGTGCATACGAAGCATCCTATCCAAGGTAGCACATGAACTGGCAAACTGCACTTAATCAAATATGACCCTTGAAGCAATTTGTAGCGGCCACCGAAACACAAAATGGTATGCAGTAATACATGCTGTTACTTTATAATAGAATAGCTTATACGAAAATAACCCTTTTAAATACCGTAGTAAAAGATAACAACATCCTAAGAACGAAAAGCTTTACGCTGGACTAATACTAATAACATTCTATATCTTGTAGTGATACAAATATTTCAGTGTATGGATGGAAATGGTAAGCGGATGCCATTCTGGGAAATGTGCCTATTCACTATCTTCCAATGTTTTTTATATTTCAATTCTGTTCTGGATACTGAAGAAATTGAGAAATTTGTATGAATGGAATTTAACTAAACCGTGCACGTAGGTTTATATCAGAACATAGCTGATAAGAGCACAAGTCTTAAATGTAGTAAAAGTTAAAAACACCCTAAGACCAAGAAGGGTTCCACTGGATTAATACTAAGAACATTCTATAGCTTGTATTAATATAAATACTTCAGTGTGTGGATGGAAATAGGGTGGTTGCCATTCCAGACATTTTGACCTTTTATTATCTTTCTATAATTATCTATTTGAAACGGTAAACCCAGATACTGTATTTCGGAACTAGATGACTATGAACATAAAGGCATCGTGCCATCATTTGGCATCAAGAACATGTCAAGAACTATTCGAGGCTTGACCATTCCGATTGTTCCTACCAATACATACGTGCATGCAGTTGCGTTTCTGCATATTTCTTCGACAAACTGCTACAGGCTTGTCCTAATACGCCACTAAACCCGAAAGCTCCTTGGTTTAGTGGTGGGAAAAACATTGCTTTCTACTGTAATTTTTCAATGTCGCTGCAAAAATATATTGGCCATCAAATAAGTCAAGAGTTACTTCACTGAGCATGGGGAAATTGGAAATGCGAAAGAGTGTATGGATCCGTCTCTTATTATCAAATAAGGAAACGTTGTAGCTTTCTCAGCTTTGTAAAAGATCCGCATTTCATATATCATAGGATTTGTTTTCTTTTTGAGTTGTATGTATATCCATCTCCTTTTAATTAAAACACGGTGCCATATTGTCTAAAATAATATAAGTATTCCGATCACTTATATCTGCATAAAGATCGTATTACGACGGCTATCGAAATCAATTAACTACCGATCTAAATTAAACTAGCCCGATCGACGGGGCCTAATCAATACCGGTGACAATTTACAGGTATGGAAGGTTTCATTGTATTGAATGGAAAATATATATTGATCTGGTTGTATTATGCTAACCTAACACGCTGCTTTTCCTTTGCCTTTCGAATTCTCAATCAAGTATTAGATTACCCTAAACCTATATCTAATCGAGTATATTACCTCCATTATAAGTCTGAATGAAAGCACTAAAATGAGACTCGTGATTTTGTAATTGATAAAACCCCTCCAAAAGATAAGACTGATAAAAAAGGGGCCAAAATGCGATATAGGTGATGATTTAAGTACACGTGTGTCAACTAAGGAAACAAACGAGAATGTAAGTTAACGTTACGCTAAAGCAGGGCCGCCAATTAGCCTCCACAAAACTGGGTAAAATCAATCATTTGGGGGAATGATAAACACCGTCAAAATTATCTTTGTCATTTCGTCACTTTAACCTTTAACCATGATTACCAACCATGAAGTGACCTAGTCATGGGGGGCATCCGTAATCAACTAAAAATACGGATGGGGCCAAAATGGCAATAGAAACCCCAAAACAATTTTGGTCCCTCCTCTCATCACGTAACTGACCATGTCAAAAAAAACTATGAGAGCTCAATCAAAGAGAAACAGTGTTCATACCTGCAAGAACTGAAGCTCCTGGTGATGTTGTGTTGCTAACTTTTCTTGGTCGACTGGAAGCGCTGCCTGATCTTGACGGCATACCAGTTGTTTCATCTCCTGTAAATGAAGATGATTGTGGTCTCCAGGGTTTAGTCTGTTGTGCTCCATTTTGTTTTCCTTTACCCCTGTTCAACTTGGCACCAGTAGTGTAACACCGACGTCGATCAGAGGTTAATACTTGTGTTAGATCAGCATGAACCAAATGTTAAGAAATGTGATGTGCATATTACCAGCAGGTTATCAATTATGGTTAGAAGGTGAAGAAAAAAGATGAGAGTAAAAATTAGTTTAAATAACATTAAAGAAAGTTACATTACCAATATCTAGTTGTTACGTGCATTACTAAATACGAGAGTTTAAATTATATTATATACAGTAAGACATCAATCAATGGGTTACACTACGGTGTTCACAAAATAACAACAAACGCTGATAACGATAATGTTTTCAAAAATCTAGATCAGACTACTCTAAGTTTCGTCGTGCTTCCCTTGTGTCTTATAAACTGAAATTAGAACAACAAACCCTTTCCTCCCGAAAGTGAATTTTCGAAAGTAAATTCCCAAAAGTGCATTCCTCAAAAGTACAATTGCGAAAGCGCATTCTTTTGATACTCAAAACAAATAATGAACGTCACTCATCCTCAAAAATCTGGGCATTGATGCACATCGGGATTACCAAGGAAATGAACTAGATGGTCTTTTATCACCGCTGCTTTCAGTGACATATTCAAGAGTTTTTCAAGAGGCATCGATTAATGGCATCAGCTCACACTTTTAGGGGAACCATTGACCTTGAGTAAAACTGGCTAAACGACACTAGAGCTCAATAAAACTCTAATGGTTCAGATTAATTCGATATACTTCTTAAGTCCTCCCTTAAGAACGATGAAGATTAGTTAAAAATAACATTATGAATACACCTTCCCAAAAGAGAACCCCCCACCCCCACCCCCCTGAGCCCTAAATCCTATTGACTGACAAAAAAACAATAAAGAACTAATAAACGAAGTCTGGAAGGTGTATCTGTGTGTGGCTACGAATTATACACACGGGCCTAAGTAAATAACTTGATACAATGTGTTAGTGAAAATGTCATAATGCAAGTTCTCCCGTGACCAATGCCCATAATATACTATCTCTGGCCCCGAAACATGGCTGTAACGTACACGGTATGGTAGTTCAGGTTTACAGCCGTACCTCTGTAGAAGTACCTAATCGCTAGTTGTTGTTAGTGGTGGTCGGTATCCTTGCCGACAAGTAGATGTGATGGTGTAAGTACCTGGTGGTACGCTTTTTGAACCTTTCAGTATCGATGTTATTAAACGCTATTAAATTCTGTGGTATAATTGTGACGTAGCTCTAATAACATCAAATATTATATATAATAAAAGAATTAGGATAACAATAAATGAATAAACACTAATTATTAAAATGATTGTCTTGTCGCATCACAGGTATTAAATACTTATGAGCCGGGCCGTAGGAACCGGGGACGCAGGAGGTGTGATCCCTTGCAGAGCTTTGTCCTTTGCAGAGAATTGACAGATTCTTCTATCACCTTAGCTCAGTTCTAATCAAAAAGCCAATCTTTTCGACAGTCTTAAGAATCAGAATTCGTCGGCACGCTCGCCGGGCTGCTCGGAGGGGACGATCGCCTGCGAGTCCAGGCCTCGGGTCGTTCCGGAAAGCGCGGTCCGGCGCCCGGGCCGCTCCGACCGGGCTCGGCGTTCGCGGTCGAGCTGGTACGCGGCGACCTGTCGTTCGCCGCGGTCGGGACGGTCACCGAGCGGCGCGGCAACGAGATCTTCGGGCTCGGCCACCCGTTCCTCAACGCCGGCGACACCGCCATGCCGATGAGCTCGGCGATCGTCCACACGGTGATCCCGAGCCTCCAGTTCTCGGCCAAGCTCGCCAGCCCCTACGAGCCGATCGGCGTGCTGCGGCAGGATCGCACCGCGGGCATGTACGGACGGCTCGGCGAGTCGCCCGAGCTGATCCCGGTGCGCGTGCAGCTCGGGCGCGGCGGCCGCCCCTGGGACAGCTACCGGTTCGACGTGGTCGCGGATTCGACGCTCGCCCCGATCCTCACCTTCATCACCCTCGCCCAGCTGCTCACCACCAGCCAGAAGGAGTTCGGGCTGGCGAGCGTGTCGCTCGGAGAGGGCTCGACGGTCCGTCTGCGGGGGGCGGACGACGTCCGTCTCGAGAATCTGTTCGCGGGCGAGTCCGCGCCGCTCGAGACGGCCGCCACGGTCGGCTTCGTGCTCCAGCTCCTGATGACCAACCCGGAGCGGCGCCCGGAGATCGAGGGCGTCAACCTGCTCGTCGACTACGAGGAGGAGCGCCGCGAGGCCTACATCGAGCGCGCCTGGGTCGACTCCGCCTTCGTCCGACCCGGCCAGCGGGTGCAGGTTCAGGTCGACCTGAGGCCGTACCGGCGGCCGCTCCAGCGCGAGGTGCTGGAGCTCCAGCTACCCGACGACCTGACGCAGGGCCGCTGGGTGCTCCACGTCGGCGACGCCCGGGCCACCAGTCGGCTGGGACGTCCCGTGGCGCGTGAGCTGCCGCGCGAGCTCGACACCCTGGTGTGGCTGCTCAACAACATCCGTCGACACGACAACGTCTACGTCTCGATCGGTCGGCTCGACGCCGGGGCGCTGCCGCACGGTACTCCCCAGGCCGACCTTCCACCGAGCCGCGTCGCGGTCTGGTTGGGAGCCGACACCGATCCGGAGGATCTGCCGCGGGCGTTCGGCCGGTTCTTCGAAGAGTCGTTCACGACCCGTCACGCCATCCGCGGCTACCGACGCGTGACCCTGAACGTCCGGGAGGATTGAGCGTGCTCGTGCTCCGCCGAACCGTCCGCCCCGTCGTCCTCGCCCTGCTGGGAGCGCTCGTGGCCGCGCCGACCCCGGCGGTCGAGACGCGCTCTTGGGGTCTGACCGATCCGGCCACGCTGCGCGAGGGACGGGCCAGCGGCATCGCGGTCGACGACGATGGACGACTGTGGCTGGCTCCGGTGCTCAAGCCGCTGGAGGCCGCGAGTGGGTTGTCGTCGCGTCAGGTCTGGTCGATCTCGGGTGTCGACAACGGCGACCTCTACCTGGGCACCGGCAACGAGGCCGGCCTGCTGCTGTACCCCCGCCGCGGCGTCGAGCGCTCGCTGCACAGCTCCGACGAGCTCGCGGTCCAGGCGGTGGCGGCCGCCCCCGACGGCTCGGTCTACTTCGCGACCACCCCCGACGGCACCGTGTACCGGGTCGGCAACGACGGCTCTCCGCGGGTCCACTTCGAGCCAGACGAGCCGTACGTCTGGGCGCTGTCCGTGGACGGCTCGGGACGGCTGTGGGTGGCGACCGGCGATCGGGGCCGACTCTACCGGGTCGACGGCCCGAACCAGGGACGCCTGGTGTTCGACAGCGACGAGCCGCACCTGGTCTGCCTCGCCCCCGATCCGCGCGGCGGTGTGCTCGCCGGCAGCTACGGTCGCGGTCTGGTCTATTCGGTCGGCCCGGACGGCGGCGCGACGGTCGTCTATCAGTCCGAGTACGACGAGACCACCGCGGTGGCGCGGGCCGACGACGGTTCGGTCTACGCCGCCTTCGCTCAGGTGCCCGGCCGACTCGGCAGCCCCGGGCTCGGTCCGTCCGAGATCCCGCTCAATGTCGAGCTCCCCGACGCCGCGCCGACCGACGACGGCACCGAGCTGCTGCGCGGTCTCGCCCGCATGCTCGGCCGTCAGCAACCGGCGCCGACGGCGCGCGGCGAGATCGTCCGGATCGCCTCCAACGGCACGGCGCGCCGGGTGTGGACCGGGCACGAGCAGACCCCCTTCTCGATGGCGACCGATGCCTCGGGGAGGCTCTATTTCGGCACCCAGCACCCGGCCCGGCTGTACGAGCTGGTCGACGACCGTGTGCGCCAGCTCGCGGAGCTGGACGCGCTGCACGTGACCAGCCTGTGGAGCTCGGGCGACCGCCTGTTCGTCGGCACCTCCGACCCCGGCGGCGTCTACCGGATGGACCGCGCCGGCACGCTCTCGGGCGAGTACGTCGCGCCGCCGCTCGATTGTCGCACCGCCTGCCGCTGGGGCCGGCTCGGGTGGGAGGCGTCGGCGCCCGACGGCGCCACGGTCGAGCTCAGCACGCGCAGCGGCAACAGCCTGCCGCCCGATGCGACCTGGAGCTCGTGGTCGGCGCCGATGCGCAGCGTTCGCTCGGCCGTCACCAGTCCCACCGGACGCTACCTGCAGTGGCGTGCACGATTGGCCAGCCTGCGCCCGACCGCGATCCCGTGGCTCGCCCAGGTGCAGGTCAGCTACCAGCAGGTGAACGCGGCCCCGGAGATCGCCGGCGTCCGGACCCTGCCACCGGGACAGATGTCGATCAGCCCGAGCACCGACGGCCGTTCCCGCGACACGCCCTCGGGCCGGCTGCGCAAGATCGTCTGGGAGTCGTCCGACCCGAACAACGACCTGCTGAACGCCCGCGTCGAGATCTCGCGCGAGGGGGACTCGCAGTGGTACGAGCTGGTCGACGAGTGGGTCGGTCAGGAGTTCACCTGGGACTCCGCCCTGCTGCCCGACGGTCGCTACCGCGCCCGGGTCGAGGTGACCGACCTGCCGTCGAACACCCGTGCCACGGCACTCACAGCCCGGGCCGACAGCGAGGTGTTCCACGTCGACCACACGGCACCCCGGATCGAGGTCGCCGACGCCTCGGCGCGCCAGGTGCGGTTCAGCGTCAGCGAGACCCCGGGCCCGCTGGTGACGGTTCGAGTCTCGATCGACGCCGGCCGGTGGGAGCGGCTGCTGCCGGACGACGGCGTTCTCGACACCGATCGCGAGGAGTTCACCTTCCGCCCGGAAGCACTCGGCTCGGGCCGTCACTTCATGACCATCGAGGCGATCGACGCCAGCGGCAACCGGGCGGTCGCCTCGGTGCCCTCCCTGTGAGCCGAGCGTAGTACGAGGCTCTTGTCGGATCGGGGACAGGACCTTCGCCCGGGGTTGGCTTCGCCTGCTCCGGCCGGGCTATGCTGGGCGTAGCGTCGACGTAACGCTCCCTACCCCGGAGGTGGGGGGCGAGGATCGGCCCCGGGAGAGCGCCCATGTCAGGTCTTGCACCGTTCGTGAACCGCACCGTCCTCGCCATCTCGATCGGCACGCTGATGCTGGCGGTCGCCTGCACCGGCGACGAGGAACGACCGGCCGAGCTACCGGAAGCCCCCGTCCAGGTCGCCACCTCCGATCCGGAACAGGTCGGGATCGAGCCGGGTCGACGCGGCGGCAACCTGGTGGTCACCGTCGTGTCGGACCCGAAGACGTTCAACTACCTGGCTTCCAACGAGAGCACCTCGCGCACCATCTTCGGCCGCATGCACGCCGACCTGGTCCACTACGATCTCGAGACGCAGGAGCCCCGGCCCGCCCTGGCTCGCTCGTGGGAGACATCCGAGGACGGTCTGACGTGGACGTTCCACCTGCGGCGTGACGTGCTCTGGTCGGACGGCGACCCGTTCGACGCCCGGGACGTCCTGTTCACCTTCGACGCGCTGTACGACGACCGCTGGCACCCGATCCAGCTCGACCTCCTGGAGTGGGAGGGACGGCGGCTCCAGTACCGGGCGATCGACTCCATGACGGTGGAGTTCACCTTCCCGTTCGCCCAGCCCGACATGCTACGTACGATCGACAGCATCTTCATCCTCCCCGAGCACAAGCTGCGCCCCTACTTCGAGCAGGGCCGGCTGGCCGAGGCCTGGGCGCTCGGCACCGCTCCGGAGGAGATGCCATCGGTCGGCCCGTTCATGCTCGAGAAGTTCGTCCCCGGCGAGCGCACCGTGCTGCAGCGCAACCCCAACTACTGGAAGGTCGACCGTAACGGGACCCCGCTGCCGTATCTCGATCGCGTCACCTTCCTGGTGGTCAGCGATCAGGACACGGCGATGCTGAAGCTCAAGGCCGGCGAGACCCACCTGCTCGACGCCGTGCTGCACAGCGACTACGAGTCGCTGCTGGAAGGCGAGGAGGCCGGCGGCTACCGCATCCGCAACCTCGGGCCGAGCCCCACCTACAACTTCCTCTGCTTCAACCTGAACCCCGGCCGCGACCCGGAGACGGGCGAGCCGTACGTCGATCCCGACAAGCTCGCCTGGCTGCAGGACACCGCCCTGCGTCGGGCGCTGGCACACGCGGTCGATCGGCAGACCATGGTCGACAACCTGTTCGAGGGGCTGGCGACGCCGATCCACTCCATCTGGACGTCGGCCTTCCCGATCTGGGAGCACACGACGGTGCGTCGATACGAGTACGACCTCGACGAGGCGCGCCGCCAGCTCGACGCCGCCGGCTACGTCGACCGCGATGGCGACGGCTTCCGGGAGGACCCGCGCGGTACCACCGTGCGGATGACCGTGCTCACCAACAGCGAGTCGCCCCAGCGCATCGGCATGGCTCAGCTCATCCGGGACGACTTCCGCAAGATCGGCCTCGACGCCCGGGCCCAGCCACTCGAGTTCAACGCGCTGGTCGGTCGTCTGCAGACCACGTACGACTTCGACATGTTCGTCCTCGGCCTCAGCGGCGGCCCCGACCCCTCGTCGCGCCGAAACGTGCTGCTCAGCTCGGGCCGCACCCACTTCTGGCACCCCGGCCAGGAGAGCCCGGGCACCGACTGGGAGGCGGAGATCGACGCCCTGGTCGAGGCCCAGGACCGCGAGCTCGATCTCGAGGCCCGGCGCGCCAAGGTGTTCCGTATCCAGGAGGTGCTGGCGGAGAACAACCCGCTGATTCCGCTGCTGTCGGCCAACGCCCTGGTCGCCGTGAGCGACGAGCTGCGCAACTTCCGCCCCGCCCTCATCCGACCCTACACCTACTGGAACGCCGAGGAGCTCTGGCTCGAGACGTCGCCCTGACGTCGACCCGCCCCGGGGGCCTCGTCTGTCCGGTGCCCGATCACCGGCGGCGGGTCGCATCGACCCGGGGTGCCCGAGCTCCGGACAGCGCGTCAAGTCCCGGTCCTGCCGGGTCGACCGACCCCCACGGGGGAACGTCGGCCGGCAGGAGGTCTCGATGCGCGCACGGACGCAGGTCCGTTCGTCCTGGCAGCCGTGGCTGGCTGCTTTTCTGGCGTCCTCGGCGATCGGTCTGTTCGGCTGCCAGCAGTCCGGGCACACCAGCACCGCGCCGGTGTCTGCACCGCAGCCGGTCGCCGACCTCGAGTACGCCGAGGCGGACGTGGAGGAGATCGGCGTCCACGGCGGCGGGCTCACCTTCCCGCGGCTGTCGGGGCCACGGACCTTCAACCCGACCGTGCAGGCAGGCACCTCGACCCGGGACGTCACCTACCTGATGTTCGACGGCCTGGTCGAGATGGACCATGCCACGCACGCGATCCGGCCGGCGCTGGCACACCGCTGGGAGGTCGACGACGACGGCCGGACCTGGACCTTCCACCTGAGGCCGGGAGTCCGATTCTCGGATGGAGCACCGGTGCGGGCGGAAGACGTGCTGTTCACCTTCGACGACGTGCTGTTCCACCCCGACTACCCGAACCCGGCAGCCGATCGCATCCGGGTCGGCGGCGAGCTCCCGCAGGTCTCGGCGATCGACCCGACCACCGTCCAGCTACGCCTGCCGGAGCCGTTCGCGCCCCTGCTGGAGGTGCTCACCGACGTCAGCTTCTCGATCCTGCCGCGCCACCTCCTGTCGGGAGCCGCCCCGCCGTCGGAGTTCGGCACGTTGTGGACACTCGACACCGCTCCCGACGCGCTCGCGGGCACCGGCCCGTTCCGGCTCGCCAGCTACGCTCCGGACCGGGTGCTCCTGGAGCGCAACCCGTTCTACTGGAAGGCCGACCCCCACGGCTCGCCGCTGCCGTACCTGGACCGGTTGGTCTACTCGATCGCGCCCGACATGGACACCTGGAGGCTGAAGTTCCTCAGCCACGACGTGGACGCCTACGGACGTCTGCTGCTCGACGACGTCGAGACGATCCGGGAGGAGGCGGTGGACCGCGGGTTCCGGCTCCACGACGCCGGCCCGTACTTCAACTTCTACTTCATCGCCTTCAACCAGAACCCCGGCCGGAACGCCGAAGGGCGACCCTACGTCGATCCCACCCGCCGGGCCTGGTTCGAGGACGTCGAGTTCCGCCGGGCCGTCGCCCACGCGATCGATCAACAGGCGATCGTCGACACCGTGTTCAGCGGCCACGGGGTGCCGATCGCCGGGCCGCTCACCCCGGCCAACACCCGCTACCACCATCCCGAGCTCGCCCCGCGGGAGTACTCGCCCGAGCTCGCCGGCCAGCTGCTCGACGCCGCCGGCTACCTCGACCGCGACGGCGACGGCCGACGCGAGGGCCCGGACGGCTCCGTGCTCTCGTTCCGTCTGGTGACCAATGCCGGCCACCCCGAGCGCGCCGCGATGGCCCGGTTCGTGGCCGAGGACCTGCGCGCCGTCGGCATCGAGGTCGATCTCCAGATCGAGGCGTTCAACTCGCTGATCACCCGGCTCCAGGGCACCTACGACTGGGATGTGATGCTGATGGGGCTGGCGGCCGGCGTCGACCCTCACGACGGCGTCAACGTGTTCCATTCCTCGGCTCAGCTCCACCTGTGGAACCCGGCCCAGGAGACGCCGGCGACCGAGTGGGAGGAGCGCATCGACGCGCTGTTCGAGGAGGCCCGGAGGACCCTCGACGTCGACCGCCGCGTCGCTCTCTACCGGGAGTTCCAAGAGGTGCTGTACGCCGAGGTCCCGATGATCTTCCTGCCCGGGCTGCGCTGCTTCTACGCCAGCCACCCGCACGTCGGCAATTTCCGGCCGAACGTGTTGACTCCGGAGGCCACCTGGAACGCCTGGGCACTGTTCCGCCGCCCCGACTGAGGCGGTCGCGGGTCGGCCGGAGTTCGGTCCGCCGGGCCGGTTCGGGGCTGCTAGGCTACGCCCGGGGACGGCGAACGGCGAGCGGCGCCGTTGCCGCCGTCCCGGGACTCCGAGCAGCCCCGCGCACCGTCGTCGACCTCCGCCGGGGGCGATGGGACGGACGCCGGGGCGAGCGCAGGTCGACCTTGCTGCGATACGTCCTCCGCCGGTTGCTCCAGGCCGTCCCGGTGCTGCTCGTCGTCAGCCTGCTGTCGTTCGGGCTGATGGCCTACGCCCCGGGGGACTTTCTCTCGCGGGCCATGGCCGACCCGAGCATCTCGGACGAGCGGCTCGAGTCGATGCGGCGGTCGTTCGGGCTCGACCGGCCCTGGCTGGAGCGCTACGGGCGCTGGCTCGGCAACACCCTGCGCGGCGACTTCGGGGTGTCGCTCGCCTACCCGAATCGACCGGTGCTCGCTCTGATCGGCGAGCGCACCGGCAAGACCCTGCTGCTCACCGCCGCCAGCACCGCCTTCGCCTGGTTGGTCGCTCTGCCGCTCGGAGCGGCGGCCGCCGTGTGGCGCGGCCGGTGGCCCGATCAGCTCGTCGGCGCGGTCTCGGCCCTGGGGCTGGCGATCCCGTCGATGCTGTCGGCGCTGCTGCTGGTGCTGATGGCGGCGGCGACCGGCTGGTTCCCGATCGGCGGCATGCGCAGCGCGAACCACGACTCGCTCGACGCCCTCGGGCGGGCGCTCGACGTCGGCCACCACCTGATCCTGCCGGCGGTGGCGATGGCGATCCCGTCGATCGCCATGCTCGCCCGACACTTTCGCTCGCACCTGGTCGACAGCCTGGGGGCCGATTTCGTGCGCACCGCCCACGCCAAGGGGCTGCCCGCCCGGACGGTGGTGCTCAAGCACGCCCTGAGGCACGCCGTCAATCCGCTGATCACCCTGTTCAGCCTCGATCTGGCCGGCCTGCTGAGCAGCTCCTTCGTGGTCGAGAGCATCCTCGCCTGGCCCGGGCTCGGCAACCTCACCTACGAGGCGCTGCTGGCCCAGGATGTCTTCCTGGTGATGGCGGCGCTCATGCTCTCGGCGGTGATGTTGATCGCCGGCACCCTGGTCGGAGACCTGCTGCTGGCGGCCGTCGACCCGCGCGTCCGGCTGGAGTGACCCGTGCCGAGCCCCACGCCCTCCGGCTCGCCCCACCGCCCCCTCCGAGGGCTGGTGCGGGGTCTGCTCGGCACCTGGACGGCCCGCCTCGGGCTCGGCGTCCTGCTGTCGATCGCGCTCGGCGCGGTGTTCGCCGACTTCCTGTCGCCCTACGCCCCGCGCGAGTCGGACCGCGCCTACCCGTACTGCCCACCCACGATTCCGTCGCTGTCCTCCGACGGCCTTTCGGTCGCGGCGATCGAAAAGCGAAAGGGGGGCGGGTCTCGCTACGACGTCGACCCCGAGACGCGCCATCCGGTCCGCTGGCTGGTCGACGGCTACCCGTACCGTCTTCTGGGTCTGTTCGAAACCCGCGTGCACCTGTTCGGGGTCGACGCCCCCGGCCGTATCCACCTGCTCGGTACCGACTTGTACGGACGCGACCAGTTCGGACGGCTATTGCACGGCGCCCGGATCTCGCTCGGGGTGGCCGCCGTCGGCGTGAGCCTGACGGTGCTGGTCGGGCTGGCGTTGGGGGGACTGGCCGGCTACCTGGGTGGCTGGACCGACGACCTCATCATGCGCATCGCGGAGGTCGTGCTGTCGCTGCCGGGGCTCTACCTGATCCTCGCCATCGGCGCGACCCTCGGAGGGCGTTTCGCATCGGATACATCCTTCCTGATCATCATCGTCGCGCTGTCGGCGGTGTCGTGGGCGCCGCTCGCGCGGGTCATCCGCTCGCTGGTGCTGTCGCTGCGGGAGCGTGAGTTCGTGACCGCCGCGATCGCCCTGGGAGCGAGCCACGGGAGGATCCTGTTTCGGCACCTGCTCCCGGGCACGATGACCTTCGTGATCGTCCAGGCCAGCCTGATGGTGCCGCGCTACATCGTGGCCGAGTCGGTGCTGTCGTACCTCGGCTTCGGCATCCAGGACCCGGACCCGAGCTGGGGCAACATGCTGGCGAGCGTCAAGGGCTCGGCGGTGCTGTCGCGCCGGACCTGGCTGATCGTCCCGGCCGGCGCGATCTTCGCCACCCTGCTGGCGTTCAACGTGCTGGGCGACGTGCTGCGCGACGAGCTCGACCCGCGCACCCGGACGCCGGGGCGCGGGCGAAGGGCGCCGTTCTAGGCCCGACGGCCGGCGGCGCGACTAGTTGACACTGTGCTTTGTGTGTCATGGGTATAACATGCTTTAGTACTGTTTCAAGACTTTAGATACCAAGTTAATGTTGAAATGATCTGGTTATCATATATGTAATATTTAAAGATGATATGACACCAGTACTGCAATCAATTAATTACACTTATGTTATTTCACATGCATTTAAAATCGTTCTCTTTCCATCACTCAGATTGTGATAGTACTTAATGTCAGAAATTATGCCTACATTTACATGAATAACGAAAAGTGTATTCCTTTGTTTTGCACGTAGTACAGTTACCGTGCTAAGCATTTTATGTTGGTTTGTTAAGGTAAGGCAATGTAGGAAACATGATACAATCAAAACAGTTATTGATCATTTATTTGATGATGCAAGTTCTACATTGATGTTTGACTGTAGCATTACCATCATTACTCTAAAACTTGGTATTTGCCCTTAAGAGTCATGTTCAACGTAGTCACATCAATTGTTGTGGCTTTTTTCGCATCATTTTATTTATCTTGTTAATTAAGTTGGCAAGGGGATTAGGAAGTTGTCTGACAAATGACTTGTTAATCAATTCTCTTGGCTATTGAGTCTTTCACCAACTTAATGGACACCATGCAATTGTTAATAGGATATAGAAAAGTGGTAAAACTGTGAGATATAACCCACCCAGCACATTGGTATCCCCTTATTACATGAGGATTAGCTAAGTGCCCCCCCTCCCCCCCCCAAAAAAATCATGTTTGTGTTTTACTGATCTAAACACCTTATCATCATTCACTGTAGACTGGCCTATTATGACAATCACTAACACTTTGTAACAAAAATTACCTTAACCTACCCCAGGCCTTGCCCCAACTGTTATGTATTGATTGAATCACCTGGTTACAGGCAGGTTTCACCAAGCTGAAAGATCCACCATTAAAAGAATAAATACGAAAACATATCCTACTTTAAAGACATCAATTTCAAAACATACATTGATCAAGATCTCTTAGAACCATGGACAGTCCTGAACAGCATATCCGTTGCTTAAGCTGGTGAGCTTGCCAAGCCTGATGGTTACATGGGTATCAGATTTGGCTCAGTACTTACAAAAACATTTAACAGAAAGGTTCTGAATAGAATCTGACCTGTCTTAGCCCTTCTTCTCCACATTAACCAGTAGGGGTTAAAACAGAAAAGAATAATCACAATGTATGTGCTGGTGAGGGATAAATAGGAAACACTATTGTGCAGTGATGATTTTCAACAACTTCATAAATGCTTTTGATTTTATAAACAGCTGGAATATCATGCAGATTCTTTTGGCTTATTGTATTTTCCCATGAATACTCCAGTGTATTAGCACCTTCAATACAAATCTATCAACCAGAGTTACAATACTGGTTGGGGAGACACAAAACGTCTCCATAATTTCTGGTGTTCTGCAGGGAAACATATTGGTCCTATACTTGTTTGTAATCATTTTGAGCTGTGTACTATGCAAGGGCACACCAGGAAAGGAAGAACAATTTTTTTTCTAGTAACTTACAGAAAGAGCATGAGAGTCATTTATAAAAGTGACATGCCTTAACTTTGACAGACGTTGCTGTTTGACAATGACATTTCATTGATATTCTATAGTATTAAGCAGTTGTAATAGTTGCTCTCAAGAGTGGAACTTGAGTGCAGGAAAGTGAGGCTAGGATTAAATGCAAAAAAAATTAAGGTGATGGTTATGCCAGAGTATGCCAGAATCAATACACCTGGAATCCACGATCTGGGCACCCGGTCTAAGTTTAAGTGTGGAAAATATAGTTTATCCCAGGAAAAAATGACAGTCTCAGTTTAAGTGTGGAAAAAAAATTATCCTAAGAAACAATGGCCTCAAAATGGTGCAAAATAGTGTCCCCAAGATGGGTTTTGGAACAATTTGCTAGGGCTCTGCCCCAACCCTGTTGGGGAGCTGCTTGGGACAGCCCCTTAAAACCCCAGTTCCCATTGTGGCCACTTTGTCAACATTAATTGGCCCGGCCCTGCTACCAACTAGAAAGTTGTCTCTGAAAACGTCCGATCACTTAAATATTCTCTATTTGGACCCCTGCTCTTGTAGCATTTAAAAACAGTCTAGTAGCATTTAAAGACCAAGCCATCCCGAGCCATGTAAGAAATTTGAAAGTCATATTTTTGATAAGCAACTAGAGAATAGAAAATATGTCATGGCCAGGACTTGAACCTGTGACCTACTCATTTGCATTGTATTCTCCATAAAGTAAGCTAGGCGACTCCCAATGATAAACATGTATACTCTATTTCAAGTCCTAGTTGTACTTTTGTTGTGTGCAAAACAGTGTGAAAAAGAATTTGTTTGGTGCAGTGGTGAGTTTTTACTCTGTGATCATATATGATATATGATTTCAATTATTTGTGAAATAGTCTCCATATACGTATGTATGGATTTTTTGCACCCCAGAGATACATGCAAGACAATCACGTTCTACATTTGCATATCACTTTTCAGTTAGAATGAGGCGTTTGGATGCATATGCATACTCATATTGTGCTACTTAAGTTCGTAATGAATGTCACATGTCTTAATCTGGACGTTTGTAGGTAACTATAGGTGGAAAATGAAAGTGCCATTCGTTGACAGATCCTGCCTATGTTTTGTTGAAGCACCTTATATAGTATGCAATATCACTGAAGGCTTAGAAAATAGTGGAAGGTGTGC
>JAAAKM020006971.1:16369585-16397279 GCA_010016025.2 Alatinidae sp. Z8VKAUB7J3 | reverse complement strand
TTAGCTTCCTTTGAGGGTTGTTTGTCTAGACCCTTTAGGTCTAAATAACAACAGTAGGCACCATCAGGTTTATAGAAGCATGTGATACTTGACACTCAGTCTATGGATTTATATATTGGTATTATAGCATCAAGGTCTCATTTTTCTTCAGTATTATATTAGCACACCTCTAGGGAAGTGAATGACTGTTTTAGCATTCCCATTCTGTATCATGTTCTGTGAGTCTTTCCTGTAAGGTTCCTATACCATTAAAAGATCTGGGTATAAATTCTGTTCATCTGTCCTCTCCTGTGAACTGGTCCTATTGTGAAGGCTTATCTGGCACATTATCTGTCCTAATTCAAGGAAAGAATCTTTCAGAAGGCCAAAAATAGCTGGTCCATGCTTAGCTACAATGTCAAATTTTTCTTATCGATCAATGATTTTCTGGTAGGACTAAGTATGTCTTCTGTTGTCATATTATTCAATCAATGTACCATTGTATTGTTTGATCATTTGGGGCTTTTCTTGTTGTTCTGCGTAAAAAGAGCCTTGGTTTCAACTCTGTATAAGCATGATCTGCCTAATTTCCTGCAGCGTGCTATAGTGTGTGATTTCAGTAGGCTAGTTGCTCTTTTTCATAAGCAGCATATTTTCTTTCAGTAGCCAAGTTTTCTGCATTTATCGAAGTTTGTTGATAGAGCGAGATTGTAAAATCACTCATATCGACATCAACCTTTCTTGCATAATCTGACTTTTTCCTATTAAGTACATCAATCTGCATCCTAAATTTGCTCAGGTCATTCATTCCCTTAAACGGACCCTTTCTTTCGCAAAAATATGAAGTCTTACATCTTTCTGCGTATGGGCTTCAACAGCTTTCGTTAGCCATTGACAATTTACTCGCCCTTAACCGCTACAGTGGTGACGTTGCGGATAACATATTTAAAAAAAAAAGTTCATATATCCACATGCACTGCATACATGGCTTCAGTCAGAGAGTCGGTCACTCCATCAAAGAGCGCTGCCAGACCAACTTTTAAACTGAAATGAAGACCACATACCATCTCCAATGGCGGAGTGCTGAGTTGTTAATGTTAGATCAGTTGTAATAAGCGTTGGTAATTAGCCGCCGATAAGAGGTGTGGTTTAACAGAACTACATACAAGGCACGTGTAGCAGTTTCATAGTACATGCAACCGCGCATACAGCAGAAGTTGCGTGTGCGATTTTTGCACAGGAACAAAAATGTTCCCGATAGCACTGTTGTGGTAGCTGTATATGCCGGTTCAACATTGATTTTAATAGGGTTACAAACTGTAGCATCATCCAGGAATACCATATTGCTGTTAGTTTTGCTGCTTTGGTCTCCATATAGACCAGTTTGCAGCGAAAACATCCTTCCTTTCTAGATGTAATGGCTTGAGTTAGGCTTGTGTTGCGTCATATGTCTTTGCGTAGTCCATGGCCCGTAGTCTATCTAGTATCTAGTATCAATACGCCATATTCTGTTTCTTTTCTGATGGATGATAAAGCCCTCTAGCTGACCTTGTTTCTCGAAATTGTATCTTTTTGCTCGGACGTTTTGGCAAGCCTTAGGCTCAAAAAATTCACGAAAGCTTTTCATTAAACTATTAGACTGTTCGGTGATCACCTCTTAGGGTCCTCATGATGTTGTAGATTTTTATGCGTTGTAGTTCCGTCCGTAGGAAAACATGAATGAGAACATCTTTGGCAGATTTAATGTAGGTATTGGTGATTTTGATAGAAGCAGTTCCTAGTTCTTAATGCAGGATCAAATATGTAGAAGCAACTTCGTTCTATGCCATTTAGAACTGGAGATTTAATGGACAGTAGCTTGCTTAATTGTTGCTTCAGAGGTAAGCATCCATTCGGTCAACATTTGATACAGAGGTTATGGATATGAATGCGTGTTGCTATGGTTATGAAAGAGTCATGATTCATTAATGGGGACTTAGTGATAATCTATTCCATAATGTGTAAGACACGAACTCAGTTTCAATAATGGTGTGGCCATAATATTCTCGGAATAAAGAATTTTTGCATGTGAGATTTGTTCATTCTAGACACGTAAATGTATGTCAATTAAGCCTCAGATATTTAATAACAAATAGTTTTAGTATACTGATAGGGCATGGCAGTTCACACTTCTCCTTTAGAAAATATTGGTTTGCTCGACCAAGAACATCTCATGATGGAGTGCCATCTATAGTTGTTATACTATTGCCTATTGCCAAATATTCCAACGTCGTAAACGTAACCAAAAGTTAACTTGCTGGTGTTGACACTGTGACATGCGCAGTAGTTGCTAGTATGTGGCCATTTAACGATAGATGCGGAATCGGTTGTAAGGAAATGTTTAGCATTGGCCTAGAATTGTGTGTTATGGAAAGAAGTCTTTTCGATCTTTCGATCGAATTTATAATGGACAGATCTTCCCAGCCCATTTCTAATAAAGTGGAGCACTTTTCTAGCACTTTCTATACAAAGCTTAGCTGCCTGACGAACATGAAGAACTATGTTTTTGGAAAAGTTGGTTAGTGGTACAAAATTTGAATATTGCGTTGAGTAACGGATTCAATCTGCTTCTCTGCTTCAATCTGAACTATGTTTCCCTTTGGACAAGTTTTCCTATCCGCATGGAAGTATTCCAAACTAACGTATTGTGTTACAAAACCCATGCTTTCCATTTGTACTGACCAACAGTTTCTTATCTCATGGTAATCATCTAAGAATCTTTCTATGAGTTACACCAACCATAATCTTCACTGCGCTCCTTACAAATTACATCTCATCAGACTAGATTCTTCTCACATCCTCCTTTGTTTACATTCCCGCATTCTTTGAGTGTTGCTATGCAGTATTCGGCAAACGTATCAAAGACAGATCGTATACTTGATCATCTGTTTCACCACCTGGTCATTTCATTCATCAAATCTGATTAAGAGTACATTAGACGATGGGGCTGAATCCTAATGACAACCAAAATCTAAGACTTACTTTAATAACGTTATGTGCAAACGCCTCTTGTTTATGGTATGGGTTTAACTTATAACCTACTTTTATAATAACATTCAGGATATCGTTCAGTTTCTTTTTTAAGTCTGCAATTAAAGCTGTTTATTGCAATAGAAAATGTGCGAGAGTTAGGATCCTAATTTAAGGATTTTCATGCAGTTTAATTAGTGCCACCAGCTGTTAATCGTGAAGATGCTAGTCTTTCTATTAATTGTTAATGAAGATGGTCTGTAACAAATGACACTATGTATAGTTTCTAATTCTAGGAGATTGCTTCTGAATTAATAACACTCAACGATTGTCCATCTGCATGGCCAGTCTTCATTTACGGCATATGGGACTGGATTTTTCTGCATAATGACCTGGTATTGTCAGTCACCTACTGATTTGCTTTTCTCAGTTGTGAGTTGACATTCTTTAGAAAGAGCTTTTTCACAGATTGTTGAGGTGATGCAATTTGAAAATATCAGAACTGGATGAAATCTAGTCCATACTACTGCTAAATTGTAGCCTGTTAATTCTGTGTCGCTGGTCTAATTCAGGACATTTGTCACTAGATTTGATGGTGCTGGTGGGTGGCACTGAAAGTTTGGTATTTCAGATAAGTTTCGTAAATATACCTGCCATGGATAGAGCTGGTAACGACGTCTGATGATACTGACGGAGTACGTAAAAAGGTTGATGATGCGCACGGGGCGCACAAAAACGATTGGCGATGCGCGTGGGGTCCGCCAAAATTTCTCTCCTTGGTCTAAACCTTCAATCTTAAGTCTGAAATGGCTGTATGACAGTACTGGTCCTGGACTGTGCATGTGACGTCAAAGGTGCTTCGGTGACTTATATACAGATGATAAAATTCATGTGCAGTGAGTTCAAACCATGTTGAGGGCTTGATTAATTTAGAGTCGCTGTATTGGCAACCCTTATCAAGGTCAAGGCGGAACTTTTGGACTATAGCTCTCCAGACTATCAATTGTTAATAGTGAATTAGGTTGAATGTTCTGATTAATAAAAGCTGATAAATAATAACTGTGTTTTTACTTAATAAAAAGAAGTTTTTGATGTGCAGCAAGAAACGGGGAAAAGTGTTATTGCGATAGGCTTAGATAGAGAATTCATGTGTAGACATTTAAAAAGAGATTTCGTTGCGCTCGCGTAGCTTGACCATTGTTTCATAATAATTGGCGCTTTCGTTTTATAAGAAGAATATCTTGACAGCGAAAGCGAGGCTGAAACAAAAATACTTGTTCCTAAAATACCTAATAAATGCCTGCTATAAATATGGCGACGTAAGATCAAATGATTATAGTGAAATTACGAAGCTCTTTGTCTATACAGCGATGTACTGCGTGTGTTTATATTAACAGACTCTAAAAACTTCAAAGGGAAATTCCATCTGGCCTTTGTAAGTTTAGGCAGATAATCTTAAATGTAAATCAAGCAATCGTAATGATGATTCTGTAAAGGTTTACCGATATCCTGGTCACACTATATTGACCCTTTGTTTGGTTTGCATTTATGGTCAGGCTGGCTACATTCTTCAATTTAAATGATAACTAAGTGCCATTGTACTTGCTTTGGGCCTAAGGTTCAGTCAGTGGTTAAAGGTATTAGACTTCTTAAAAAGGGGTTGACCGGAGACTCTATGATCCGTTCACGTTTTTACGACGCGCAAAAACGAGCTTAAGGTTTTGTTGGGAACGGGTTATCTTTATTCGTTTGAGATAAAGGAATAACTTTAAGTGTGTTAATTTATGAACCTAGACGACCATCTTAAGGTGGTGCACAGAATAGGATACGGTTAAAGTGGTGCCTTGAGTACCACTCGCTGAAAGACAATTTTAAGTATGCTACTTTTTTCAACCAAGAACCGGATACAGGATCTAATAAAACGATGAAAGTGAATGAAAACATAGAGAAGATGAAAGCGATGGTATTGGAAGTTGATTTGCGATGGATACGCGTAATTCTCTTTCTCTTTGTTCCTTTATTCGGATCAAACGGCAAGAGAGACCCAAGAGGTTGGGAATTATATCAACTGCATTGGTTACCCTTTCTACATTTAATGAACTTGTAGTAATGAATTTAGCATTCTTCTATGCTATATTTAGCTGTGTTCACTACCCAGGTGGGTATTGTATCTACAGGACCCCTATTTTCCAGGAGAGATTTGTGTTCAAAGGGGAACAGGTATATTTGCTCCACTCCAGTGTATAGTTCTAGACCCCTAACCTCGTTTTGCCTTCCTGTTTATTCAGTGTATCACCGTGTAGGCGTCACTATGCACAGGTACCTTCTTGGAGCCTTATGGGAGGGTAGTACGACGCTGTGTGGACCAGTACCGTAATTTCACCCTTCAAGGCATGGAGCGGCTGATATCTGTGTCAATATGCCACTACAAATAAAGCCTTTTCTTCAGCTTAAAGACTATTGAAGAGGGAAAATGCAGGGAACTTCACCCCTCGTAGCTTTTACGTTTTCTTCTGTAGTCTAGTACCAATTATTTACTCCGTTTCAGTTTCAAATATTGCAAGTAGGTTACTCATTCCCAAGTTTGCATTTAATAACTCTGGTGTTGTCTTTAGAAGCATCACCAACAATGTCCTTCGTTCAGATTATTATCTCTGTAGGATACAATAGACAATATCTGTCTTTGAAGTGGCACTATACTTTAAAATGCAGCGTTTAATGTAGATAAATAAGTCAGTCACCTTCTTATGTTATTCATCTCATTTTATAAATCCTGTCAATTTGATGTAACCCTAGATCCCTCCAGGTACACTATTTTTGGGTGGTCTGTTCATACACCTGCCCAATCAACCACTAATATCTAGAAATATGATCCTTCCCGTTGAACTTCGTTTTCTTCCTACTGTCACATACTATGTCATTCGCTTCTTATTTTCAGTTTTCCTTCCTGATGATTATCTTATTCTTGTTTATACTGGTACACGTGTTACTATGACAATCTTGGATTACACCTGTCCTATTTTCGTTGAGAATGTTATTTATTTTTCTTGAATTAGGGAAGTGTTTGTATGCTAACTGTAGGAATATATGGCGCCACGATTTTGAGAGAATCGCTTTAAAGCGTATTATACCAATAATTGACCTCTCGGACTTTTGCAACCTGATAGACATGGATCCTACCGATAATCATAGGGTAGTCAATCGCAGGTCAACAGTAAATCGAATTATTCACCAGAAATGAGCATTTGGGTAAAGTTTAAATGTGGATCAGCGGCAAACTGCGGCCTTTTCCCAGTGTTAGTGCGCATGCTCACTAACTGAGCGCTTCTTCACATAATATTATACCATGTTAAAGTTGCACTCTCTTTTTGTAATCATTTCAGCGTAAGATAAGTGAGAAACTCGAATACTTTTATAAATAGGAGAGAATATCATTTTTAATTGGGAAGTAATTTGTTTTTTAGAAAGATCATTTCATGTCCATGTTGACGTTCATAATCTGAGTCGCGTTTCGTTCAAGTTTCGCAACATTGTCGTGCCCAACGCTGAGTTTGCGACATACAACAAAGAAAACCATTTCGTTGCGTAAAATTGTACAATGAACACGACGTCACTTTTTCACCGAAATAAACTCTAATGTTGCTTCTGAAATTTCTTTCTTTTGCACTTTGGAAAAAGTGGACATTTAAAAAGATCAAAATAACGTCGTTTAGAATCCATTGTCAACTGATCTAGGCCAGTGACTTTGACCAATAATCGTCCCCTGTCTCTTAACGATCTATAAGCAAAAATTCAAAACCATTTATAAGAGATAATAACAGTTGCATTTCGCTGTAGATATGAAAGGAAAGGTGGAAATTTGCATACTTCAAATAACCATGTCGTTAAGAGTAGAATCTTATTTTTTATGGATACCATTTTACGCAGTAATGCACCTAGATAAAATTCATGTAGGGCATGCAATATAGGTTTGCGTTTTTAGTTTTTAACTAAAGGAGTACGTCGACAAACTACAGCCAAAATTTCATGTACGTGATGTGCGAGAAGCATGTATTCATATTTCAAGATGCCTAAAATGGGAGTTTCCATCTCACAGTAAGGAAGCGGCCATCTCATACAAAGACTTTTGAGAGGCTGATATAGTACAGTGATTGTGGTATTTTGAAAATGGGTCTATATCGACCAATACCGGGAATGAAAATTACAGCTTTTCTTATACAAAACATCTAATTATGACACTATCACAATGTATTTTGGAAATTGGTCTTTCAGTCATCATCATCATCATTGCACATTCATTGTCTTAGACAACATTATGCAGTTAATAATTTCATTCCAGTTCTTCCTGTCCGAACACAATATTTCAATTTCATGTAAGGTGGTATCAAGGTTGTGATGAATTCGAAGATTGAATATTCCCTGGGGTCGTTTAAGATAGTTGATAGGCAAGTGGTTTTAGGGCATCCAATCGGTCTTTTGGTAGTTTTAATGAAATGATGGAGTGATTGCTTTGCTGGAGTGCTGGGGGAAAGTCTCATTAAGTGGTCAAACCATGACACTCTCCGTTTGAGCACCATAAGAACCCAGGGTTTCATATTAGTGCGATCGTACAAGGATTCATTTGTTATTGATCGCGGCCAGGACACTTTGATTACTTTGTGCAGCAGTCTTCTTCGAAATGAGTCTGTATTGTCTTCATGTGATTTGGTGAGGGTCCATAATTCTGAATTATAAAGAAAGGTGCTTTCGAGATAAGCTTCGAAAACTCGTTGAAGTGAACAGCTTTGCTGACATGTCGACTATCAAAGATGTGTTTAAGTGTTTTTAGACTATCAAAACCAAGCCCTTTTCTATGATTGATATCTCCCTCTGTGTCAAACAAAGAGCCTAGTAGTTTTCCTCTTTTTCAGCTAATGTCGGAGTATCTGCTTCCATGGTACTTTTCGTATTTAATAGCATTGACTAATAGATTATTTTCTTTTAGCATTTATGGAACGATTCGTTCGACTTAATTCATTTTTCATTCATCTGTGCGCACATATGTCATGACTTCAGCACATTTTGGGTCCACCTCAACCTTATGTTGGTCTCTATCAATTAGCAAGTCGAGAGCTGACCAAAGTGGCTTGCTGCAGTCGATTTGTTGGATATGAGGTGGAAGAGGTTTGATTAAATAGGCGAGATAAATGACAAAGAGTAGGGCTGACAGACAATCTCCTTGGCATATACCAACAGGCGTTTTGATGTCGCTACCAATATTGTCAAGCACATTTTAAAATGAGAATGGATTATTTACGGGGAAGTAATTAAGTGGGTGTGACTAAAATGCTGAGAACGAGAAAGTAACCAAGAAAAGGACGTTA
The DNA here is from genome assembly GCA_010016025.2 of Alatinidae sp. Z8VKAUB7J3. Taxonomy (NCBI): domain Eukaryota; kingdom Metazoa; phylum Cnidaria; class Cubozoa; order Carybdeida; family Alatinidae; species Alatinidae sp. Z8VKAUB7J3. Next base: position 16,388,928 of record JAAAKM020006971.1, on the reverse strand, counting down.
CCTTTTCAAGCAACACTTCGTCCCTTTACAATATTTGAAACAGTCTCGTCCTCTTTATTCTTTGCAGCAATTGTTACCACTTCCAAAGTCATGTTACCCACTTCTTTGTAAAAATTTTGTTACCGATATCCTTCAAAGATACGTGAAGTGGACGAACTTCTTCTATTAGCCATTGTTTATTTTGTTAGAAAAGAACACTAGAGAAATAGAAAAGCATGTCACCACCGGGGATCAAACCCGTGACCCACGCTTTAGCGGCGTGCGCTATACCAACTGAGCTAGGTGACCTCCACTGTTAACATACTTTTCTATTTCTCTAGTCGCCACATTAGCTCCCAATCATCCACCGGTGGACATCGACATATTTTATTTTGTATCGGTAGGCTGAAACCTCTAACAAGAGTGAGGATAATTCAATAGCTTCTGCTTTTTGAGAGGGTAGATTACTGGTATCCGCTGCATGTCCTTGGTGTTTAATATATACTTTGGAACCTGTGAACTCAAGAATACTTCGACTTAATTTCAGGCCGATAGGACTACCCCAACAAGGTCAACTTTTAGCGCCTATTCAGTCCATTCAAAGTTGTTGTTTTGTAGTGGGCCATGGATCATCGGCTAGAAACTTTTATCAAACAGAAAAGAAAAGTATTTCCCTAAATTAGAGCTGCTACGGCCAAGACATGATATGCACTGTTAATTAGGAGATTAACAATATTGAATGAAATCTATTGGACTTTGAAATTCCTGGTACGCGAGACACTTTAAATCAGCTAGTCTTTCAAATAATGGTAAAGGAAGTAGAGACATCCTACTTGGTGTTGTGGACCATGGTAGCGCATAAAGCTTGGCTATTTACTGACATTGTAATTTGGAACAGGAGAACAAAGATCATATGCATGTCATGGAAGAAGAGGGAAGTGTTGGTCTGGTACATGCGTAGGGGTCAGTCAAGTCAGATTTTCCATTTTTGGCTGTAGCAAAGTGGCCAGTGAAGTCAGTGTTTTTCACCTTGCCGTATGCGTTTGAAATTATCATTTTAATGTTCTCGCGTAATACCCATTATCTCTTCTTTTTGATTTTTAACACTAATTTCAGCCAGAATATTTGTGCTCTGTAAGCACACAAGCGCCCCCCTTTACTCAATTGTTCCTTTGACAAGACTAGGTGACAAGGGAGTTCCCTCTCCTACCTCGAAACTTTCAAATATTTCCCTAAATCCTGCTGTGACCTATCCAGTCACCTTTGACTGACGCGATTTCTTGTTGTGCAGTTCACTTTGTCAGCCACATATCTTTGATATGCAGCGATGTTTATGGCAAGTTCTGGCATGGCTGACAAACATTTAACAGGCGATCGGTATTGTTTACTTTGGTTTGGTGTTCTTAATTCCATCTCCGGTTGTAGAACAACCGTCTGTAGTGATTTATCTTTTTAAACTTATAGCTTCACCGGCGTCTATTTAAAATCAAGTCTTTGTCGCAAGCATGGATGTTCAGTTAAGCCATGACAGGCCGAGCAGCGAAGCATGCCTCTCGAGCGACGAACTGTTTGATACTTTTATGGACATTGCAACAACCTTTGAGGAAAGCCTCCCGGGAGATTCCTCACTTATTGTGGATGGTAATGAATGTTCTGATTTAAATGATCGGGAAGATCTGAAGGTGAAAGAAAACCCCAAAAATGTTGATACATCGAACGTAAATGTTGACTGTAATGGTTGTTCATCAAACCATGAGTTACAAACGGAGGGGAAAGGTACTATAATCAACGAAAGTCACGAGATTGGTAGTAATAATCCTCAAGCAGTGGATCAAAGTATTGATAGTCAAGTTACTAATGATGTGTACACAGAGAGCATTGATTGTCAACTTAGTAATGAAGTGGAAGCAGCGGTGAAGTGCTCTATTTCTGATGAACTCAAGCTGATACAAGACGACAAATGTGAAGTGAGTGAAGTTCCAAACAACGAATCCACGGATGGAGATTGTAATCTTACTACTCAGAAATCAGATTCAGAAGGAAAGGATTATGTACAGCCATTAGCAGATTTGACAGTTGTTGATCATCAAGAGCAAACAAATGAACAGTCGATTGGAGACGACATGGATATCACTTTAAACGGCGTCACATTTTCATGGGATCCAAGTAAGCCAGCCGAAGAAAAACCAAATGAACAATGTTCGTGCGAGGAACTTCAAAAATCTGAGGACGATAAGGATAAGTCAAGTACCAGTTGTAACGTTTGTAGCGAGGTCACACACGAGGAGCCAAATAATACGGAGGTAAAAAGCGACGGTGATTGTGAAAGTCATGGAACAGAAACGAATTTATCTCCTGACAAAGTTTCAAATTCAAGTGGAGCAATTAAAGAGATGTATTATGATAGCCCAAGAGCTAGTATTAAGTATGATAGTGTAAATATTCAAAAATGTATTGATATTATCGATGAACGATTTGAAACGTCAACATTAGAAAGGCATGAAGGGTCCCTGCCAAGGGATGATAAGAACAGTACATTCTACCTTGATCTTGACGTGGCTCCTGCTGGCAAGACTGATTTGCCACATGAAGAAGACAAATCTTATTATCATGCTACTCAAAATGGAAATACACCAGTGGCAGAAATGCCGAACGATCACAAGAGTTCGAGGTAAGTTGCCTGTTGGCCTACTCTCATGTGACAATGCAGTTAGAATTTGATTTTAACATGTATGATGTAGCTGTTTCTATGGGTTGGGTAAGAGGGGAATATCTTTTACTATAAAACTTGGATCAGAACTTAAACCTATAAATATATAGGGCCCGTTCAACACCAATGTGTGTGTATATACATCAGTAGTTATATACATCTTTGGTACCACCAGGACCATAACTCACTCAACTATCTTTCCAAATCAGCCCAGTTTGTTCAAGATGTGTAGAATTTCTAAATTGCCTTACCCGCGTACGTATCTCTTACTGCCAGTGGGCCTATTACTTGGCGATACGGATGCTATTTTATTTATGGGTATACATATATCAATTATGTCAATGCTGTACTTTAGAATACAATTGTCGTGCTATCTGAGCAAACTCCAACGATCATGCGAAGTGCAAAACGGGCCACTGCTTAATTTTTATTAATTGCGTTACCTCGGAAATTGGAACTTTGCTTACGGGTAAATTATACTCAAGTTTCCGCTAGTAACTTATCAAGAGGCAAAAGGACCCCCATGCTGTCGATAGCAGTACTTTATGAACCCATATATGTGCGTTATTCAATGTGACCCAGCGTTGCCCCCTACATATAGTGCAACATAGCTTAAATTATTGGTATTTCCCTTGTACACTCAAGTTCATATAGCATAAATTTATGGTTCCAATACCAACATTTATATGCATATATAGGGCCTATGTATATGTGAGCTTCGCATGAGTGGAAAGAACAGTTGACTATGAAGAAGGGAACGCATTCCTCTCGTGCTGCGGTTGGCGTTGTACACTAACGACAGAAATTTGGTCAATATATACAAATGATAACATCTACAGCTTTGTTAGATACTATATCAGTTGGTTGATAGTACATGCTAGAAGTGATGTTAACTTATGAGAGTGTTTATTCTGGCAGGATTCCATTTAAAAGATTTACAAGGGCAAGGCAGTTGTGTCTGTTAAGAATTTTTTGAAACCTGTTGTGTGGTTGCTTGGGGTAATCAGGAAGTTTTATTTTTGTCTCTTGAAAAGGAGGCATCACGTTCTTAATATCAGTAGGTGGGATGTTTCAAGATGGCAAATTGCAAGTGTCATGTAAGGTGCTTTGCACATGGTAATAAATTTTGATATCAATGTGTTAAATATTACATGTTCAGTACTTGTATACATTTATTAGGTAGTCTACTGCATACGTGTGTAAGTCTATAAACATGTATAACATGTATCCATATATATATATTTACATATATTTATACGTATATTTATAAGCATATACTTGTATATCTCTGGTACTGACGAGGGCTCAAAGCCAAAACACAAATAATTATTTGTAATAAATGAATTTTCTCTTACCCACTGAATGGAGGAGAAAACATGACAAGATTGACTTGAAAATTTCTCACCTTAATTATTGGACTTGATGGTCCTATGGTTAAGGTTTGGCTTATCAAACCAGTAGGTCATGGGTTTGAATCCCCTCAGCTCCCGTTGTGAAAAAGGCAAGCTATTATGGTAATGCACTCATGAAAAAAATATATATATTTACGGTGTCATAAAAAGATTGTGAGAAATACTTATTTGAAAGTGAGACAATTTTCATCAAGAAATTCTTGAGAATTTGTTTACAATTGGAATGGTATTTTAAGTTGGTAATGAGAATAAAGATATTAAGTGGGACCAATTTGTACCATACTGTATGACTCTTTCATTTATAATGGTAATCTAGGAGGTTATGTAGTTTTTAACTATTTAGAGTTCACGATTTTATCGGAACCTACTGTCCTACAACCTAAGAGAAGTGTGTGAAGCCTTAGTGTGTGGACAGTGTATTTAGGGAAAAGCAAGATTATGACTAAATTGTCAAAATAACATGCCAGTTTCTCCAAGTTGAAAGAGGCCAGAAGGATAGATACTGCCTGTGTAGCTGTCAACTGTGCTGGATAGTCTTCTTCCCATATGAAATGACTCAACAGTTGGCATTGGCTGGCTATTATTTGATATGGCCTATAGAAAGCCTTTGGGCTATTTTTAACCATTTACTGACTAAATGCATCTGTTCTTGAGATCTGTTCATGACTTATTGAAAAGCTAATGTGTTCTGAAATAATGTACATATATTTTGTTAGTGGTATGCAATATGTAAAGGGCTTGGCTTAGGTTCATATCATTTGTTGAGCCCTTCTACTGACTAGAAAGAAGGGCTAGGATTTCCCAAATAGATAAAAGGTTCTGAAGTATTTATAATAGCAATATAAGAATAATACCATGGAAACCCAGGTCTGCGAAGTGTTTGCTGGATGATTGATTTAGCTTTTTTGTAATTTGCAAGTAACAATTCTAACGAGGTATCCTGGGACTTGTGAACTGAAATTCATGGTAAGGAATTCCTACAAAAGATTAGGGTGTGGATTACTTTTACTGTTTATAACTATGATCACACATTATATACCCTCAAAATCTAAATTCTCAGACCTTTGAAAATATACAGTTTATAAACTAAATGTTTAGGCTACTACTGAACTGGAAGATTATGTTTCTATGTTGTATTAGATACAAATACAAGATCTCATTATTGGCTGATTGATAACATGTAAGACCATCTACTATATTTATATCTTTGGGACTAAGTAATACTGTGAGTCACATTGTTATTTTTTTAGTTTATTAATCTGATGTAAAAGTCTTTCTTTTTGAAAGTAACATCTTGATCAAATTTGCACATAGAAATACAGATTTAGCTAGATATAACATTCATGTTACAGCCAATGAGAAGTCTTTTATGCCAAATTTGGACTATTTTGTACTTCCTTATACACAAATGTTAGGTATAAAGTATTTAATAAAGAGTAACATGTTAACAGTGGAAGAAATATTCGATTTTGATACATTTTAAATGTTATTCCACTCTTATTCAACTTTCATAGATTTGAAGGTTTGAAAGAAGTGCATAATGAAATAGATCATCCTTTTCTAAACAACTTTGAAAAAAAAGTGTTTTTGCTAGCATGTACCAGTACTGAATTCTTGGTAATTAAACTCAGAGACTCTTATTTCTCAAATATTTGTTAAAAAACCTGGTCCTTAAATGGTTAACAGGAGACAAGCATTCAAAAGATTGATAGCCGTAATTTTAATGAAAACATTGGAGAATTTTAAAGATCAAGTTTACTTAGTGGCTGCTGCAGTACTTTGCCTCATAGGAAGGAACCACTAGGAGTAGTCTGATGACATGCTATGTAGTACCATAATCACTATTATGGTTTGTGATTCTATGAGTCCGGTAATCCATGAGGGCATGTTTTGGCTGGTCATGTGTCACTTCATTTAGCTCTGGTTAGACTACTTGCTCCCCACATCTACTAGCTCCCAGATAACTTGTTGCCATGTAGTATGTGGTTTTCCACTTACTAGTAAGTCTCCAAGCAAATGAACTTTTTGTAGTGATTCTTGTACAGTGCAGCTTTTTATATAACCAAACCAGACTACTGGTCAGTAGACTGCTGTAGAGCATGTATGTATACAAGATAGTCTAAGTATATTCCTATAAGGATTTTGCCTCTTGCATGTATATATCAAGTTTTTATGTGTATATGGAATTTCTATAAGCTCCTTGAAAATGGTATTCCACATAGAAATATTTAGTTCTGCTATGTAATTTTTATAGTACAGTACTCTATAACTGTCTGCCTTATCCTTTTGTTTTGCAGACCATTTTGTTTATGGCAGTCTTCCAAGCATTCAAGTTAAACATACTTTCATGATTTTCCATACTTTCAGCCACTAGGGCTATACCATTTCCATGTATAGCAGTCATATTATATAGTGTGTTGGTTATTATTCAGATATTTTGTCAGTATAACAATAAATAGCAGCAAACAGTAATACTTAATACTATGCCTGATCATAGAAGCCTTTGCTATAACTTTAACATCTCTCTTTGTGTGGAACTTTTAAACTTTCCATTCCCATAAAGGCAAAGGCATAATGAAAAGACAAAATATTCTGTTTTTAAGACTCCTAAGCCGCCCATACATTCCTGCATACAGGAAAACTATAGAAACAATTTTATATATATCTCTTCAAATATGCTTAAGTGTGTAGGATTACTAGGGGGTGTTGGAGATGGCAGCAATACAAAAGAGAAGGCATTACAAGAGTGTGATATGTAAATTGTAAATTTGATTTTTTATTGGGTTTAGTACCCATCTGCATGTTTAGCTCACTGCTTTAAAGCCTCTGCTTAAAGTTTAGCTAAAATTTTGGGGCCTAATTCATTAAAAAGGCGTACAGGTGTGAGACTTTTTTCTGTTTTAAAAACTCTTCTGCTCTTACCCTGCATTGTTACTAGAATTCTAACACTTATCACGCTTACCTGATGACTGTAACGTTATTCTTGTTCAATACCTTGAATGCACTTGCCAATTATGGTATGCAATGGTATTACCAATGCACATTCAAAACATAACAGTTACCATGTAAATCCAGTGAGCTCAAAGCTTCTTGCCTTCCTCATCTTGTTTTTCTACTGCAAGCTATAGAACAACTGTTGTGCTTCAGAAGCAGACTTGAAAATATATTACTAAAGTGACATCGGCAAGATGTATGGTAACCAGGAAACCTCAATGTAGATCATTTGAATTAATTTAAGTCACTTTTTATTTCTTGTTGAACAGTTTAAAGTCAAGAAGTTCAACTTCACAAGGCTGCTACTCAGATGAAGAGTCACCAGAAGAAGAGAATTATAAGAATGCTTCAATGAGAAGCGCAGCATCAGAACATGAGTTTGCTAATCAATGTAACACTAATGTAACAAGGAAGGATTCTGACATTACAAAAAGTAAGAGGTTTAGATGCCAGCTTATCTACATTGTTGTTATTTGTAACCACCCATTTATGGAATGAGACAATTTACAAACTACCCAGAGGGTACTTGAGTGAACAGTCTAGTTTTATTTTGAGCATAATTTCCATTCAAACATGCCATATGCATTCCTTACAGAGTTCATAATACTCATCAGTTTTGATTCAGGGATTATACTCTTACAGGTCGTTGTTTGCATGAAATCTTAATTGTTGTTTGCAGGGTCAGTAACCCTTCATTACAAGTTTCCAAGAATGATTGTACCACTAGCAGGTGATAGATAAGCTGTCTTCCCACACATTGTGTTTATGAAAATGGCAGTTCATGTTGTATATTGGTCTTAACCCTACCATACATGGGCTTTTTTGCTCTTCTCATACATGGGGGGGGGGGGTGGGCCGTCGTCAAGCTCTGTTGCTGCCTCTCAACAGACCAAGATTATTACAATAAGAAAGAGTAAGGATAGAGGTAAGTAAATGCATACGGTTTAACAAATTTTTTTCTTGTGTAATGTACAGTCACTTGAACATTTCCAAGGCATTAGAAATGCATCGCAGCTGTACTGCTGATATGATCTCGATACGATTTGAAGTGGCTATTGCTTGGTAAAATAGTGCAAAGGCAATTTTCCTCTTTTTTGTATACAATTCTTATTTATAGCACAAAGCAGCTCTTGAAACAAATAACTGCTTTTCTTGATAACTCGCTGCTAAGATGAACCTCCTTACAGAAACGGATGTATTTCAGATTTGAATTTGGTGGAATAACGTTTTTGATTATTTCAGAGTAAATTACTGGAACAATGAATCGAAATGTGAGATTTCTTATTTATCTTAACGGTGACGCTTCTGAAGCCTGAAATTTGCGTACGATTAAAGAAAGTATATGGAACTGGTAAATATTAACATAGGAGCTATGGCTAATTAGAGCAGATACAAGGTTCCGCTCTACATTTTAATAAGCGCCGGCTTTTAGTTCATTGCATATATTATTTCACAGGAAATGGTGTTGCCGTTTAATTATGCAGAGTAGTTATGAGAATATTCCAATATACTCCCTGGTTGTAATTGTACTAAAATCAAAGGTGAAGTTGTGACCAGGTGTTTAAAGCATCTGATGGGCTAACGAAGACTGTTGCCTTGACCATTAGGCTTATGATTCTTAAGGAACAAGTCTTTTTTCCTGAATTATTGTTTTGTGAGGCGACCATTCGTCCTTTGAAATTCTTGGATACGAGTATGAGTAGTGTATGATGGATGAAGGGAAGCATCAACCCTAGATGCTCCAGCAATACGTTTATTGGGAAACTCTATAATTTATTGTACAAAATTACAGACGTATTGTTTAATTAAAATAACAGCAGCTAAGAAGAAGGTAGAATCAGGTTCTGATGTGTTGAAAGCCTGTGTGGAGAATGTGTAGGGTTCTTTTTTAGTTGTAATTAGTTCTTTTGCCCTGATGTCGTCTTGTGCATGTACGCATATGTGCCATACATTTTCCAAACCCATCGCCTTTCCCTGATAAGAAAGGCATCCTACTCTTGAACCGCTTCCAGGATCATTCGATTCCAACAAGACCATGCTGAGTAAACAGAATACTTTAAACTTAAAGGTGGTTTATAAGTTTACTTTGATTGGTGATAAATACGTTTTTGGTTTATTTGTAGGACAGTCAGCAAATCAATGAAAAACGCATTGCATTTCTTTCGCGAACGCTAAGCTAATATCGTATTTTATTTAAAAACCCTTGTACAGTATTGAAAAGTTTGAAAGAACTGTCATAAGATACAAAGCAAATATTTTTAGTCGTTTTAAAGAACGCCTCTGTAAGATTGACGGTAGCAATGTATATCAGCAGATTTCTTTAACAAAGAATTGTGTACAAATATCTTTTCGATAATAACTATTTCGTGGTTTGAATGATGGGTTTCAGGTAGCATGCGAAAACAATAAAGTAACGTTACATACTTGAATTAACTGGTTGCACTTATCGTCATCACATTGCCACGATCGCTTCTAGTGCTACTTTGCATCCATACTGATGTGTTGGTTGTCAGTTCTATTACAGCTACCTGCTCTCAAATAGTTAAGTGTACCACCATGGCTACGAAATGCCATAGTTTTGGCGATGCTAACAATAGTACATATGTTCTGTTTGAAGATGTAGCCCCTAAGAGCATTATTCACTTGCGTCCGTGATCATTTGCCTCAGAGAGCTATTTCCATACGTGTTTTTGTATCGTAGAATCTCATCTATCAAGTAAGGGGTGACATTGCACGTCTTTTATAACTGTTCTATTTAAAGTTGACTCTTTGAATCGACTTCGATAGCGTAGCCATTTTCTAAAGTGGATATGACAAAAGTCGTCTCACTGCCAGATCTTTTACTTCCTCAACATTGCAAAGTGTCTATTGTTTGAGGCAGATGCAGTCGTTGATTCGAATCCATGTTTGCTCGATCAATATTGAGTGGTCTGCCTAATAATTGTTCTTTTTCTACCTTTCCTCTTGCAAGAACTTTGGTATTGTCCTGTATTCGAAAGAGTTGGATAAGAACTGGTAAATTTGATGACGTCTTTCCTATTTAACTGTTGTCTACCACACATTGACTTAGGCCCGTTGTGGCGTGGAACGTGTTCTATTCTTATTCTATCTTGCTCTTATCGTATGCCTTTGCCGTCACGTGCATTTGTAGGTAATAAAGATCTCAGTCGACTCATTGTGTCGTAACAAATTGTTATCATTGTGTCTCCAGAGGTTCTTTCTGATGTTGCAATGATAGCTTTGAAGCCGACGACCTTGCCGCACCCTTGGAAATAGAACAGATTTGAATATAATGTACCCCTACTATTAGTGGGATCTATTTCAACAAGTGTTCCGTAGTTCTGTGGCATGAAAGATACTTCGAAATGTTTGTCTATGAAGAGCTTTTTGTTGTCTTCTTTCAACGTTTATCAATATTTAGACTCATATTTAGCATTCCACGATTTTGGTCAAATCGAGGAAGTAATATTTATTTAGATAAACAGCATTAGGCCATTCTTTAGCCCAAACTGTGCCCCGGAACCTCCTGTATCCAATCGTATATTGTACATCGACGATGGTTGATAAGCACTGATGTGGGGCAGTATCATAAGGGTAACCCTCAAATGAGTTGATTCCTGTTAAGATTTTTAATCTCTTGTTGGTTTTGTACATCTAGCTCTATACTTACACGAACTTGTTGGCATAAAGCCAAGGTTAATTTGTGTGAAGTTAAGTACATTATCGGTATATTGCTGATCGTTTATTTCCCAGATATATCCTTTCGTTGCTCATATTTATTCTTTCAGACACCTTAGGCCTTTGTTGGACAGAGGTGCTTTTTTTATACTTACGGGAAAGTGCGCTTGCTAGAGACTTAAACGAATTTGATCACTTGCGGTACATTCAAGTATGAAAGTGTCGTTTATCTCATCACCATGGCCGCAGGTCAATTTATTGAAACCTTAGGTCAAACGATTTCATTAACCTTTTTTATCACATATCGTTCCGCGATAATGGTTTCTTATCTCCATGCCCTACCAAGAGTAATTCCTACTTTCTATAATAGTTTTGAGAGGTTCACGTAACATGTCTTATTCATTTCGAACGTGTGTTGCTCGTCGAGGACAATTGCCCAGTGTAAGGACACGATCGAACACCGAATTTTCGACAACGAAAAGGTTGATGACCACCCACCCATTAGTACCAAAACTTGACAATCAATTTATGATCGTTTTACTATCGCGTTGTGATCGCCTACCATCTGAACCCTCTTCCCTTGCAGCTTCAACAGTCACTGCTATCTATACGCTCTTGTTTTTTTGTATGCTACATACACAGTGCCACGCCCTCGGAGGTGGAGAGACATTTTACCTTCTCCTGACCGCATCTCGCGGATTTTCACTCATCTTTACGTCTTTTGTAGGACATCATTGATTTTCGACCTCACATTTGTGTGTGCGAGGAAGTTCATACCTACAAATGGCAAAAGTGAGAAAGGTTCGCTACATTACCCTTATAACCTGTGACGGCAGGGATAATAAAAGCTAAAAAAAAGACCTTCTTCCATAATGGCCCCTTTATAGAGATGCTCATCAAAGCTTGCACGAACAGGAAGACAAGTATTTCATGTTTACGCATTGCAACAACGTGGACTTGTTATCCATACCTGTTGTTAGAGTACGCCTTCGAAGATTTAAGAAACCATTGACTAACAACCCCATAAATTCATGGAGAACAATTATCTGCACACACAAAAACCGCCTATGGTTTTCATAATTTTTAGTAATTTTTTTGAAATTAATTTGGAGGAAGGTTTTCAGTAGATGCTCTCACTCGGAGGAAGATCGTTCGTTTTGAGAATTCTATTCGTTATCAAATATACATATAAATACGGAGCATACGCATATCTTTTTTTCATAAGTTTAGGATTACCACAATAGCTTATTTTTTTCATCAGGGAGCCGGGGGGATTCGAACCTACGACTCGCGACCCAATGACTTAAAAACACAAAAATGAACTATTGGACCATCTAACCCAATAATCATTGTGAGAAACTGTTTAGTCAACTCTTTGTGTAAAATTAATTAACAAATTATATACATATAGATACACACACATATACATACACATACACATACACACAAACACACACACAAACACACACACACACACACACACACACCATTGTATAAGTTCAATATAAATTTTTCTTCCGGCGGTAGGTCCTATTCTTGCTATCTCTTTGTATTCTTTTATTCTGGAATAACTAGTAGGGGGTTATATCCATATCTCTCTTTCAGACCCAATAAAACAGTTTATTACAAGGAATTGAGCTTTTTTTATTTAACTGCTTATAATACAGGATCTGAACACGAGTTTTTAGAGTTGGGATTGAGATATCAAACTGTGTATGAACCTCCTTGTCAAACTATTCGAATTACTAATAGTGATTGGGAGATGGCGCTGAACATTTTATTACTCACGTATTTCCTTGTACGGTCATTGAATAACGCAGTCATTTCCAGTTTTCACCGTTAATAATCAAACAGGGCAAGACGTGCACCTTTTTTTTCGTTTAGTTCCATATTACAACTGATTTCGCTTTTACAGCTTGGCAGGTAACCCCAAATCCTTGGCAGTTGATTGGACCCTAACTGTGAACGCACAAAGCTCGCTTTGATCTCAATGTTGTTAGTTAATCCCAAAGTGCTTAGTTTCTCCTACAGTGAGAGACCAAAAGTTACCATGGCAACGCAGCCTAATACACCTGTACCGTGGTCTACAATTTCATTATCTGCTGTTAGAGTTTTCATGAAGCCTCTCTTTTGAATTGTTGTATGTCTGAACAGCCCTGCATGTCTCCTGACAGGTTTTCCATTATCTTAAATATATGATTGTTGTATGCAACGCTCAGTTGATTCACGGACGGATTTACAAACTATTTCAAAGTTAGTTTTAACGTGTCAGGCTTATTTACCTTTATTTTTCAACCCTTGACAGTAGCCCCTTCTAATAAAACAGAACTTAGGCACTGTCATGCTCGAATGTAGGCCCCTCTTTTGTTGATTGTCGTGTAATGGAGCGAAACAATGCAATTAAGTAGATGCTGATTGGAAATAAGTATATAGGCGGATTTTTTGTCTTGGCATTTAATTTGTGGTCTTTTAGCCTCTTTCAAGAAGCCGTGAAATTTGAATGCTCAAAGTCTTCTACTAACAGTAGCTCTGGTGCCACTTCTATTCTTTATTTAACATACACGAAAACTTTAAATGGTTTCTTTTGAAATCGCAAGACGCTAGCGGTGTTCTGTAAGCGTCGAGATGAATTCCTAAACCGTTACCCATACGCTACGGTTGGTTCGGCCTCTTAAGGCACCGAATGCAAAGTCGAGTATCGCCCTAATTTGGTCAAAGCTGGAGAATTTATGTAGAGGCTTCGCGAGACTTGCCACCCCGTGCATGGGAGAATAAGTAAGCTCTCACCAGATGTGAGGATTACATCAATTCATTCTTGAGCCCACCGCCACGCATTGACAGTTTACAAGTTTACGATTCTTCGCAGCAATTGAATATATAAACAGTTGAGTGTCCGTGTATGTATGCGTGTTTACTTATACTAAATATTTTGAGAATTTTTTTGTATTTACTTTTTTATATATTTAGAAAGCATTTGCATATGCATATGTTTATATATATTCTTTTGTTGGCCATTATTCCACATATTTATTTATTACAAATCTGGATCATAGTAATGTGACTAAGTGAAAGGAAATACCCGACATTGTTTAGCGTAATAATTTCGGAGCTAAAACAACATGCTTCCACCCGATATACAAAACCCATTACAGATAACGAGATGCATTTGTTTAACCTTGTACAGTAAGCCACACAGACGTAATAAGACTAGCTGAATCGCTGGTCGGTTATTACAGGGTTTTCAAGGATTTCGTGACATAAAGCACGTTGTATGCTTCCCCAAGCGTTATTAAATGAATGGTCCCTCAGGTGGAAGATGTTGTCTGATAATCACTCTGTAAGTCCAGATTGATCAACAGGAGGTGAAATCCGATAATAAGAGGCAAAATTGAGATTGATGGCTTACAAGAATACTTTAGCCCTAATCAGTGAGAAGTTTGCCGTGGTCTTATGAACGAAGATCGAATTGGTGACATATATACTCCACATACTTTTCACAGTTTTAAACTTTGATAATGGGTAAGTAACCTTGATCAATATTTACTTTAGTTATCACTGTACTCAATTTGAAGCAAGATCTTCCAATTTATGAACTTAGTTCTCTACCTGCACAAAATTGGATTAATCTTAGAGACTGTAACGATGTATGAGATTCTGAGATTGCCCAGGAGATTTAGTAGTTTGTTAGGGTATCAACCACAAATGCTCCTATATTTTTGCTTCTGTCTTGAAACTGAAACTTCACAGTCTTATGGATGACCAAAGACCCCGGGTTCATCAACTGTTTGCAGCTTTAAGACCCAGAACTAGTGACACGATTGTTATATTTAGTTTTCGGGTTTGAAGAAACTGAAAAGCAGGTTTCTGTTGGTAAAGAAATGCTTAAAGTAATGATAGCTGGGACATCGGTTCTGAAATGATGGAATACATGTGTCACACCTGCCCGACGTCTGTTGTTGTTATTGACGTGTGAAGAGGTGTAATGCTCGTGAAAGCGCGCGAAGTTCATTCGATTTGTACAATGCTTTTTTTATTGTAATTCTTGTAATCTCAAGTAAAATAGCTGCTAAATATCGTATTTTTTGACATGGAAATGTAGAGATTTTATTTCAGGGCATCATTGTGGATAGGCCTGGCTCGGAGGAACTTTCTACCGACGATTACAAACATGGCATCGGATACGTAAAACACGTCTTTCACAGCATGAATTGTCGCTTTATATAGGGAAGAAACCAAGTTTATTCTAGATAAACTTCCGGATAAAATATGAAAATAGTTACAAGATTGTTTTCTTCTGCAAATCTGTCCTTTGTAAATAAGAGCGGTGTCTGAGCCTGGCACAGACAGCATTGCTTTTATTGCTAGAGTAAAGGAGGTTGGTCATGGTGAGCTAGGCTGCGATTGCCATGGAGCGGATGGCACTGCCAGACGTTATTTGCAAGTCTGACCATAAGATACGCCGATGCTGAAAGTTGTTTGTATTGCAGAAACTTTGCGACTAGTATGGGGACAACATTGTTCATCAGTGATGTGTCTTTGTATTTTTGATTGTGCATACAATGCATCGTATTAGTTAGCTAATGAGTTCAACGTTTGCTTCACTGCTCGCCACTATTGTTTGGATTTTAAGTGATCATGTTGATTAGGAGACTTGACATATATGTGATATCTTAAGATGCCGGTACTCCGCTTCTAGGATACAGTACAAAATGATGGTGGCCATGAAATCCAAAGACATTTGTAAAATCATAACTTGAGTTTGTACTTAAGAGCAATCCCGATACAAGAGGGGGCTTTGGCTGATGATTGCGAGCTGCATTAGTGGTTGTTATTACAGTTCACAATCACCAAATCTAGACTTAGACACGTTTAATTGTTTTATCAAGTGGTTAAGACGAGATATGATGTTCCTTATTGTTTCCATCCAATTACAGATGAAATAGACCTACTGTCACTAGAATCACTAGAGTTTCGCGTAAGCATGGTCGAAATAATCAGACACCATGTCTTTTGTAAGTAAGAAAATAGGGTACTAGTCACGTGTTTTTGTTTGCAGTTATAAGTTATTGCGAATATGGTGTTTCTGCAGATTACTCCGCAATAAGATCTAAGATTTAACCAAAACATGTCATCGTCATTCTTTTATCGAAATAATTAATGATCGTAAGATTTGTATTGTAATTCAGCAAAGCCGAAGACCGAATATTGATTTTAATTTTGAATCAGAGTTACTTCCAATTGTAAGAAGGAAGAAACACCCTTAGTTTGAATTGACTACAATGTTTTAATATGCGGATAAGAAATCTATTTGAAACAAGAATTGAGTATTTGGACACGCAAAGCGAGACAATTATCCACTGGCAAAACTACGCATGCTACCCGAAACAAGCTAAAATCCAGTAGGGAAATACATGTGGCACTAGTGTAAATATAACAAATGTTGTAAATTTGTAGTAATAGACTCAAGGACTCTCACAAATGTCATATGTGCGTAAGTTCTCTAAATCGACAGCCCTTGAAAGCAGAGTTAGCGAGAAACGTTGAGAAAGAGTACTTGGTGTGACAATGGGACAGTTTACTTTGAGAATAGGAAGATAGTAATTGAGGGTATGCTGGAGGGAATGGAGAATTGTTGCATCTTGAAACGATTTGTCTGCTTTGGTTCGGTTACGACCACAGCATTTTAAGAACTATGAAGTTGTTCTGTTACGTGCAGTGGCAGAGTATGACGACTTAACTTCATGATCATAGTATTGGAAGAGCGTGTGTTTCCCAGAGATTGAACCAGATAGCAACAAATAGATTGGCCCGTAGTATACGATACGGCCAAGAAATTCATAGTTGTGACCAATAAAAGACACTAGGAAAGAAGAAAATAACTATGGACTCGTTTGCACCGGCTAACTAGAAGGAATGATTTAATGTTCACTGTGGCCAGAGTTCTCGAGAGCCAGTAAAGTGTGTACTTGTTTTGGAATGGCACACTGTAGCACACCGTTGCAATAGAAAAACGGAAGGTTGAAAATCGGCCATAAACGTTTGCTGATGATCAAAACAAGAATGAAATCTTAATGAAAGGCTTAAACGAAGAAGTAATCCTGCATTTAGTTGAAACAGATTTTTGCTAAGACGAGTGCAATTGGTTCAATTATTGTAATATTTCCCCAGTTGTATTAAAGAATGTGAGTAAACACTGGAGTTGTTGACGTTCTATATCACTGATATTTTTTTACTGAGAGTACTTACTCTATACTGCCGTAAGATTAAACAACCAACATTACCCATAATTCCTTATTATACTGGGTCTTCTTTACTACCTTCTAAATAAGAGCCCTGATCGACAAGATGGCATTAATTGCACTTTTGCTGGATATAACTCGAAAATCTCCCTGAACTATTTGACACGATGAGACACGAGCTAGAGATCTGTAGTTGAACTTTGGATTCGTGACTGATTAGAGTAGTGTATCTAATCTGTCCATGTATCCCCTACATATATTGTAATATTTGTTGTAGTAATAGTAGTAGTGATTGGTATTACTACATAGTATTAGCAGCAGCAGTAGTAGTAGTAGTAGTAGTAGTGGTAGTATTAGTAGTA
Organism: Alatinidae sp. Z8VKAUB7J3; assembly: GCA_010016025.2. NCBI lineage: Eukaryota > Metazoa > Cnidaria > Cubozoa > Carybdeida > Alatinidae > Alatinidae sp. Z8VKAUB7J3. The sequence goes on along the minus strand of JAAAKM020006971.1, from coordinate 16,371,554 downwards.
TTAGCATTTGTAGCTGTAGTAGTAGTAGTAGTTACAGTGGTATTAGCGGTAGTTGTAGAAGTATTAGTAGTAGCTGCATTAGTAGTAGTAGTAGTAGTAGTAGTAGTAGTAGTAGTAGTAGTAGCAGTAGTATGAGCCTTACGACCTTAGTTCCTCTTTTCGTTTTTGAGCACAATTTTTGTTAATACCTCTATAAAGGGACCATTATGGAAACAAGGTTTTTTAATGCTATCCCTGCCAACTTGATCAGTAGGGTTTTTAGGACAATTTCTTTGTTTTAATTACTGATATTTTGTATTTTATTCTTTTTGAAGTGACTTAAATATTTTTGTTTAATTTGGTGAAGTAATTAATATCTAAAAAATTGTAATTTTGACTTATATTTTTTGTAACTATTTTTTTCTATATGGCGAAATAAATAAATACATACATACATACATACATACATAAATACATAAATACATAAATACATATCATTATTATAATCGTTATGATCATCTAACATAGTAAGTATGTATCCCAATTAACAAGAGGTCACTACATCTTGCACCGTGATACAGCTTCAATTTTCATTTATACCCGTCTAGCATTACGTCCTCTCCGGAGCCAACTTCTTTACAACCTAGAATAAAATACTTGCAGTATGTACAACACAGGGATAAAGATTTGCGTTCACGTGGTCGGTCAAGTGAAAAGGAGGGGAAATTGCATAAAAGCAAATGCGTGAGTGTCTTTTGACAGGGGATGGCTCTTAACTGAGAGGACCGCAAATTAAGGTTGTATATCATAAAGAAAATCTTTTAAACGATATTCAAGAACATTTGCGGATTATTTTCTAAATAATTAGATAATGTTTGTTACTTTAACCTCTACGCTGCAACCTATTACCTATTACTACCTGTTGCTGACTTACGCTAGAGCAACCACCACAATTGTGCTATTTAAGTCGCTATTCGTTCTTAGCACAATAGCGCAGGATGCAGGTTCTTTAGCACAGCAACGCAACTCCTCGCCCCATCCCCGCCTCGTAAGCCTCGCTTTGCTGACTTTGGAAACGCTCTAATTTTTGTTCCATACATTATATATCTTAGTACATGGTAAACATTATATTTAGCAATGTTACTATGGCAGTAAGTAGAAGTATACCTTGGAAACGGATATTGATAAGTTAAATATTTGCCATGTTTTTCAGCGACAGGATTTATATAAGATTGTAATACTGCCATCGCGTTTTGCAAAATGTTGGTTTATTACACACTGAGAAGAAGTGCTCTAGATACAGCTCCACTCTTGTCTCTGGGAGGACATTCTGCCAATGGTTTTCGTTGGATGAGCCCTTGATTGTGTAAAGCAGAGTTGTCAATAAGGAGAGACACTTTTTGTGAAGGTATAAATGCAGCTGGTTGATAATATTACTTGTACCTCGATGTGCTGTCGCTAAAAGTTGACAAACACAAAATAAAAATATCACACTTTTGTGAAGTGAGACACGTTCTTGGAGACATTTGCTTTAAGTACATTATAAACAACCCTACTGTTCATGGCAGAGGAAGCCATAGAGTTTGGTTTTCATATTAGAAAGGCATGTTTTTCAGCAGGATGAATAAGGTTGGAAGCGTTTTTCCTCGACAATGGGTATTTGCCGGAAACGACAAAGAAACTCACGAATGTTTCATTGAGCCTGGAAAGGACTAGAACATGGAAACGTTGCTCTAATGACGGAGAAATACACTAAGTCAGGTACAACTACAATATCGGATTGATTGAAGTCCCACGTAACTGTCACAGAGGATATGATCAACTAACGTCTAATCATTCGATGCACTTGGTCGACCCACTTCGTATCGTATAGTTTGTTTGTGGTACAAAACAAGAATATTACACAAAATAGCGAAAACAATATGCACTTATAAGCTTTTTTCGTCTGGTACTCCTCAGAGTATTCAATCGTAAGAATAAAGTAAATGAA
>JAAAKM020006971.1:16350296-16369485 GCA_010016025.2 Alatinidae sp. Z8VKAUB7J3 | reverse complement strand
AATAGAGTTTGTTTCTTATTGCTGGGCGATGATATAAGCCTTCATGTTCTTACCCTGTTTTGAATAACACGGCTTGCGAAGCATAGGTTTCAGAAATTGATCCAAATTCATTGCCTGATCAGATCAGAATTACATTCGAATTGCTTCGAAAGGTCATTTTGTCAACTATACAAAACACAGAACAGCATGAAGCCGGTCTTCTAATTCACAAATTTCTGAAAACTAAGCCGGAAGAGTACTATAAAAGAACTTACGTGGTAAGCTTTATAAAACACGGAATCACGAAATTCTCTTCCACAGGTGAGTTATGTAAAGAATGGAGGTAAGAGAAGGGTCATTACAGTATTTCAGTAGAAAGGAAATTGGACTTACCTTCAACAATTGCATTTGTTAACGTAAATCCATATTTAGTTCTTAGCTTGTCACTTTTTGGTTCGCGTGCTGGTTCTGGATTTTCAAGTTTGATTCGAGGATCGGAAGGCATAATTTCATCAGATTTGGGCAACATCAGGTCTATTTTGTGTTCGTGCCTTGAACTCCTTTTGTCTTCCTTTAGATCTTTAAAGAGTTTCAATGTACCCCCATAATTTGAGGGGCTTACATCAATGGTGTCACATATGGATGCCAACCAGTAATCAAAACAGTCAATTGCATCTGCTATTATCACTTGTGATAGGCCTTCGAACGCTTTTGTATCGTTGTATTTAGGACACCCTAAGACTTCTAGGTTCAGTAAAGTCTTGATCCAATAAAAGACGTGATTTTCCATGTTGATACGAAGTAATTGACCTGTAGAGATACTAATTAATTCTAAAGCAGGCTTCTCGCCTTCAACTTTCAAAGTTATTTCCCATCTTTTACGGATATAATCCCAAAACATATGAAACTTTGACAACCACCTTAATGTAATTCCAGAACATATTGGCAATTCCGTATGATTACAAATTTCTATGTGATTGTGTTCCATTTTCTGGGAAACAGTTACTTTCTTTGTCGTTGATTTTGACACTTGTTCGTAAACCATACTTTCTTTGGTAAGTTTCTTTGATGAAGCGATGTCCTTCTTACTTACCCGTTTCTTTGCATTTGGCTTACAAAAAGTACAATCTCGTTCAGAATGATCCAGGCATTTGATATCTTTAAATTGTTTTAAGTCCTTTGTATCGGGGATGTTGTCTCCAAAATGATCGCTGCAGCCACAGTTTTTAGACGCTCGCCTTCTCTTTTCCGGGGATTTATCTTCCTTTTTGATGTCGTGTTTCCCCAAGCAAGCGAAGGAGGTCGAGGAGAAGTTGCCTGAAACAGACGTTCTGTGAGATTCCTTTTCCCCTCTCTCCAAGATGCTATCTTTATCCCAACTGCATTTTATATTGGTTTTTCCGGTATATTTTCTCTCATTTGACATTCTTTGCATTTGTATCAACAGCTTTAAAAACAGCCTTTGACAAGACAACTTGAGCGGCGTTCGAACTAATAACGGTCTCCCTCTGTTTATATCACTGATGTTAAATGGCGTCAGATAACCCTGGATATGGAGTCTAGGAACGACTTTTTGTGTCGTCACGTTCGTTTGTTGGCTTAACTAACAGGATCGTTCCAGAATTCAAAAAACCATAATACAATAACCTATGTTATTTTATTGTTGGGAAAGTATCCACATAGGATAAATAATACGTGTTTTCACCTCCGAGCGACAAATGCTAAACCTTGGACCGCAAAAACCAATCTTTATTTAGAAAGAAACAACCGATAAAATCCATAGAGGAAGTTACCTCTTTGAATGTTGAATATTAAAAACACATGATAGTGAAAATTCTAAATATAGCATTATATTGCTCAAGTCACAAGACATAATAGTGACAATGCAAGGCAGCGATAATTTGGTAAACACTCATCGATACTAGTGACATATTTCCTTCAATAAAGTATTCTTTAAACCATTCCCCAGTCACTTTATTAATTATTTACAATGCAGCTCCAGTTGATTTGTCATTGCTGTCCATTTGTTGTTCCAAGCTGTGAAACGTTGTTAGAGATAAAAAATTAAGCGTATAATTTTTTTGCAGGGTTATAATTTTCTGTGCAATATGGCCTGAACAAACTGTAAAATTAGCAAATCATTAGCTAACTATGTTCGGGCCAACTTGTGTTAACATTCCTATATAGATGAAACATGTCTAGATTATACAAAAATAATACTGCTCATTATCAAATCAGTGGAGAGAAGCCAGAAGGGATCTAAATTATTGGGCGGGGAGGGGGGGACAATTTACGGAAACTAAAAAGCGTAGCCTTGCATTGAGTCAGTTATTAAGAGTCTATGGGTTTTACAATTAGAAGTGGATATCAAAGGGAGACAAAAGTATAAAATTTGATAAAATGTAAGAAAAACGGCATAGCTTAAGTGAAAACGAATGATTGCTAAAACACAATCTGCATGATATAGCAAACTTTCCTCTAACTTATATACATTTATATGTGGAAGAGACGAGGGGTCACAGAGACAAGACTACAGAGTATTAGAACATACAGTGCATTAAGGGACGCTTTTAATATCATCGAATACTTTAATTCATATCTAACGCATTAATCAATGGTAAAACACCATCCTGAGGAAAACAACCTACCCGTAAAAGTATTTATAAACAACTTCAATTTGAGTTAATGCCTGCAATCTCCTTGTACGAATTCATCGTTTTGAAGCTCAAGGATAGTTAAAACCTGCTAAACTTTGTTTGATTCATTTCTAATTATCTACGGAGTTGGTTAGTTAACAAGCCAAATCATCTTGTACATTACGTATTTGTAAGTATTGCTATTCTCCAAGGTTTTCCTATCGTATCGGTAACCATGGTCACCGTAAACGCATTAAGGTCTATAGGGTTCAGATAAATGGGTAATTTTGCAAGTGTTTTGGTCTGTATTCTACCACATAAAAATTGTAATTAACATGTATTTTAAAAACTGTTCTATTTTCCTTTTCGGGTTAGCCTTAGTATGTAGGTTATATGAACTTCGGTCTGGAAAGACGATAGATATTTCTGAGCAAAATCACAACGGAGTTGCATTTATATATGAGGCTTGTACACGTTTTCAAGTTCGAAAAAGCAGACTCCATATTTCAAGAAAGGAGAAAACAAAGGATCTTCAGAGCATGTTCTCGTAAACCCTCGCCTATAGCCATGTTTTACGTTCATGCGCAAATTCAAGAATAGATGTGCTCGCTTTTGTTGGGTTCGTCATTACCATCCAAAAAAACTAATCAGCTATAGAGCGTGGAAAATGATACCGGACACTCTCGCTTAATGGTGTTGCATCAGCAAATACAGCGATGTGAAACAAACGCGAATATTTACCAACGAACTGCCAATGTATTGAAAATTCCTCCGATGAAAATGGCAGTCACAAAATTTACATTTCGGGATGAATCCACATAGTTATAGGGTCATAGTACATTATGATTAAATTATGACATATTGCTCTCTATCTCTAGAAAATGTTAGCTAAGTAACCTAGCAACGAATCTAAAGGTATCCACTTCCGTGGTATCGGAAGAGTGAAGGTACCCTGCACTGAATATCACTATACAGTCTTTCAAGCGACTGGCCATACAGTATAGTTTTAGGGGTGTTACATGGAGCTTGTTTTTTGCGTCAAAAGTATATTTGAGACTACCTTGGATTGGGATTGTTTCCTTAAGTTTTGGCAAAAGAATAAAAACGGTTGTGACCAACAATTTTCCCACGGTACAACCGCGTGTTGTTTATTCCACCTAAGAGTGCTGCCTGTTGCCCAAAAGGACTTACTACCTGTCACACATAAAAGGTTATTAGTTTATAAATTCACGTGTCGTTGTGCAAGCGATATATAGACCGTACGTTGCAGAGGTTACATGACAGAATCGCGCAACGCGTACCGGCCTTCATTGGTAGACGCAGTAAAGTTTCCACAATTTTACTGAATTGCGTAAACAAACCCAAGTCAACAGATCCCAAAACAAACTCGACAATAGGACAGTATTCGATTGAAAACCTGTCATGTGCTGACAACTATCAAGAGGATTCGTTTAGGGTATTAGCCAAAACCAGGTCACCTTTCCATCTTGCCTCTTTAGAAGTCGCATTTATCAAAAGGAAGAATCGGGTCGACAAAAAGAATTTGTTTACAATTTATGCCTTTTCCAATACGCTACTAAACCGGAAGCTAGAACAGCCTTAGTTACCTAGTGGCAACGACACACTCAACAGAGTATGATAAAAATATTTCAAAAGGTTTCCCTCGAATAAATATACTTGTAAGTTAATTTGATCTATCAAAAATCTTAAACGCATGTCGCGTTATATTTGCAACAGTGTAAACATTTTTTCAGCGGCCGTATTAAAACACTCTATTAATCATGTCGTTGCCACCACGTAACCAAGGTTTTTATGACTTAACGAGCGTTTCCAGTTTAGTTGCATATAGCACGAGTGGCGGGAAAGGTGTCGCTCTCGTGACTGTTTTTTGTACGACGTGTTTTGTTCTCCTTGTCTTCTTTAAACTCATCGTAAAAGCTTTCGCAGTTCACTCCATACGATTGCTGTGATCAGTGTATGGCAAAAACGTTTAGCAGAATGAATCCGTTAATCCGTTAATACATTTGGTTTGTCAATGTGCTGAGAGCAGTTGAACCTGCGAGGTAATCGGTGAATACCATGACTTAAAACTGGATGGAAAGGAAAGGCACTTTTCAAAATTAGTTTGAGTTTGAGTACTCACTCTGAAGTTATTTAGTTATTCTGATATAACACTTTTACATTTTTGTCTTTCTTTGTAAACTTTCACTTCCTGCTAAAAATGAAATACGTTGTATCAGACACGATTTACAAAACAACGTCGCCTTCATTCCCCCTCTGATAAGTATCTTAGATTCCTTATCCTCATTTACGTTTGGTATTGAAGTTGCTACATCATTAACTTTGAAGTTAACAATACTTTGAATAATAGACAACAAATAATTATTTTGTTTCATCGCTTTCGACTTGATTGAATGATGACATAGGATGAAAAGCTCAATGGTGAAAACGCTCGACCACGAGGGATCGAACCCTGTCCTTCAGCATTGCAACGTGATGTGCTAGCCACTACACCATGGTCCCTTACCATTGAGACATTTTTTCCGATTGACGTCACTACACTTTCAACAGGGGAGTAAAGCTGTAAAACGCAGTTGCGGCAATACTAGGGGACTGGCGGAGGCTTAATCCCCTCCATATTTGCCAAGAAATGTTTTCGTTTGGCAAAAGAAAGAAAGGAGGAAACTGAAACAAGAAAGGAAAGAGGAAAAGAGAGTTCTACATCAAATCATAGAGTAAAAGACGCTTTATCATTTACAATTATTGATTCGAATAAAAATCTAAAACTTGTGATTACATCTTAGCCCTCCATCTCTCCACTCCCCACTTTGCCTTCCCTGAAACTGCTGTATCACTATTATTCACATAGTAATCCAAAGATTGAAAGATAATTATCCCATTATATGCTCAACAACGTTTCTCTTCTTTTCAATAGCCTTTACTTGTGTTTATGCTTTACAAAAAAATTTAAAAATTTGCCCCTTATATGTTCAGATTCTTCAAAGCATGCATTTCAACAAGCGTTATTGTAATCAGCGTTAGGCAAAGAGCTAAGTAAAACGAAGAATTTTTATGTCTTGTATTAATATATGCTTGCAACTTAGATGATTGTTGGCATAGGACATCCCGCATTTAACAAATTTACAAAGGATGGTGAAATTACCTTCCGCAAAGTTTGGTACTTAATTAATAAATTTAGACATTTAAAAATGAATCATGCTTAGCACCCCCTGGTCGACCTAGGTCATCAGAACAGGAATAAAACATTTCTGAATATTAAAGTATTTCCAACTGCTTCTTAATGGAACTTAGACTATTCTAATAAGCAACAAGCCGATTAAACACTTCTTTACTGCTACTAATCAAAAACTTGGGTCTATTTTGAAGGCCAAACTTAATGCAGACATATAAATCTCATTAATAGGCTTTCTAAGAGCAGTTGATTTGAACTGGTCAATAGAAGGAATTTCCACTTTTCTTAGGATAGCAGCAATCAATTTAATTAATAAGGAGCGTGCATTTAAGGTTTCATTTTTCCTCTGATCATATCCAGATTTATTATAATATCCCTTATTAGTAATATCTTTGATATGAGAACACTCTTAACTTGTCAGTCTCAAAGGATGGGAATTAAAATTATGTAAAAAAAAACTAGAAAAAAAGCTATAAAGTGATGTAAGTGATTTGCAGTTACAAGAAGATAGCATTAAATGTACCATATTGTACATATGTGTAATCCCTATAAACATCATACTATATATGTATCTGTTGTTTTCTTTTTCGATAAAATAACCCCATCTTAATTTCATTACGAACGCAGTTCAAACATTTTTGGTAACACCATTAGTCAAAGTTCTTGTTTTATGCAGCAAACCAAGATAATTTTTCCGATAGGAGTATGCCAAAAGCTGTAACTCTAAATTTTATGAAATTGTTACTTACATGCCTAACTAACTAAAAGAACTAAATGACTAATTAATTAACTAACGAACTACCTACCTATTTAACTATCTATTTAACTAATTAGATACCTTATTACAACTGCTTAATTATGGAATTAATTAATTAACCAATTAACAATCTAAGCACCCACGAAAGTTATCGAGTAATAACTAATTAACCAATCAACTGACTAAATTTACTAATTTATTAATTAACTAATTAATAAACTAACCAATTAACTGGCAAACGAACTAAGAAGTTAAATTTCTTGTTAAGTAATGAACTAATGACATGGATCTCTCCCGCGTCATAGTGCGAATTTACTGCCGCTACTAATTTGCCTACAGCCGGAAAGATTGAATATGGATGTCAGTAAGATAATGATAGATCTAGCTGTTTCATTCATGACCTTTCCCAAAGATTTCCCATAGATTTAACTCTTTATAATTGGACCAAAGATAGGCTAAATGGGTAGTTTGCGACGTAGATTTTTGCGACTGAGACATTATGGCAAAGGACAATCCATAAATCGCCCTAATTAAGTGTTGAAATTGGCCCCTTTGAAATACTCGCCCTCCTGCAATCAATTGCTAAGTCCGCCACTGTTAGTAGACGTGCACTCTCATGGCATAAAAACATTCCACAAGCATACCGTAAGTTTCTCACAACATAATGCCAACCGTTTGACGTAACAGGGCCGACTTATAAGAGAAGACCAAAAGTTTTCACTGTTTCTTAAATCTTAACGACAGAGCTTTATCATGTTATTTAGACAACGGATGATGAGAGAGCAATTTCAAATTTTCTGCTCGGTAGAAGAATGAGTTTCCTGAGAAACTGTATAAGGATTTTTGGTTCTTTCCTTTGCTAGCATGATCTTTAAAAGTTTCATCCGGTACCAAAGTTCCATCAAATGTCGTCCTCCACTTAAACGAAACCATATAGAGAAGATCAGTCCTCATTGTAGTGATGTGATTATCTATGTTGACTAGTACCCAGTACTAGAGAAACTAGGTGTTACAATATGAATGGCAAAGGTAGAGAAATAGACACAACGACCAGCGGATTTTACAGGAACAACAATGGCTCCTGTACCAAAACGTATGAATATGCTCTCCAATTCGAAGCAATACTTTTTTAAATTGAAGATTTTTACCTTCACCATTGGACTTGATGGTCCAATGGTTAAGGTTTGGGTTTTCAATGTCGTGGGTTCGAATCACCCCAGCTCCCTTAGTGGAAAAAGCAAGCTATTGTGGTAATGCTCCACTCGTGATAAATATATCATAATTGCTATCGTATGAATATGCTCTCCAATTCGAGGCAATACATAAATATACATATATTAAAACCTAAACCCACATTAAAATATACATTAAAAACTATATAAAATGACTTAAAATGCCTTGAGGGGAGCTACAAGCTTTCGGTTAAAAACCTTTATCATGTAAGCCTTATATATATACATATATACATTTACATGTAGACTGGGGGTTTCATTAAGTAATGAAAGGACACCTTTGATAGACGTTTGATGAAACTTTCAGATTCTTTGTCGTATACTCGGAGTTTCACGAAGAATTTATCTTCATGTTATTCAAGCTTATTTATTACGAGACACTGAATATTACCAAATTTTCATTCTTCCATCATACAAAAATATAGCTTAGAAGATACTAAGCCTTGTTAAAAACATGTACAACGTTTTTAACTTCCATCGTTTTCGAGTTTGTTTACTTCGTGATTGATATAGCTGTGTATACATACATGCATTTATAAATAGTGAGATCGTAGTCGTTTGGAGGATGTGAATCGCTTAGGCGAAGCTGATCAAGTTTGGAATACGTCCCTTTCCACTGAGAGATTTTAAATAAATAAAAAACAGAAATTGTGCCATTAACTGCTGCTTGTGCCAAAACAGCCAAGAAGACAATATGTGAAGAGTACAAATAATAACAAAAATATATAGATAGATACTTTCAACCATTTGTGTAACCATAAACAACAAGTAATATGAACTAGAAATGTACTTAAACGCTTATGAACTGGCAAATATGCCATTTCTGAAATAGAAAGGGACACAATATTCTACAAGGAACGTCATAGGGCTCCATGAATAAAAACAGTTTCAATATCCTTATCGTGTATTTGGTAATTCGTAAAAGTGGGGCAGTGGTTCTGACCTAAATTTAAATTTTAGGGTAAGGCGAAGACATCAATTCAGTGTTAAACTACATTTTAAAGAGTTTTGTTGAATTTATTTTCATGTTTTAGCACTTAAACAACACCATAACACGTTTGAACCCACTGTCGATAAATGGACCTAAGGGTTCTAAAATTAGGATAAAAGGGGAACGTTGTGTCTTAATAATTTCCTGCCTTGATATGACTCAAGTATGGACAGCAAACATCATGAGACAATTGTTGAGTAGAAAAACTTCTTGTGTCATTATTCTTAGTACTGATGGAAACCATATCACTTAAGCACCTTCCCAGAACAGTTTTTGTCTGAGCACCCATTTCAAAACGTCCTCATTTGCAGACAAACTACGGAACGTTCTGATTCAGGTATCAGCTTGAACCCAATTATCAGTCGTTTGTTTAGACAGATAACCTGTTATAACAGCTCGTGTATGCCTTGCACATGAAGCATGTGCTCTTCCCAATGCTTTTGAAAAATGCAATGGAACAAAGATTTTTGCAAACGTCCATAAACTAACAGCTAGCAGACGACCTTCAATATCTGCCTAGATACAGTTATTAGCTGGTTCGTGTACAGATATCATTCTCATCAGCCGGTGTACGTCCTGAACATAAGGAGTGTATTCTACCCAATGCTTCAGGATCTTTGCAAGCCTTCACAAAATAGGTAGCTTACTCAAACATAGTTGTTGATACACTTAATGTTAAAAACCAGACACTCTCCATCATACATATAGGTAGTACATATGAAGTTTGTTGCATAAAATACACTTTTAGGCGGAGAGAGCTAAAAACATTGCTTAATGAGCTACCTTGCTAGCAATAACTTACATGAAACGTCTACTCTGCATGAAAGACAAACTTTTTAAAAAGCTTATCTGCTTTTAATTGCTAACAAGGTGCTCATTCCATGAAGAATAAAGTAGCCTAAAAAATAGTTACAGAAAACGTTTGAAAACAAAGAAACCGATGTTTCCTCTTGTGTCCTCTTTATAAACAGTGTTGTCTACTTCTGACTTATTGTAATATGTGCTTTCGTTTAAAAGAAACAAGAAGTGATCAACCATAAGCTTCCTCTGGGTCTGATCTCGTTTGTTACATTCCTTCCTCTTTGTAAACACAGCGCGACAAAACGAGACAACAACAAAGACCATGTCACACAAATATAAGCATTAGGGGGTCCCTTTGTCCTTTCCCTTCGAACCGTAGACTAGCTCCAATGAAAAGGAAGAAAAATGGCTTTTGTGCTTTAGTCAACCATGAGCTTGGTAGTAAATTCCTTGGTAACAGTTAACGACAGAGAGAAGAAGAAGAGACTTCGTCAGGCATGCTCCACAACAATACAAAGATATTCAATGATATATTTTTACCACTTTAAGTCGACTGATTCATTTATTGACATATACTCCTTGACACTTTCGGTCATCTACGATCCGGGTTTAAATGTTGAAAGGTTCTCAGTAGTTTCTCCTATACGCAATAGATTTGGCGGAACAATAAAGTGCTTAAACTGTTCAATTTCAAAATATATAAAGGACTTGAGAAGATAGTGTTAGACTATCCTATAATGATAGCCAGTTCAAAAGTTTTTTCAGCCCAGTTACGTTATGCAGGAGAAAACTGTAAGTAAACTAGTATAACTGGAACCATTACTACGATTTGGTAAATGGTTGGATGTTCTAAATGTAGTTTGCTCCTGTAGGAATCACAATGCTTCAAAACCTTAAAAATACAAAAATTGCGAAAATAATGCAAGAGCCTAATTTCAGGGCCATTTTGCACTACAAAGCCTCCTTCTTCAAGAAGGCCTGCATTTAACACACAGCTGTTTTCCCACTTCCCCTCATCCTAAAGAAGAAAGCAAAAGAGATTAAGAAAATCAATATATCCTTGTTACGAAGTTCTTCTTGCTTTCCTTAGAATGCTAGAAGTGCATGGCAGATTGTAGAAGGGGAGCATCACCTCTACTTGAACAAGATTTGTTTTTTCAGTTTTTTAATGCAATAATTCACACAACTTTATGGCGACAGATGGTGATGTGCACAATATTTTAACTGCCTCGTATTCATGCAGTGGTCCTTAGTGTATTATTCTCTGCACTGGCGGTGGATAAAGTTTAGTAAACGTCAAAAGGCAAGGGTGACTGCATACTTCATTACTTTCGTTATTTGTGGTTTCGGCGACTAACACCTGATTCACGACAGATTCAGTATTTGGACCAAATGTACCCCTGTGCCTTATGCATCGCGCTTAGGTTGTAGAATTCGGACTTTCTTTTCACAAGTGTTTTCTGATTAAAGATACAAGCATGGAGTTCCCAAGAGCTTCAAATGTAGCTAACATAGACCGACTGGCATAACTGCGATAGACGTATTTGTCAGGTCCTTCTTAAGGCGCCTCCCGTATTGCCCAGGGTCTAGCATAGTTTGTGTAGGTATACATGACAGTGCTGGCTTCCTAATGAACGGAAGCTCAAGCAGAGCTTGGCAAAAAATCTGCCGAAAGAACTTTGCGACACCAAAGAAGGACATTTTTCGATTAGGTTAAAGGGTTGTATGGGTTCACAAATTAGCAACTGTCGAGTATATCCAACACACATTACGATAAAAGATTAGCGTAGAACTACTACCAAAGTCTTGTTAGCTAAACTAGTTCCAGAAAGAGGAAGATAGCGCTGTAGTTATCAAGGTGCCTTTGGGCGATGTTTTCATATCTGATAATTAGCTTTGGTTAAGTCATATTCTCCTGTCTACCTATAAAATGTAATTGAAACCACCTAAGGACGAAACTTCCAGCTGGCAGACACTAGTTAGAAATGTTTTGTAATACTATTGAGAGAACATGTCTGTGGATAATTAGGGTAGAGACCACTGCTAGCACAACCCACAAAACTTAATATTCTTCGCGGGTGGATACTAACAGAACGGCGACGGCTGACAAATTTACTTTCGCGATTCCAGGTATTTTTAAATTAAATAAGTGAAACGCTTTGGCGGTGCTAGATAAGCAGACGATATGATTACTACATGGTTATTCAATTTGACATCTGAAACGAGTTGGGAAACAGGAAGGTAGAGTTTAGACGATATTTGTAAAGCGTCCGGCAAGAAGCAGTCACTTTGTATTGAACAATAAAAATGGTCTGTAATGGGATTTAAAATTAAGGGCAGAAATAGTTTACTGTGGACAGAAACACAGGTGTTGGCATATTCTGAACAGAAACTGTGTCCTTGAGCATGGCAGCTGTTTCCAAGCTGAAATAACAAGCTTGTTTCTTGCTGGGGTCTCACTGGGTGAACAGGAGGCTATCATTATAAGCATAGACTTTGAGCGATTTGGAAATAGTAAATAACCTTGGAATTATTCTGGTCTTCTCAATAGTTAACTTGAATGTGACTCTGTTCTTAAAACGACCGAAATCCAAATTTGCTGTCGAATACGTCGTTTAGTTGCGTAAGCATAGAATATCAAGAATCGTCTTACTCAATAGATGAAGGAGGCATGCCTCCGAAAAGAAAAGCGGAAAGCGAATGGCACATCTGTTTCCACTAAATACTTAATTATCTATAGTCATTCAATATTTGTAGTGTTGTAGTTGAGAGCAAACGTTAGCACTGCGGGATAACCATTAGGCAAATAAGGGAGGTGTTTTGTGGCCAACCAAAAATCCAGGCCACAAAAAGTAACTGGCATCCACACTAAATGATTGTCGAGGGCCGTAAGATATCCATATATATAAAGATCTGTTGAGTTATTAAATCATGTTTATTTCTCTTTCCGAACTCTCTCGAATCTCAACGTGGGGTCTGGGGCTAGAAATGGAGTTAGGTGCTTTACCTGGTAAAGAGAATGTATGTTACTGACAACGAAGTGCAATTACCATGTGGTGAAGAGAGGCATAAAAAGTTTCGTATTACCAGTGGCATGATTAGTACCCTCACTAAAATAAAATGCCTTGGCTTAAGAAAACACTAAAAATACTATGAAACCAAAACCGACTAAAAATATTAGAAAGAAAACAAAGAGCAAACATGCGATGGTCTTTCCTACGATCTTATCATCTCAATCAAAAAGCTCAGTGTGTCCGCATTAGAACCATCTCTAGTAGAGTTTTGCTCGGCTAGATTTCTGAACTATAGGTATAGTATTTCGAAGGATTTTATACTTTCAAGCTGTATTTATAGAGTTGTATGCGAAGATGCGGAAGACAAGCAAAGATCTTAAAATTGTGGAGGGAGACCAAATCTGATATGATTCAACAATTTTAGATCATATCTCTTTCCAATTTCGTTCACAATGTAATTTGCGTTGGTTGCTAAATCGATGAATTTCCTTTTTCTTACTATTGTCACTGTCATTTACTAAAAATTTTTGGAAGATTTAATATCTACAGGTGAGAAAATCTAACAGATAAGGCCAATGCCTAGTGTCTCATGACACTGACCGCGCACCAATATTATAATTCATTAACTGTGACTTTGCATGTGTTTTGCATTAGAGCTTGATGATACTGGGTTAAGAGAAAATTATGTGAAAGCTTGATGATACTGGGTTAAGAGGAAACGATGTGAAAGCTAACATTAATTGCGTAGGTAGGCTCTAAATCATACTTTTCGAGATATGTAGTAGGCTTTGCCAAATGTCAACATGAGTTGAATCATGAGAATTTAGTTTCCGATGATTTTCCCTGTGGGAGATTTTAATAAACAAGATCATTGTATTACTGACTATGGTAAATGCGATCATGATCATGAACGATCTCTGCACACTATACCAACCTTAACGGTATACATTCCAAATCGCCGTCAATGAAAACAAAGATTACGCCTGTGGCTAGCAGCTGGTGGACATGCACAAACTCTTAACAATAACACCGCACATTCCAATTATACATGACCACATATGAGCAGATCGAATGAGCTGAAGGACTACTTTTCACTCGAGCGTGCCTTCCTGATACATCAAGGAAGCTTTAAATCCGTAAGGAGACAGCCGACAAATCCAAAAATCTCTATTACGGAGGTATACATCTTTGGTTTCTAAATTTACAATAGAACCGATAAAGAGATTTAAAAGTTTACAGTAAACAAAGATTAGGAAGGTAGGTATGGATTATTTTTGAAGTGCAATTTGTATTTAAAACGTTTTACAAGACTACAGTGACTCGCCAGAAGGAGTCGAATTTTAATAAAATTTCACTGCACTTAGTATGCATTGATGTCAAGGTGCACGTGAGAGGGTAGGCGAATCTAGAGTCCTAACTGTTGAATCCTGGTGTAAACCCACTGTCTTTCAGATGTAGGAGATTGCCAATTCTCAGAAGCTATCGTCGCTATAGTGAAACAAAGTTTTAACTATAGACAACATCTTTACATCTTGGCTTTAAAACACAGAATGCGCGGCGCACGGCGTTGTTTGCCAAATGAAGCTGTGAATGGGTCTGTTGAGGATCGATGCAAGCGATTCTTGAGTAGTCAATCAGACAGGGGCAAATTTATGCGCTTTTGCGTTGAGTGCCTGTGTTACGTCTTTTGGAGACACTGGTCTGAAAAACAGCGATCCTTCCAGGTTAAATGGCGCAGAGAGGTTGGTCTATACATTTACGTAGAAATGGACGTTGATCTCTACCTGAGAGGCACTGGGCAGTAATGTAGGAGGCGATCTTTAAGTACTCGATAGGATAGGAGCAGATTCATGCGCTTTTTGAATTGAGGACCCTATATATTAGAACTTTTACGCTTCGGGCGCATCAATCGGCTAAACGGAGACCTTTCCAATTTACATGACACGGAGAGTCTGGTTTCTAGAACTGCGTAGAAATTGATGTTGATACTTGGGAGGTACTGTGGTCATTTTAACGAAGTAAGTACTAACGTGTGAGGTCAGCCTAGCTTAGCTTGTAGAACCGCATACGTCAACAGTGTGGGTCTAGGGTTCGAGTCCATAGTGTGGATTTAGGGTTCGAGCCCACGGGGTAGCATCAATTGTTCTAAAAACGTCAATCACCTAAGCACTAGGGTGCATTGGGTACATTAAAAGTGACAGCAAAACTAAATATTCGTATTTTGTATACTCAGCGAGGCATCAGCATTTTTTCTAAGAGGCGAAAAAAATTCATTGGGTATTTCCACTCATATCTCCACGTTAGCGGCGGGAGTGCTTACTTTTTATTATCAAGGTACGTTTCTTAGCAATATGCAACATGGAGTTAAAGGGTTAACAAAAATGCTTTTAAACATCTCAAATGTTTCTTGTCTGAACACTTTATTGATTTATTAAACACCGAGTTTTCTAACACATGAGATGAAATTTTGCAGATCTTTTCCAAAGACGCCAAGACATTCGAGCGGCCAAGAAATTTGTCATGCTGAATAAATATCGGCAACTTAACTTTACAGACCCAGAAAAAAGCAGTTGTCTCAAAGAATTTTTAAATTAGGCGTGGTCCCTTAGCTATATAGGTTATGGTGACGTTAACGAAAGCGTGAAGAACATGTCAATATTTCATTGCTTGCTCGGGCCATCTGATTGCTAGAACTGAATGAAAGTATTCAGATAAGCCTTTGTAGTTTTGTAACCATGGGAACCGTTAAGACAATAAAACTACCTGAACGGCCTTTTAAATAAGCGCATGTGCACTACTGGGTATTTTGCAAAAAAAGACGTGAAGACTGACGTTGCATTGTGATAAATACACAATCACAAGCTGAGCAAGTTCTCGGAATCTAGGAATTAAGATGTGAGGTCAAGGTCTTATAAAAAATTGAAGGATTTTCATTTGTATCATTCGAGGAATCTTTCCTATCCTTTCAGTGAGAGATTACACAAACTTTCTTCAGTTAACACCCGTTCACAAAGCAGCGAGTACTTTTGAACTAGAAGGGACAAATAATCCATTGATGCACAAAGCAACGTCACGAGGTTAACTTTGGGAATTTGAAACATGAGTGAAAATAAAAACGTCTAAAAAAATTAGCAATTTTCTAGCTTTTGTAAAGTCTTGCCTGAAAAAGTTACCTCGTGGTCAAAAGTAACAGTAGCTAAAAGGGAATTAGAGGTCGTGAATTCTCAAAAACGAAACTTGGCCCATCTCATACAACCAGCTCATGCAAGGGTCAACACTCATTATTTACCAGTATGGACGAAAAAAATCATCACACATCAAATTGAGCGGCGCTTCAAATACGGGCACTCTCAAATAAGCGCATACTTCTGGAGCATAATCTTGTTGTAAGCGCACTGCCAGAGAGCAGAGGGGAACAAGTTTAATAATATCTTAGAAAAGGCATTCTCTGTCTCTCTCTTTGACAGCTATTTTGTATTCAATTTATAAAGCAGAGACAAGTTCGACTCTTTAAAACACACAAATTTTTAATATTTTCTAGAAATTTATAGTGATAGAGTACTACGAGTCGCAAACCCTTTGTCCGAGGACCTCTATTGAAGTTAACTCAGAGTAATGAGCTTGCCACCAAATTTCCAGTATGCAAAATACCGCATTGAAATATCGTATCAACTGAGAGAAATGGCTCTTTGAATTTGTGAAAGTCCATAAGGAGACAGTTAATATTGTTCAGTTCATAAAATAATGAAGTGGGCTCAAATAATTAACTTTTGATAGGCATGATTCAAAGTTTGAATGGATGTATCTCAACTATTCCTCAAGATATCGTTCTCAAATTTGGACAGTAGGTCTATATCGACCAGAAGAATGCAACGAGCTCAAAATATTATCAAAATTCTGATATTCATTAAATTATGACGTCACGCTTTAGTGCTCTATTGTCTTCCCTAGCAAAAAGCACCCTCAAAACCTAAAATAGAATAAGCGGTGAACCAAAGTTAGAATCTACTTATATTCACTGAAAGAATGAATCTGAATATGAAGTCATTAACCTTATAACAGAGAGCGATGTCATTTAAAATTTACCCTCTTCTTTGACGGAAATAAGTTGAGATCAATCGATAAATATCGGGAATTTTCCTTTAACGAAAATTAATTATATGTACATTATCTTAATTTGTAAATATCCCAAACACAGGAAATCAAAAAATCAATTAATCAATAGTTTAAATGTTACTTGTAGTGGGTTTTACTGTAATACAGTATAACCTCGATTATCCGAGCCTCAATTATCCATAGCTCGATTATCCGAACCTCAATAATCCAAACCTCAATTATCCACATCTTGATTATCCGAACCTCAATTATCCAAACCTCGATTATCCAAACTTTGATTATCCGAACCTTAATAATCCAAACCTCAATAATCTATACCTCAATTATCCACATCTTGAATATCCGAACCTCAATTATCCAAACCTCGATTATCCAAACTTTGATTATCCGAACCTCAATAATCCAAACCTCAATTATCCACATCTTGATTATCCGAACCTCAATTATCCAAACCTCGAATCTCAGTAATATCTCAATATTGTGCAGGTATTTATATAATGAAATCTTCCCCTAGTTTTCACAATAAAAAAGATCATGACCTGTGCCTTCATTCTAGTTTTTGAACACACTGGATGCTGCATCACTGGGAAATGCTATCGCTCAGAGTGGAAAAAACGAGCTGCGCCATGATCTAAATTTGAAATTTTCGTGTATAGGTTGCAGTGAACACTGTGGACATGTTGTTGGCCTCCTGTACCTCATTAAGAATTACAAAATGTTAGGCTACAGTGTCATACCAAATGACCTATTAGTAACATCAAAGATGCAAGTGTGGAATCGACCAAGAGGCAAAAAAGCTCTGGAGAGGACGTTAATAACCTTATTGTTGGAGGCTATAAAGATAAGGAGCAAAAATGAAAGCCGATGATGTCTACAGTTTACAACCCACTACATGGTAACACACCTGATTATTAAAAACTAAAAGTTGAACTTTAGGCGATGAAATATTATTAATCCAGGCATTATCTGGACAAACAGAGTTTATAAATATAAAGATACAACAGAATCTTGTGGATACATCACACATCAACATTTTGGGGTGCTATTTCCTTTTCGTACCCCCTCCAATTTTTCTTTAAATCGATTATGCAATGTTTGTATGACCTACAAATTGGCTAAGTATGAATTGACTAAGTATGAATTGCAATTTTTCATGAAATCTATTTTGCAAAATTTTTATGTCCTAACGATTTTGCAATGTTTTTATGACTTGGAAGTCATTATACTGAAACATCTCAGAATAGGTCATTTAATTGAAACATTTCAGAATGGTTGCACTTCCTACACATGATGTTTTATAATTTGACAGTATATCGTTCACAAAAATTGGAGCAAGGTTCAAGTAAGATAGGGATGGATGTATTCGTTGGTGTCGCGAATATGGCCTTTTGGCAACAAGCATGGAATGCCCCCAATGTAACCGTGAATGCAACCAACAACGTTGTGAGAAGGCGATTGACGGTATCACATGGCGATGCATGGTTAAGAGATGCAAGAAGGTGTTTAACATTTGAAGAAATAGTTTCTTCGAAGGCTCGCAACATGAAATATGGCAGATCCTTGGTCTGACCTACCTGTGCAGTCAATCCTCTGGCAGCAGTAGAGGATATTCCGTGAAAGATGTTCAGCACGATCTTTCAATCGGGAGTTGTGAAACCGTGGTTGACTGGAACCAGTTCTGTCAGGATGTTACTGTGGCCTACTTTGCAAACAATCCAACTAGCAGGGCCATGGCAAATCGTTGAAATAGACGAGTCATTGTTTGCACGACGCAAATACAACCGTGAAAGGATCATTCCTGAGAAATGGGTGTTTGGTGGGTATAAACCTGCCACAAAACAAGGTTTTCTTGTACCAGTAGAGAGGAGAGATGCTGCCACACTGATACGCATTATCCAGCAGCGGATTCGCCCTGGAACGGAGATTTGGAGCGACATGTGGGCAGCTTATGGAAATATTCAAGCACTGGGGGTACCAGCATGGGGCAATTAACCATACGTACAACTACGCTGATCCCCATACTAGAGTCACCACAGGTCAAGTGGAAGCCATGTGGCAAAGAAGCAAGGCAAAATTCAAATCGATGCATGACGCAACAGATCCGGATATGGTCTCTGACTACTTGTCAGAATTCATATGGACTCAAAGATTTACTAACAGCAATTTTTTTCATTTATGGGATCAGATTGCTACGTGGGATCCTGTATAAAAACTTTTTGGTAATAAAAAACGAAATTAAACAGAAGAAATCGTTATTCTAAGGTAGCATGTGCACTAACAAACTTGTGTCCACCAGTAGTGCCATCTGAATAAGTTGGATATAAGCTGTTCCACGAAATTAGTTTTAAGCATTTGTGTTTCATGTAAATTGTCAATTGCATCAGAGACACTCCGTATTCCGTCATTTTTACGAGAATTAAGGGTAAACATCCTAATATATTAAGTAACAACAGTGCAATTCTATATAGTT
>JAAAKM020006971.1:16312292-16346349 GCA_010016025.2 Alatinidae sp. Z8VKAUB7J3 | reverse complement strand
CGATATAACAGTCCCATACCGATAAGCGAGGCAAAGTTCAAGGATTCGCAGGTTCTCAAAACATTTTGTGATCCAGACAATCACTCCTTTCAGGACTCCCTGCCTGATGGTAGTCTAATAAATATTCAGCACGACCAGATGTCCAAGTCAGACGATGATAGGTGGAATCCATTGAGACTATCTGTAACCTTACATTTATCAATTATGAGATATTCAATTTTATTTTCAGGTAATTTGCAATAACTTTTTATCTTCAGTCCCAGTTTCAGTAACTTTACTAAAAAATGCCATAGAGTTTTAGAAAGTTTGTGTGAATGTATATTGAAAAGCAGATAAAGAAGAAGTGGAATGCTAACAAAAAGAACAAAATGGATTTCTTGGTGTTTATCACCAGTTTTTATGCATTTGCATGCCGTTTCTAAATTTACAGCAGAAAAAGGGCACGTGTCCAAAGCCACACCTTTGTTAAAAATACCATATAAGTTCCGTACTTGGTGTCAGGTAGTAAACAGAAAATAACTGTACACCTGTATTAACAGTAAAAAACAAAATTTTCACATAAGAGGTTACTCCGCAAAGAGGTAGATTTCAAAACTGTAAACTTCGATTTTCTCAAAAGCGAAAAAGTGTGACATGTGGCTTTTTCCCTCTGTAGTCTTCATATGATTTCATTAGTATAAGACGCCATAGCCCATTATTTACATGCCATATAAACGGTATCAAAATTTTTGAATGAGCCGTCACTTCAAAGAAAGTGGTCATTGTCATTAAGTATACGTTGATGATATCGAAGATATTTACTACATTGAATGCATGTATGCTGCGTTATCTTATCTATCCAATGAAAGGAGGGAAAGATAGAACCAGTAAGAAAGATATCTAGGGTTTTTTCTCTTTGCGATGATGGTGGTAAGTCATTACATTGTGCTGGAACAACTGGAACAAGGATGTCTCTGAAGACCTATGTCAACAGTGTTCCTATATTTGGATGATAGGACAAGACGAGGCATGTTCGTATGTGTTGGTCATGTTATCAACACTCAGATAATAGGGTTTCTCAGTTTATCACCCCTCCCATAATAGTTTTAATGTTACTTAATGGTGGCTGCTCGGTCAAACAGGGATAGTTTGTGGTTTTTGTTGTTGAAAACTACATCGTTAGCATCCATGTATATAGTAAGGATGAGCTAGATGGGACATGTAGGATATTTGTCCAATTGTTTTATCATAATGGAAAAAAGCACATAACAAAAAAACATTCATACAGTCAAACGGATGCCTCTCACCTAGTTAAGCTATTATGTATAAACGTATTTATGTATGTGTTGTTTATGTGTTTGTTCTGAACCAACACGTGTTTTGTTAAAAAAGATGCTGATGAAGACTTTTTATAATAAGTAAACAAAAGAGAAGGTATTTTTTACACGTATTTGATAGTTTAATCGAATTTAGAATGCACATGTACATAAATGAGATAGCTGTAAGGTTTTTCATCCGCTGTTGGGAAGTACCTTTATGTGACGTAATAATGACTGCTGACGTGAGATACATCTTCAACGAGGAAAAAGGCGTTATGTTTCAGTCACTACATAGAAATATAAAGCACTTGTGCATATTAGAGACTTATCATACAATCACATGGGATGTTTACAGCCAGCGAAAATGGTATAGCTCAACTTCCAAAAGAGTTTTGTAAGCTGTTGTCCTACAATCCCTCAATAGAGAAGTCTATCGCTAAGAAAGACAGGTACGATAAAGATCCACCTGATGAACAATACCCACTTAATGAAAAGGAGAAGAAACGTAATGTGTCAGTAACGTGATACAGGAATCACGTACTAGTTTACATAAGGGACTATGTAAACTCCGATTGTGTGTTAAATGCTAGTGTTATCCTTTGAGGAATAGGTGAACCATGTCAAAGAAGCGATACCAAGGAAGACAAACACCACCGAAAACAGCTTCCAACTATCTAAGCCATGGGTCACAGAGATGAATCAGTCAACAGCCGGCAATGCTTCTTTACTTGTTTTATATCTGATATCTGTTTTAAGATTGTTTTTTTAACGATGTACATAATGATGTAAGACAAAGAACAACCGTACTTGAGACGAACATAAAACATATAAGAGATAGAACTAGATAAAATAATCTCTTCAATAGATGATACAATGTCATAACATAGAGATAAGCGGGCTTCTTAATAGCGAAAGTACTGACTAAAGGCGAATCTCCACTTATCAGAAAATGCAGAGGCGTTCGACATTTTTCGTCTCGACATTTTTCGCCTCGACTTGTCCCTGGCGGACTTTCAGACAAATTTCAAATTCATGAGATCGCGAGTTCCCCCAGTTTTGTAAACTACATGGGCGGAGTATTTAAACGATATTTTCTCTATTGTAGAAGCATAACTTTATGTTGTTAAGCTTGGCGTTAAGAAAAAACGATAGGTAGTTTGAGGCAAGTGGCTTTTTGACGACAGGCTGTTTTTTAACTACTTTCGCATGTCACCTATGATGTTTGAGAAACCTCTCTCCTAATTGGAACAGTAATTGCCAAAGAATGTACACGAATAGGAATATCTACTTCACAGGCTCAAAGAGTTGCCCTTAATTTAAGGTATCTAACAACAGCGGATGCTCACACAACTTTTGCTGCTAACTATCAGATGAGTTAAATAACAATCAAATGAATTATATATGAAACGTGAGATGCAATGTGGCAAGCCTTATCAGATTACATCACTCCTCCAAAAAGTGTCCAAGAATGGCGACACATTTCATCTGAGTTTGAAGAAAAAGGAAAATTTCCCAAATGCAATAGGTGCCATTGATGGAAAACACATGATATTTGCTTCTGCTCGTGAGTCATCGAGCTATTTTAACTATTAAACTGTTTTGATGTCCGTTTATGACGCAAAAAACACATTAATACTAGTCAATATCAGAGGCATTGGCCAAAGAGATGTAAGTGTCTATAAAAACAGTAAATTGAACATGGCCTTCCTTAAATTTCTGGTGATTCTTAATTAACTGGGACACAAAAGGTTATCCCTTACGTTTTTGTTGCAGAGGACGCTTTTGGCCTTAATAGGCACACGATGAAGCAGTACCCTTCCTCTAATTTATCAACTGAAGCCATTTTCAATTACCGTCCAAGTAGAGTAAGAAGGGTCATTGACAATGTCTTTGGTATTGCATTAAGTAGGTTACGAGTATTTCATCGACCTATTGTTCCTAAAGTGGACAGTGCCAGAGAAATAACAAAGGCAGTTGTTGTGCTTCACAATTTCCTCATGACAGAAAACAAAACACGTGGCTATTAAGACTACTGCCCAGCAAACTGTGTTGATCACGATACTGTTAGCGGTTTAAAATTTGCAGACTAGTGGAGAGTGTTGGAGTTTTCCTCAGTATTTGTCATGGTAGAGTTTATTCACATGTAGTGAATTGTTTTGAGTTGACAGAGAGTAACTACGATTCAGCAGTGGACTTGTTAAGGGAACGATTTGCTAAGCCTGGGGTGATACGAGAAGCCCATATTCAAGCCATGTTGATTGCGCCATATGTAAACAGTGAAAGAGAAATTGACAAAATGATTTCCACATAATGATCTCTGCAAATTCTAATAATAAACAACAGATTAAAATGTAACAATACAAATAATATTTTTTCTAATCATAGATGAGCTCAGCGACCGCGCCGGCCAGACCAGCGCGTTCTTTGTGATCCTGCTGTTCTTCATCATGGGATATGAGGTTGCCGCACGGTTCATCTTCGATCTGCCGACCTTCTGGGCCTACGAGCTCGGCTACATGATCACCGGGCTGCACTACGTCTTCGGCATCGCCTACGTCACCAAGATGAAACAGCATATCCGGGTCGACTTCGTCTATGCGGTCCTGCCGCCGCGGGCGCAGGCCAGTATCGACTGGGTGGTACTGACATTCTTCGTGATGCCGGTGACCCTCTGGATCACCTGGCAGTTGGGACGAGTTGCGCTGGAGGCCTACATCGTCGGCGAAACGTCCGGTGAATCTGCCTGGAACCCCATCATTTGGCCGCTGCGCATCATGGTGACGATCGGCTTCAGCTTCTTCGCCCTACAGGTCGTGGCCGAGGTGATCCGATCATTTCGCACCATGATTGGCCGGCCGGTGCCGGCGCCATGAACGCCGAATTCGCTCTGTGGATGTTTCCCGTGCTGCTCGGTGCGATCTTTATGGGCGTGCCGGTCGCCTACGCCCTGATGTCGGTGGCGCTGGCCTTCGGCGTGCCGACCTTCGGTCCATCGCTGGTGGTGATGTTCGCGCAGCGGGTCGAGGAGGTCAGCAGCTCGCACCTGCTGGCCGCGGTGCCGCTGTTCATCTTCATGGGCGCGATGCTGGAGAAATCCGGTATCGCCGAGGGCATGTTCGACGAGATCGGCCACTGGACGCGGCGATTACCCGGCGGCATAGCGGTCGCGACGATCGTGATCTGCGTGCTGTTCGCCGCATCGAGCGGCGTGGTCGGGGCGACGGAGACGGTCGTGGGCTTGCTGGCGGTGCCGGTAATGATGCGACACGGTTACGACAAAGGCCTCATCTCCGGCACGATCTGCGCCGGCGGCTCGCTCGGCTCGATCATCCCGCCGTCGGTTCTCGTGGTCATTCTGGCGACGATTGCCGATCTCGGCATCGGCGACCTGTTCACCGCGATGATGTTCCCGGGCCTGATCCTGGCCGGACTCTACATCGCCTACATCCTGATCTACACCACGATCCGGCCGGCCGCAGCGCCGCGCATGGAAGCGGAAGCGGACCCGGGACCGATCCTGCCGCGCCTGCTGCGCACCGCCTATTACCTGCTGCCGCCGATTTCGCTGATCGTCTGCGTGCTCGGCAGCATCATCTTCGGCATCGCGGTCCCGACCGAAGCCGCCGCGGTCGGCGCCATCGGCGGCACAGTACTGACCATCATCTATCGCCGGTTCACTTACGCGGTGATGAAAGACGCGCTGATCGTCACCCTGTCGATCACCGCCATCGTGCTGACCATCGTTCTCGGCGGCCTGATGTTCCTTGGCGTTTTCGCCGGATCGGGTGGCTTGATTCTGCTGCAGCAATTCTTCGCGGAGTCCGGGCTCGGCCCGTGGGGTACCGCCGCGATCATCCTCGGCATCACCTTCGTCGCCGGTTTCGTGCTCGACCCCATCTCGATCATGCTGATCCTGATTCCCTTGGCGATGCCGATCATCAAGAGCTTAGGCTTCGATCCGGTATGGTTTTCGATCCTGCTGCTGCTCATGATCCAGACCAGCCTGCTGACCCCGCCGATGGCCGGCGCGATCTTCTATTTCCGGACCATCGCCCCGCCGGAAATATCCTTACGCGACATGTACCGCGGCGTGGTGCCGTTCATCATGCTGCACTTCGTCGTGCTCGCCCTGCTTATCGCCTTCCCACAGATCGCCCTGTGGCTGCCCTCGGTGCTGCTCGGCTTTGACTGACGCGGCAGGCTTTGCGATTACTGTTTCATCGCGTGCGAACATAAAGATAAGGGTGACCCGATGGCCGACATGAAAATCGCCGTACTCGACGACTATATGAAGATCGCCGGCAGTTTGGCCGATTGGACGTCCCTCCCCGACAATGTCCACACCGATTTTTTCACCGAGAAGCTTCCCGAAGGCACGGATGCCAGGGCGGCGGCGCTGGCGGATTACGACGTGTTGGTGCTGACGCGCGAACGCACGCCCCTGCCGCGCGAGTTACTGGAGCAGCTGCCGAAATTGAAATTCATCGCCTCGCCCGAGATGCATAACCGGATGCTGGATTTCGACTATTGCCGGGAAAAGGGCATACCCGTCTGTGGCACCACGCCGCGCCCCTCGCCGACCTTCGAGCTGACCTGGGCGCTGATCCTGGCCTTGGCGAAGAACGTCACCATCGACGACCGCGCCATGCGCGACGGCCAATGGCAGACCGTCGTCGGCACGGAAATCCGTAACAAGACGCTCGGCGTCATCGGGCTTGGCCGCATCGGCTCCGAAGTCGCCAAGGTCGGCAACGCCTTCGGCATGCAGGTCATCGCCTGGTCGGAGAACATGACCGCCGAACGGGCCGAGGAATGCGGGACGACCCTGGTCTCGAAGGACGATTTATTCCGACAGTCCGACTACGTCGTCGTCATGGTCATCCAGAGCGACCGGACCATCGGCCTGGTCGGGGCGCACGAAATCGGCTTGATGAAGCCAGACGCCTATCTAGTGAACCCGGCGCGCGGCCCCATCGTCGACGAGGCAGCCCTTCTGGACGCGCTCAAGAACAACCGCATCGCCGGCGCCGGTCTCGACGTCTATGCCGAAGAGCCCTTACCCGCCGATCATCCGTTCCGCGACTTGCCCAACACGGTGCTCATGCCCCATGTCGCCGGCTTCACCAAGGAGCACTACGCGCATTGGTACAACGGTATGCTGGAGGACGTGCGGTCCTGGCTCGCCGGGACGGTGATCAACGAGATCCACGGCAGCGGCATCGTCGCCGCGCGGGTGTGACACGCCTTTAGATCGCGATCATTTCGTCGTGACGAGACGGTACCCGGCATCGATCGATTCGCAGTCGAGCAAATCTGCGTTTCGCCGCGCCCAAGCGCCGCTCTCCAGATCGTCTGCGAGGCCTTGTAACTTTTCATCAACGTCCTCGATGCGCCAGAAGGACGAAATCGCGGCCCGGATACGCGGGTCGAGATACGCCGCCGGGCGCCGCCAATAGGCGGCCAGGAACCCGTCCGTGCAGTCATGCGGTACCGGAACCGGCGCGATGTCGACCGGTCCGAGTCCCGCTTCATACGCCGTCATCGGCGGCATCTGCACATCGTCGAGCGCGACCAGTTCCGGCAGGTATTCCGCCAGCCAATAATCCTGAAATGACGGATCGAAGGTGAGGATGGCGATTTTACCGCGCGTCACCCGGCGCATTTCACGAAACCCCTTCGCCTTGTCGGTCCAGTGATGGACCGTCAGTACAGCCATCGATGCGTCAAAGGTATCGTCACCGAACGGAAGGTCTTCGGCAACCGCCTGAACGACCCGTGTCGGTGAATCACGACGTTGCCGAATCATCTCCGAAGAAGGTTCGACGGCGGTAATCCGTTTATCGGTCGGTTCGTATGAACCCGCACCGGCACCGACATTCAAAACGGTTTGCGCCAGTCCAAGAGCGCCGCCGATCAGTGCCTCGATCCGGCGGTCCGGCTTCCGGAGGTTGGAATAATTGACTCCAATCGTATCGTATGGCGCGGACATAGGATGCGAAGCTCACGTCCCTAAGACGTCCCAATGCTGAGCAGGTTCACCACCGGCTTGTACGGCTCTTCCATATAGGCGATTTCCTCCTCCGGCAGCGTGATCTCGGTCGCGGCGACGAGCTGGTCAAGCTGACTGATCTTCGAGACACCGACGACGGGCGCGGTCACCGCGGGCTTGCTGAGCAGCCAGGCGACGGCAATTTGCGCCGGCGTATGACCAAGCCGCTCGGCGACCTCGACGACCCGGTCAGCGATGACGAAATCCATCTCGCCGCGATAAAGACCTTCCGTCCGCTCTCGATCCTGGCCCTGGCTGCGCGCTGTGCTGCCGGCATCGAAGCTGCCCTTATAATTCCCGGTCAGGATGCCACGCGCCAACGGCGACCAGGGCATCAACGCGACACCGGTCGCCGCGCAATAGGGGTTCATCTCGCGTTCTTCCTCGCGGTAGATCAAATTATAGTGGTTCTGCATCGAGACGAATTTGGTCCAGCCATGCCGCTCCGCCGTCATCTGCAGTTCAGTGAACTGCCAGGCGAACATCGATGACGCACCAAGATAGAGCGCCTTGCCCGCCTTCACCACATCGTGCAGTGCCTCCATCGTCTCCTCGATCGGCGTCATGGCGGCGCCGAGACGGCCATGCGGGTGACGGTGAATGATCAACTGGTCGACATAGTCGAGCCCGAGCCGCTGCAGACAGGCATCGACGCCTTCCATCACATGCTTGCGCGACAGGCCGACCTGGTTCGGCCCCGGCCCCATCGCAGCGGAGACCTTGGTCGACAGCACGAATTGGTCGCGCGGCGCCAGTTCGCGCAACAGTGCGCCGACGACCTCCTCGCACGCGCCCAGCCCGTACACATCCGCGCAGTCGAAGGTGAAGAGCCCATGGTCAAGCGCCGCCTTGAAGATCGGCCGCGCCTCGTCGAGAGTCAGCGTCCAGTCGCCCTGATGGCCGCGCCCCGGCTTGCCGAAATTCATCGTCCCCAACGCCAGCCGTGAGACGCTGAGCCCGCAATTGCCGAGTTGCACCGCTTCGAGCATGAAATTCCTCCCTGATCTGATCCGCCGCGAAGCTACGGCCCCGCGCGGGCCGACACAATGGTGGGGCTTGGCGAAGCGCCAATTATTTCGGAGACTGGGAACGGAAAGGGCGGCAATGACCAGATTACAACAGCATCGCGGCGAAGCGGCATGGCTCGGACCGGTTATGGCCGGGCGAAAGGATTGGGTCCACAGCTTCACGTCAGCGGAGATCCGCGAGTTGGAAACCGTCGCCGATGCCGTCGCCGACAGAGACATCGCGGGCCTGTCCGCCACTGATTTCGAACTGCCGACGCTAGACCCGGTCTTGGCCGGTATCCGCCGCGATGTCGTCGACGGCCGCGGCTTCGCGCTGTTGCGCGGCCTGCCGGTGGGCGAATGGTCCCTAGAGCGGACGGCGGAGGCCTATTGGGCCATCGGCACCCGCATCGGCGTGCCGGTCGCGCAGAACAAGGTCGGCAGTATCTTAGGACATGTGACGGATGTCGGCGGCGACGCGGACCATCCCAACCAACGGGGGCACCAATCCGCCGATTCCCTGCCATTCCACAACGATATCGGCGCTGAGATCGTCGCCTTGCTGTGCCTGCGGGGCGCCAAATCGGGCGGCGAGTCGGGACTGGTCAGTGCCGCTGCGCTGTGGAACGAACTGGTCGAACAGCGGCCGGACCTGGCGGAAACCTTGACCCGGCCCTTCCATTTCGACCGCCGCAACGAGGAAGTCGCCGGACAGGACCCCTGGTACGAACTGCCGGTCTTCATGCCATCGGATGGCCGGGTTGTCGTCAGCTATGTGCCGCGCTTCATCCGCAGCGCCCAGCGGTTTGAGCAGCTCCCACGTCTGACGGAAACCCAGCACGAAGCGCTCGACCTGATGCAGACCCTTGCGGACGATCCGCGATTCAAGCTCGAGATGGATTTCCGGCCCGGCGACATCCAGTTGGTGAACAATCTGGTGCTGCTGCACAGTCGCACCGAGTACGAGGACTGGCCGGAGCCCGAGCGCCGCCGCCACCTGTTACGTCTGTGGCTCAGCGTGCCGGACGGCTGGCCGATGCCCGACGCCTTCCATGCCCGCTACGGCACAGATCCGGATACCGGCCGTCCGCAGGGCATCAACCTACCGTCAGGGGTGACGTTCAACGCCCCGCTGACACCGCCGTCGCTCCGGACTTAGTCCGGACAAATTTTTAAAATCCGCAAAACAGCCTTATCATCGCCGTGGCCGAAGCCATCGGAAAGAAGCGATATGTCCGCCGGTACCGCGCAGCGCGAACAGCGCCTGAAACGCCAAAAGATGTACAAGCAGGAATTCCATGACAGCACACCCAACTGGTATCGCGGCGAATACCATCTGGGCGCGATCCTGATCGTTACCGTAGGAACGATCTGGTTCTGCGCCGCGCGGATCAACGAACCGACCGTCTGGGAGTGGTTGCTGTTCATCCCGATGTTTTTCGTCGGCAATTGGGTCGAGTGGGCCGCCCATCGCTATATCCTGCACCGTCCCTGCCCCGGCCTGCGCATGGCCTACAAGCGACACTGTTCGGTGCATCATCAGTTTTTCATCGATGCGGATCTGACCTGGAGCGGCCAGAAAGAATGGCGCGCCCTGCTATTCCCGCCCTTCGCGTCGATCGGCTTCATCCTGGTCGCCATTCCGCCGGCGCTGATCCTCGCCTGGCTGTGGAGTGCCAATGCCGGGTACCTGATCGTGGCCCAAATGGCGGGCTACTACCTGATGTATGAGGGGCTGCATACGATGTCGCATCTCGACGATGCGAAACACCCCTATCTCACGCGTCTGCCGCTGATCAACACGGTGCGCCGGATGCATCGCGAGCATCACAATCTCTCGAAGATGCAGACCACCAACTTCAACCTCACCTTCCCGATCTGCGACGCGCTGTTCGGCACCAGCGATCTGGACCGCGGTTTCTTCGGCACCCTGTTCAACGGCGCCAGCAACCGACATGAGCGTACGCATGGCGGTGATGCGCCGGAGGAGCCGCCGCAGGAATTCTACGGCGACCTCGAGGATTATTACGGCGAGGCGGACAAGGCTTCAGCCTGAGCAGCCCCTAAAGGTCCGCCAACCGCGGCAGCACTTCCTGGCTGAACAGGGTCAGGTTTCCGACCGTGTCCTCGTGGCTGATATGGCCGCCCTGGCCCATCATCAGCAAGTGGCCGAGGCCGCCGACATGCTCGTTGAACTCTTTGATCTGCTCGAAGACCGTATCGGGATTACCCGCGAAGGCGACGCCGGCATTGACGAACTCGTCGACGCTGCCGGTCTGCATTACGAACTCGCCGCCATCGCGCAGCGGGATCATCAGCGGGCTGCGATTGTGCAGCTTCTGCGCCGTCACCTCGTTGGCGGTGTAGCCGGGCGGGAACCAGAACTGCGCCGCAGCGCGCGGCGTGGTGCGGCTGTAGTCGAGGATCTGGTGCGCGCGCCGCTTGCCCACCTCGTCCGTCTCGCCAACGCCGACGATTGCGAGGTAGCCGAATCGGTCCCGACTCGCCTCCCGTCCCGCCGCGGCCGCCGCCTTGCGGTAGCTCTCGAAGATCTCCGGCGTGCGCAGATAGCCGGAGTTGAGCGCCGCGATGACGTGTCCCCGGGCGCCCCCCTCGGCGGCGGAACCCGGACTCGCCACCGTCATCCAGACCGGAGGGTGCGGCTGCTGATAGGGCCGCGGCCAGACATTCACCTGGCGGTACTGGAAATGCTGGCCCTCCCAGTTGAAGGGCCCGTCATGGGTGGTCAGCGCCTTGAGGATCAGGTCATGCGCCTCCCAGAACCGTTCCATCAGGGTCGCCGGGTTGCTGTTGGCGGGCGACACCTCGAAGGGCGCGCCCTTTACGAAGCCCATCTCCAACCGGCCGCGCGAAATCACGTCGATCATCGCGTACTCTTCCGCGACCCGGACCGCGTCCATCCGGTTGGCGATCGGCATGCCGAGACAGAGCAGGCGCGCCGTCTTCGTCTCGCGCGCCAGGATCGCCATCGGGATCGTGCAGACCGAGGTCGTGCAGGTCGCCGTGGTGTGGTGCTCATTGACCATGATGTTGAGGCCGAGTTCGTCGCACAACGCCCATTCGTCGAGATAGCGATGGTAGAGGTCGGCGCCGAGCACCGGATCGTAAACCCGGCTGGGAACCACATTGCGCAATGAGTTGCCAAGCTCCTCCCATCCCGGGTGATAGGCCATCTCGCTGAAATGCCAGACTTTCATCGCGCTATCCTCTCTCACCGGCGCACGGCCCCGCGACCAGCGTACCAACCGTCTCTTCCAAACATTCGATCTGCGGGTAATGGCCCGCCCCAGGCAGAATATCGATCCGCGCATCCGGCAGCCGTTCGGCCAATCCTTCGCCCAGCGACGGGGCAACAAACCCATCCTCGGCGCCCCAGATCAGTTGGACCGGAATTTTGACCCGGTGCAGCCAGCGCGCCAGCGACGGGTTGTGCAGATAGGGTTTCCAGCCGTAATAGGCCAGGAACTGCCGGTCGCGGGCGACGGCGATCAACTCTTCTTCCGAAAACGTCCCGAGATCCGGCGGTGGTCCCGCAAACAGACAACCGGCTGCTTCGCCGTCCGGCAAGGCCGACAGGTCGGCGAAATCTCGGTCGTCCCGTCCGCCCAGCTTTACGCCCAAGGGTGCAATGAGAGCCATAGCGGCCAGACGCGTGGAATCGCGGACCGCCATCTCCAGCGCGACCCATCCGCCGAAGGACGCCCCGAGCACGGCCATGGATTCGAGACCGAGACGCGCCAACAGGTCGAGATAGAGATAGGCGATATCGCCGACCTGTCTGAAATCTGCCGGCGGCCGCCGCCCGTCGAAACCCGGATGGTGCGGCGCGTAGACCGTCCAGGTCTCGGCAAGCTTCTCCACGAACGGCTTGTGCAATTGCCCATAATGTTCGGGATGCAGGTAAAGCAGCGGCGGACCCGCACCGAGCACGTCCACGTCAAGCGCGACCCCTGCCAGTTCAAATCGTTCCATCGCGCAACGGCCCTCCCCCGATTGCCGTGCATGACGCCCGGCGAATTTCCATCGCCGTCAGGTTAGAATGTCAGACCGGCGCGCGCCAATCCGGGGCGTCAACGAGCGACTCACCGGATGTCAGTCGCACCAACTGATGCAACGATCCGGCCTCGTTTCAATCAGCGTTTGCGCACGAAAAGGAAATCGCCGCCTTCATGCCCGGCGCGGCGAATATCGGAGTATTCCGGCGTTTGGTCGGCGTTCAGAACGACGGACTGGCGCACTTTCTCGAACAGCTGGGTCCCGTCCAGAACGCCCGTATTGCCTTGCAGCGCCTTCAGAAAATGCGCGGCGAAGACCGAATGCTGCCCGCCGCCGGAATCCGCCACAGGCTCCAAACCGCCAGACGAGAGGACGACCCGGGCGCGCTTTTCCGAGATCCGTTCCAGATAGGCGCGATTCCTCTGAGGGACTTTGACCGAACGGGTCAAGGTGCCGGAATAACAGCTGTCGGCGACGACCAGGACATGTTTCGCGAGCAACCCCTGCAGCGAGGTGGTAAGGGTCGCATTCGAAACCCAGCGCGAACGGCGGTCCGGTTTAGCGTTCACCGGCAGCCAATACCCGGCCTGCGTCTGCGGATCGAGCCATCCATGGCCGGCATAGTAGATGAGTAGATTATCTTCTTCCGCCAGCAGGTCGCGGTATTCGTCGAGCGCATCGATGATATCGGCCCGAGTGGCGTTGACCAGCAGCGTGACCTTAAATCCGTAAAGCTCTTCCAGCAGTTTCGCGATAGTCTCCGCATCCGTCACGGCGGTGTTGAGTCTAGCATGAATAGCTTGTTTGCATGACTTTCCAGGTAAAAGTCAAATCTTGTAGTTGTGCTTGCTAACTTGAAACATCACTAACCCTTTGCATTGAGCTGGGCCCAACAGATGGTGAGAAACAGCATTCCATTCTACTCAATTAAGTGAGCACTACGTCCTCAACTATGCACTTCAGGCCTTGTTCCACTGCTCACTATCACAACTGAACTCCCCTTAGGAAGCAAACGCTAGTGTTGACTACATTTTCTTGTCTTCCAGTCTTGTGGGGCATAGGACATAATAACAGCATGACCAAGCCCTAATGGGTCTCAATGGAAAACATGACCTAGACACTGATGGTGGTGGCATTAAAGTCAGGTAGTATATAAAGTATCAATGTGCTTTATCAAGTCAGATAGTATATGAAGTATCAACGTGCTTTATCAAGTCTTCATTTCTGGACCTATTTTTGAATTGAAATCACATTAACGGTGGCAGAAACATGGTTATTTAATCCTTACCAAAAAGCAACATCTATAATTAAGAAACCCAGAAGGCTGATTCTCCTGCACAGACCCATTTTAATGGGGACAGGCCATAGTAAGCAAGCTGATGCTGTAGCAAATATGCATACAATACATGAGAGGAGGTGGACTACACAGAGTTTCCTCTACCAGGGGAACATTATAATTTTCAACCCTTTCTTGGAGGAGCTAAGGTCAGGATAGCCCTCCATTTGGACCTCTCACTGCTATCTTGACAGCACAATTAATACTCCCCAGAATATCCATGGTCCCTTACAAGCAAAAGGGGATAGATAGAGAGAATTATATCAAATGATAGTTGTTATTCTTAAAATTTCAATGGAAGATCAAATGGTACACCACAAGGATGGTGGGATGGCACCCCTCCTTTGTTAATTTCCAGCTATTTAAATTACTATTAGAGGCCACATTACAGGTTTTTCACAGAAAAAAATAATTGAAAATCCAGGACTTTCCAGTCATTAATATTGTTCTTATTTTCCAACATACTTGCTCTAGACAAAAATTTTAGGACTTCTCCACTATTTTTCAAAACATATTTTTTAAATCCCAGGGCTTTGCCCGGTCCGGGTAATATATAATAAATATTGGCTAATTACCAACATTATACATCTGAGAAAAAATGTACGGGGCAAACATTGTCTAAAATTGAACGAATTTCCAGGCTTTTATGCGAAATAAATAACAACTCCCAGGCCTTTCAAAGTTATCGAGGGCACAAAATTCCTGGACTTTCCTGGCCTACATAGGCCCCTATGGCCTATCCGTAGCAGGTGCAAAATATTCCAGGAACAAGGCTAAAATATCATCTGGAACAAAGAAGGCGTCGTCACAGAAATAACTTAAAAGATAGCTACTAGTGCACTCACTTAATAATATAAAATATCTAACATCAAAATCGGATAAGCCTTCAATTCACGGCCTCTCATTCACTGATTGACGTAATCATTAGGTCGGAAGCCGGATTTTTTCAACATAAAAGCCTATCTCATATAATAACATCTGGTTTTACAATACTTATATTTATGTATTAATCAAGGGATAAGTTCGTATAGTTACCGATGCTCTCCACTCTTTCATGGCTTGGTTCATCTTGGAAGTATAGGCTGCGTGATGTCCAAGATGGTGCACCTGCATAGTTCTTGTGTCGATATAGGGTTCCAACTCATTGTATTCGTAATTTAACTGTGGTAGCGGGTATGTATCGTGTGCTCTCATTACATGGTCGTAAGGTTCAGCGCCAATGCCATGGCAAATTATTACACATGTTAAAATCAAAACAGCGACAAGATATTCCCCCATGTTACCCGCCATTATTGCTGCCCTTGTACAACAAGAGCCGAGCACTGGAACCAAATAAATTCCTTGGTGATCTCATTGCCTATTGTTTTTCTGATTGTTCGAAAGAAAAGCTATTGTTCTAACTTGACCAGTGGATCGAACAAAGGGAAGCAGGGTATTCGCTGAGCTTAACAGAATATGTTTTGGGGCGCGGAGATACAAGGGTGGCAGATGCAGTCATCAACAGTACATTTCGGTGTAAGCGCAGTGGCGGAGCCAAAAAGAGGGGGCTGGGGGTTTCAGCTGCTTCTCCTCTTTGTTGTCAAGACTCATATAATGTTTTTCTCTGGCAAAGAGAGCAAAGGAAACATCAAAGTTGTTGTTAAAAGATGAGAAATCATTTCTATTCAATGATTTCCAGGTAAATGTTTGGCGTTCAAGTCAAAAGTCCCAAGTTCAAATTTTGGCCCAGGACTGTTGCTTTTCGAACCACCATTTTCCTCATGGTTCTGAACATTTCAAATCCTTTTCATCTCAACTCTCCCAATTTGTCTCCTGTAACAATCCTCCTAGGGATTTGTGAGCAAGGTTCTGCCCCCTGGGAAATCTCTCGTGATCGACTCAACTTTTTATACGTTTACCTTCTTGACTTCAGCACTTTTCTCCCCGTTGTCATGTAAACTGTATCAAAATACTTCCCTTTTTTAATTTAGGGCAAAATTTTGGATCGTCTTACGTTAAGACGCGCAATTCCTCTATAAGGAAGAAAAGATGTCGGTATTTTTTCTCCCCTTAAGTTGCTTTCAAAATAAATTATTTAAACGTTTAAATCATAGGCCTACTTGTAAAAAGTAAATCATGGCTTTTCAGCATTTAACTTTTTGCGTGGGTGGAGGCGAGATCTTACATACACGTAAACAAAGCAAAGCCTTCAATAACAAAAATAAAATCATTCTAGTGACACTTATTTCTAACCTCGTGTATGGTTCTCCTGTAAAATGAAAACTTGAATAACGAGAATAACGAGAGCGTTTGTTTCAACTAACCAAACGTGAGCTCCAATAAAAACTAGTTACAGTCTTACAGTCTGTACCTTAGCGTACCTTAGATTCTCCAACCTATATTTCGATATCCAACAGCACAAGTCCTACCGAGCAGCCCTTTTCATTTACTGTAGGCTGAGACAATCTCTCTGTAAACTTCTTTAAAATGTTTTTCGACAGGCGGTTTTTGGCCAGACGCGTTTTCGCTCTTTACAGGCCCGTAGCCATGGGCGGTTATGGAAAGCCCAGCCCCCTAAATTTGTGTGAGCCTACAAAATCCTTCTGATGAGGCTCAACTTCTAGAGGCTTTCCTCAATTATCTGCAATGTCAGCTACATAAACCTCAGAATAGCCCCCAATATTCAGAATAGCCCCTCCACATTTCCAACCGTGGCTACGGAAACGGCTTTCTAACGTTTACAACCTACGCATAGCGATCTTTGTTTTAATTTTATCTTTAACATTTTTAATAGCGATCGCACTTAATCTACGTCATGTCTGTCTTTGTATGCGAAAAGTTGAGCATCCTCACCACATGTCTTAACAATCTTTAAGTGGGGCACAGACACTACTTAAATTTCTACTTTCTTGGCGCATTTCAGGACTCCTTCATTTGATGAGATTGCTGACTTTTAGGACCTGGCATAGCAAGCGAGGAGTCAGTTCCATTGGTCTTGCGGGTCAAAGAAAAGCATTCTCAAATTTGGTCAACGACGTTTTTCATTTTTTTCCTTCTCCTTGTGTCTTATTTGCAAACAGCAAATTACCCATCTGCCATTTGGCCGACCGAACTGACAAACAGAGACAACTCATGCTTCCAGAGAGGATTTTCTGGGGATGTCACGAAATTGTACGGGGGGCAATTTGGGACCAGAAATCAGCTTTGGGGGAATACCCCTTGCCCCCCCTCTAGCTCCGTGCCTGTGGCATAGATACCTTTGATAGAATTCTTACCTGCGATTAAATGTAATGCCGATAGTACGAATGTTTGAGTTTTAAAGAGTTGTTGTGATAGCTTGTCTTTTATAAAGTGATACTTTGTTCTCGGAGCTCTGAGGATTTGTAAATGTA
Source organism: Alatinidae sp. Z8VKAUB7J3 (assembly GCA_010016025.2). Classification (NCBI taxonomy): domain Eukaryota; kingdom Metazoa; phylum Cnidaria; class Cubozoa; order Carybdeida; family Alatinidae; species Alatinidae sp. Z8VKAUB7J3. The sequence continues at coordinate 16,329,271 of JAAAKM020006971.1, read as the reverse complement.
CTTTTTTTGTTTTTTCAGTCGCTCTACGTTTTGCCATTTATCAAAATTCCTGATTCCATATGATCAACAGTATGTGGGCTAATTATATACGTCGTGGACAGTCTCATGAATTGTCCAAGGAAAATTATAGTACTTCCTGCACTTTGGAGCCTGGTAACTACTTCGTCTGCAGCAAGTGTCAGCACTGGCCAACAACTCTCTCTATGCAGTCCACGTCATTTCTTTTTTCGTGTTACTTAAACTCAAGCCAACGTTCTTTACATAATCAAAACGCAATGGAGTGACCGTCACCGTTTGTCACTGTACGCTTTTGCTAACTTGACTTTGTTTCGCGGCCCTGCGCCCATGTTCGGTGCATAGTAACCAGCACATAGTCATAAAGAATTCGACTGCCCCGGTCTTTGGATTTCTTTTATAATAGTACCACGCATACAAATCCACATTAACTTCAACGTTTCCCTTGAAATCCGTTGCTAGGCTACGAACGTCTAATCGATATGGCAGCTTGAAATCTGGGCACGATAGCAACTGAACATTCCCCACGTGTTCGCTTTCTTTCAGTCCTGAATAAATGTTCTGCGAACCCTAACTTCTTTCTCTATTCCCGAAGTGTGATACCAGATCACTAAGTTATATTTAGTCTAAGAAAATGGCTCCCAAATCGCTTTTTATTTTCTTTTTTTGTTTTCTAGAATGTTTTTTAAGTTCACATCAGACAGAGTATATGGTGAACCCAAATAAAAGACAGACGGAAGAGGAATTTGATGGTATCACAATAGTTTTACTTAAAGCAGCGAAATATTGTGATCAAACGACCAAATATGGAGACATGTTAAAGGTATTCTACAATGCATCACTAACTGATGGAACGGAGTTAGAATCAAAGTAAGTTATTACCTGTACATTTTTTAATATTAGGGGGTTTTGGAGGACATGTGTTCGTTGTATCGTTCAAGAATGATATAATCGAATATAGGTTTAATCCCCTTTTAGATACATCAGTATGGTCTCAAGAAGAGTCGCTATTTTATTGAATGTAGTAAGGAGCTAACGACTACACCCTATTGCAGAGGCAGTGCCACCAAATCAAAGGTGAGGGGAGCTGAGATCGGAAATTCAGGCTAATTAATTCCTATCGATCAACGGAGAGGATTTTGCATATATTGACATTAAGACTTTATAAAGGGCTCTCTTTTCCTCTTCTTGTCTTGTTTGAGTGCTTTCTTTGTTCTCTTTGCCATACAAAAACTTTGCTTTGCCAATTTCAAGGATTCAAGAGTGCTAAAAGCTCGCACAGAACTTCAGAAAGATTAGTATATAACATATAAAACGCCAAATTTCACCACTCCTTAGTTTCGCGTATCTTTTGCGATCATCGGATGAACATTTTTATCTGATGATCGCAAAAGACGCATAAAACTTGCGAGAAGTGAAATTTCGTGTTTTCCTGTATTGCTTGCCCGATCGATCTATCTATCTATCTATCTATCTATCTATCTATCTATCTATCTATCTATCTATCTATATATCTAATTTTCCATCTATCGACGTATATGAAGTAATCTATATCTCTCTATATATATATGTCTATATGTATTGGTACAGACATTTAGTGAAATCAGGCAATGCACGTAATGACTGTCACACCTTCATTCCGTTCCCAGAGTACTCAATACGAAAACTCTAGTGTAAACATATAACCTAAAATGTGGTAAGAATTGGGAAGCAAAATTGCATCCGCTATCTCAGATTTCATTTGGGGGGCGTTCATCAGACAGTAATATTCCTTTAAATGGGGATCGTTTTAATAAACTATACCATCATAAAATCCTTGCTACACACCTCAATATTTGCAAGAAACAAGTTGTTTCCTATGTCGGGATTTGCAACATTTGGAATTCTTATTCACTAGGTCGTTTATATTGCTAGTAATAATTAAGAGGTCTTCAGAGATGCATAAATTATGTGTTTGTCTGCTAATGCATGCAAAATTCCACTTACGTAGTAAACAACTTGTTTTTCCAAGGTTTTCAACAATGATTTTCCATGTTTTAAGGAAAGTAACCGCATTAAAGAAAATGGGCTTCCGATGCCAAGAAATTCGGGGCAATGGCAAATTTATTTAAATAAATGTAAGAACAAATTTCGAAATATCGTTTATTCATGCTTAACATCTTGCTAATTTATGTGGAAAATTCTTACAAATTGAAATGCTTAATGCTTTCAGCAAGAAGTTAGTATGTATGTATGTATGTATGTATGTATGTATGTATGTATGTATGAATGTATGTATTTCGCCAACAACAGGGAAAAATTCAACATTGCAATGAGCGAAGTACAAACTACTTTAAAATATACAACAGGAAATACAAAAGGTACTTAAAAGAAAAAATGTAAGTAATTAAAACAAAGAAACCCTTATGGATAAAGTTGGCAGGGGTAGCATTAAGTAGGTTCAGAAAACAATGTTTCCATAATGGTCCCTCGTTCAAGTGATGTTTTTAATGGAGGGAAGACAACCGTCTCTAAGCAACGGCGAAGTTCATGAAAATATCCATTTAACATCTGAGTTGAGAAAAGAAAAGAAAACAAAGCATGGGGAGCATTGACGGAATCTTTTTTGAAAATTCTACCTTTCAACGTTTATTCGAAGGAAGAAATTATACTTTTTACTCTCCAGCTTTGTATCAATAACCTGAGAAACAGTGACAGCAATATTTACATTTATACACTTTGTCAGTTTGATGTCCTCTTTATTGGCAATCTCTCCATGAAATCCCTGATAAGAAGTGGGTACGATTTTGAATCTACCCAAAATAATGAGTAAAACCAACACAAGCTAACTAATACACAAAGGGCAGCGGGCGCGCCCAAAGGTAACACCACTCAATTAAAGCTACCGAGCCGAGAAGCAAGCCATGAGGCACGCTCAACTGCCCAGTAGAACGGCCTTTCTTGCATCATAGGAAAAATCCGTCATCACTGAGAACAGATATTAATCCATTCCTTGCCTAAAAGACGAGAAGTGACATTGGCACCGGTGTCCTTTTGCCTAGTTGGGCTGTTAAATTGGCCGCTGTTTGTGTCACATTGCATTTTAATAACTATTGCCAATTCATTATCGTAGCAAAATTGTAGAAAGTGTGTGTCCGATTCACACTTTATGTAATCATTGCATTTCTTCTCAATGCCGCGGAGTAATTTTTGAGTGGTTTTTCTTTCCTAGATTATAATAAGGAAGTTGTCTGTCGGCAATCGCAAATTGCTCCGCGTCATTGAGAAGAAATGCAAAGAACTATTGCAAATAGTAAAGAAATACTTAATGCTGAACACGCTACCGTCCCTATAATTAGAAATAGAAATAAAGAAAAGTTTTATCACTATCTTGACAAGTGCTGTATTTCCCTCTTTCTTAGCTTTGGTAAGTCAAAGCCCCTTGAATTCGTTCTTGGAGAAGGCCAGGTCATTGTCGGATGGGAACAAGGACTTCAAGACATGTGCGCCGGTGAGATACGACACCTTACAATACCAGCGAAATATGCATACGGGGATTCTATGGTTGGGGCAAAGTTCCCACCAAGGGCAACACTGCAGTTTTCGGTAGAGCTAGTGAGCTTCGAAAAGGTAATGGGAGCACCAAGACAATCTGACGTCTTTGCAAAGATTGATGCCAATAATGATGGCATTCTCTCTAGGGAAGAGGTAAGACTTAAATGTCTGTATCTTACATTCTTGCATTATTTTAAGAGACACTGCCAACAAGATGCTTAAGTTGATAGTAACATCTTCTCGTCTCAAAGTGGACAGTAGTACGGCCGAGAGAATCTCACGTAAGCTCTAAGGGGACTTAAAATATTTCTGCAACAGTGATTTTAATTACATTTTTATAACATACTAACACTACTCCTCCTGCTGCTGCTGCTGCTGCTGCTACTACTACTACTACTACTACTACTACTACTACTACTACTACTACAACTTATACTATATACTACTGCTACTACTGCTGCTACTACCACTCTACTGCTACTACTACTCTACTAATACTACATCTGTAACTACCACTAATACTAAAACTACTACTAATTACTACTACTACTACTTCTACTACCTACTATTACTGCTGCTGTTGCTGCTGTTGCTGCTGTTGCTACTGGTACTCTACTACTATTACTACTACTACTACTACTACTACTACTACTACTACTACTACTACTACTACTACTACTACAATTACTACCACTACTACTGCTGCTGCTACTATTATTTTTATTATTATTAAATTTTATATTGATTTCTTTCAAATTAGTATTTTGGTGTTTCGGCGCTTTTTTGTTGTTTTTTTCTTTTCCAATTTCTTTTCGTTGTATGCTTGTCATTGTTTCCTTTATTGTTTCCATGATTTTCCTCTTGTTGTTGTTCTGTCTTTATTTCACCGTTATTACGCGCTTGGCTTCGTAATTAACTACATACCTTCTAAAATCTTTCTGTCCCCATTCATGTTCTTGACGGGTTAAAACATTCAGAATACGTTAAAAAATTATATCTGTACTCAGCAGACACAATGCAATTTCATATATTCACCACGAATCGAACACTACCACGATAGCTTTTTTTCATCAAGGGAGCTGAAGGGGATTTGTGCAATATTCTTGTTTTCTACCCCGAGCAAACTATTTGATCATCTATAACGACGATAGTAACTTTCTGCACTGTACACTCCAGAGTCCCTATCGACTGCACAGTAGGTGTCATTAACAGTTCCACTGTACACACAGTGAGGCCGCAATTTAGATAATAGGGGAAAGAGTTAAACTGAGAATATTTAAAGCTATAAGTTTATTTCGCTCAGTTGTTACGAAGAGGCAAACGCAATATTCACAACGACACTGTAAAGCATACTGAAATATATTTGTACCGTATGTATGTACGATGTAAGTAAGAGGCCAGAAATTTCCAAATTACTTGGCCTTCAGCAATTTAAAAGGACAGCAAACCTGAGACGCCGCGCCAATTACCATGAGAAATGTTAGATATTTTTTATGTCATTACACAGCAAGCTACGAGTAAAATGGGTATCACAATAGGTATGAAATAAACCAGTTTTGCAGAGTTTTCGTGCTACATAAAAGTAACTACTCTTGGGTGGCTTAAAGACGGGGGTTGTAATAAACGGGGGGGCGTTGGAAAATCCCAAAAACTTAATAAACGGGGGGGTTGGAATAGACGGGGGGTTGGAAATGACTAAGAAGGAAGTCAAGGAGCAATGTTTAGAATCAACTGCAACTCCCTAAACGTAAGGTAATACCATACAAACAATAGCCAGTTATTCGAAATCATGTCAGTCTCCTACATGGCTCCCAAGATTTTAAAAATGTTTCCCTCGTCGTCCTGCTCAATGACAGTATTATTGCTAGCATCTGTAACGTGCACCTTCACATTTCTTCGAGCCTCGTAAAAGGCCACCATCATATTTTAATGTGTGATTTTCATATTTTAATAAAGACATTTTCTACTTGGCTGCCTAAGTACCTCCTCAAAAAACTTTCATGGGTGGGAAGATTACGTAAACATTTATAGGCGGGGGGGGTGGAATAAGAATGTCCTGGGTGGAAAATTTGTGAAAAATTAATTAGAATGTAGACACAGAAAACAGGGTTACTACTTAGGAAGGATAGAAAAGCACCCTTATGAAGACATATTGTATATCTATATTGTACATCTCTATATTTTTAATGCCCTTTGTAGACCCTTATCACTAACAGACAGTGCAAAGCATCGTCTAGGATATTCTTTGGCATTTGGAGCCACTGTCACAAGGTGCTTGGCCGTCATCTTCTCTGATTCCACTAGTATTTTTGTCGTTGATCCTGTAACTCGTCATTCCGATGAACTGGTTAAATCGTTGATTTCAGGTAAGCTAAAACCATTGTTATATAGCTAAACGAAGAGTTTTCTACAACAGGATATATAAATATGGAATCTCTTCCTTGAATTTTGCAGTAATAAATACAAAAGCTGTGTTGAAAAATGTACTCTATTTTCTTTTTAATGTATTATCCTGAAGCTCTCAAGTGTTTGATAACGGGTAGACGTGCGTTTAAGCGTAGATGAATAATCACTAAAAAATGTATGTGAAGACCACACAACGTAGCTCACTATGACCCAAAAGTAAGCAATACCAATATTGTCTTGGGTCCAGGCTCCTTACTATTGCACTTACGCCTTTCACTGCACTTCTATTTATTGATAATATTGTATGTCTTAACCCAGCATGTTTCATACATTGTAATCAATTGATTCAAGGATGGTGGTAGAATACACCGAAAGCTCATCATATTATGTTTTGTCATCATGTTTCACCCACGCGCCTTGTGCTTGGTACTTATCTTTATGATATAATATTTTGTAAAAACTTTGACTAAGACAAAATATTAGTAATTGAAGTTTGAAACGTATGGACACATTTGATGATGATACCTAAATATAATTTGTGTATGTGTCTTTTTTTCTTCATAAAATGGATCACTGCGGTTGTAGAAGGAGCCGTTTAGGCTTCTGGATATCACAAATTAACGTGGATATGAAGGCTAAAAATGATGTGCGAGCTTAAGATACATATGGTGCCGAGACGTAGCTAATCCAATGGTACAGATGACAACTCATTTCGTCGTACGGCACCCACAATATTCCAAAATACTGAATGGTTGTGCTCTAAAAGAGTTTCATTAAATGTCCGGGGGGAAACAATACCTAAAAGCTAAGAAGGAATTCCTTCAGAATATTAATGAATACTATGGAACTTAAAACTAACATAGGGGTTAATGTTTCAAAACTGTGGAGTCAAAAGCTTGTTAGATTTCCACCATTGCAGCTTATGACTACAATGCAGGTACAATAATTTGTTCTTAAGTTCTCTTCTGTAAATCAGTCATCACATCTCGTAAATTTTCTTGCAATGAAGCAGAAGGAAACTAACACACAATGGTTAAGATTTTGTTAAGTCTAAGCTTGCTTGTTTTACATTATAAAACACAAACTTAAAGCTCTATGGAAAAGCAAATTCCCTCTTGTAAGGTAAAACTGGTGACAGGCGAAGATGACATTTTGCTTTCATAATAATAGCAGCTGAGTAGGGATTTTAAAAAAAATATCTATGGAGTTTGTTACGCATTTAAAGAATACCACAAATGATGAAACTTTCCAAGACATGTGACGGGTATACTTCATTCATCTTTAGTTGAAATGACTTTAGAGAATGTCCGAAGCAATTTATCCTTGTCACGAACTATCGACACATTTCACTATATTACAAGTGATACTTAACATGACATAAACTTGCACCAATGACTTTAGGTGATGTTAGTATGTGTGACTTAGGTTTTCAAGTCTTGATTTTCCCAATCGATTCTTCTGATAAAAAGTTTTCTGATCATGTCTGTTTATGGATTCGCTTGTAGCTCTATGGAAAACAATAGCAATGCTGATGATTTCTTTGGCTTATTATCCACTCTTTTCTTGTATGACAATGGAAAGAAAGCGTCTAGGGAGTGTCCTTGGATTTTTGTACTCACTTTGTTGGTAAGTAAAGTTGGAATTGAATCCATCTAATTACGTCAACGCTTCCTTTTGTAACAGTAAAAGTAACAGTTAAGTGGATAACTTGTACTAGTCTCATACTTTCCATGATTTGCAAATCCTTTCCTCTTTCTAAGAACTTTGATGGCGATGTTTTATCATCAGCCGAAACCGTGAATCGGACCGCAAAATTAAAGTGTTGATAAAATGATGTACACCTTTAGCTTACAACACCGGTACTAATGACCTTGGTAATGAAATTCCTCACAGAAACAGAAATAGAATATATGTCACCACCGGGGATCAAAACCCGTGAGACACGCTATTGCGGCATGCGCTCTACCAACTGAGCAAGGAGATCTCCGATGTTAAGATACTCTATTTCTCTAGTCATTACATGAGCTCCAAATCATCCACCGGTGAACATCGACATCTAGCTCAATACAATTGGAGACCAGGCTCTCTGCGCCATGTGACTTGACCAAGAAAGGACTGCCATCCGAATCTAATTGAATATTAGAAAGTATCATAGAAAATGACGACTCTTAATGTCTTAAAAGAAACTATTAAAATAGTACGATTACGTGCAGCGAAGTAAGTCCTATTAGCAATGTAAATATGATAGGAACGTATTTGAAAATGGAGAGAAAGAGAAATTCGGTTACAAAGATTATTATTAGAATGAACTGCTTGGTTCCTGTTATCGATGACATTGATTTTAGTGAGGTGATCAACTTTGCTGATGCACCCACGTGCATGAAGGTACGCTGGATTTTTATCAGGGTGAGGGGGGCAAAACCATTGTGAAAGGCCAAAAATTATCCGGTTTCTACAAATATTTTATTGTTAAGCACTTTCCGGAAGGCGCAAATGCCCCCTTGACACCCACCGTAGGCATCCATGTCCCCGCATATATTCCCTAATACAGAAGTTCCTAATTTTTGTATTAGTAAGGGAAATAACCCGCACCATATAGATACCGATTGCGACAAGGGACATTGTTAGGGATTAAAAATCTCATACAAAATTGTTCTGTAGCTCCGTTCAGTGGACGACACTTGTATTTTCCCACGGAATTGAAAAGAGAGAAACTTGCAAGTAAACTTAAGATTATCTCTGAGGATTAAAACAACAATATAAATTGTGATATCTTCTCAAAGGCAGTCCTCAAATTTAATAAGGCAATATAAGTTATGAAGTTACCGAAGTGGCACAAAGGAAAGCGACGAAAGGAGCCTTGGCTGTTGTTATACACTCTTTACAGTGATAAACTTGCAAAGAGAGTAATGCTATCATTTGGCCACAAACCTATACGGCAGGTTTCTCAAAAAGAGGCTGACTGTTCTTAGGACGGAAAAATTGGCCAGGATGCAACTGAACGAATACATGGAATAGGACTACTTTTAATGGACATTCGTTTCTTGTCTTGCGATTCACACCATCAGTTTCACATTCTAAAATCTTGCAAACTAAACAATGGTGCGGTTCAGGGAAATATTTTCCCTATTCTGTGACCACAACAAGAAGGATCAAAGGGTCTATCGGAGTCACCATGTACTGAAAATATAATGCATGCTGTATTGACAGATTTCGAAATGGTTGTAGTTAAATCGGTTTTAAAACCATTATCAGTAGAACCGTTTCGACAATCAATATTGTTGTGAACACAACTACAGTGTTATGACCTTTGGCAGCGCACTCAATGTACTGTACCCATTGAAGTCTTCATACGTACTAGGTTCAGTCCGGTGTTAGCGTTGTATTAATCAAATGAACTCAATTCCCAGAGGAGTGACAATACCAAAATGGGAGAAAAATTTTAAGACTTTGCTCATCTGCCCCTATCAGTATAAACTGCATTTATTGCAGAATTAAAAGGATCTAATTTACACTACTTCTTTTTTTCCCATTAGGTTAGTCCTTTCTGCAATGAGATGTCCTTTCAAAAATTCTGTTGTAAGTATAATTTTGTGGCATATATTCTTAAGAACATCACGTGAGAAAATTGTTTGCTCTCGACTACGTCATAGGCTACATGTGTCCTTTGTTTTTAATATCCCTTCTGTATTTCGCTGTTTGTTCTCTCTATATCAACTTCAACTTTAGTTGATTAACAAGCAGACAAGTAAGATTTTGGTTATTATGCAATTGGACAGCCCCGCCTCTTCGCCTCGTTTAAATCTATTGCAGAGAAACTTCATAACCTGAGAGTGTTGTTTACCAGAAAAACTACTTGGTGGCGAAGTCAAGATTCCGCCGAAGGGGAACGGGACTCCTAAAAATACTCTAAAAATTCTCTATCAAACGCAAGCTTTACCGGGATGCAAAGGCCCAACCAGAGGATGTACATTCCGGAAACCGAGAGATATATTTCAAGTCTTATTCCTTATAATTACATTGCATTAGTTGTATATTTTGATGTTCTTTACAGATGCCATCTAATAACAAACTACCAGACTACCAAACTTTGATTTACAAATGGATTTTGCTGAATTCAGTGCACGTATTTCATTGAACAGATTGGAAAAATAGGATTTCATCATTATCATTTGTAACACTTGAGTATAGAGAAGAGGGAAGTAATTCCAGCAAAGCAGTGATTGCTCCATGTGAGGATGTCAGCGAGGACTCTTCTTCTTTAAACAGATAGTTCATAGAGCTGAACAGCCCTCCATGAATTTCTGTCGTAAAATGTCGTCCACCGCCATATTTGCAGTCGTTGTCGCCGAATCTTGTCTTAGGTCTTCCTCTACGGCTATTACCATAAATGGACCCAATAAGCAGATGTTTACAGATGTCATCATTCCTAAGGACATGTACGACGAATGCCATTCTCCTTGTAGCAATGGTTACCAAAAGCCTTTCAACATTTCCGATTTGATTCAGTGGGGACTATCAAAGATGTGTTAGAGCGACAGAGAGAGATATTCAGGAGATTTCTCTGTGACACTACACAATATCTTATAACTGATTTCCTTTTACTCTGCAGGTGATGAAATATGACCTGCTTGCCATAGAACTACCAGTTGCTGTATGCCTTTTGTTCCTGACTATCAAGTTTGCGTTAATGGTGCGCCAAACCTTTAAGAGAAGGAAGAAAAGTGGCACAGAAATCGAGGTGAAATTGGATGTTTGTTAAGTAATGATTTGAAGGTTATTCTGATGACAAACATGTACCTTTGCAAGGTATTTGTCAGATTCCAAAACGATCGAGTGTTATTCCTAATCCCATCTTCTATCAAACAACATAGCAACTCTGCAGTTTATTGGACTTTAGAAATTCGAGCAAAGGATAATCAACCATAAGTTTGCAATGTGTGATAGCTAAATAAATTATGGAATTAAAACCCCCTCTACTAAAGAAAGAGTGAAAATGCTGTCAAACAATATTAATGAGGATAAGGGTGGCTGGGACACATTCTAAGGATTTCAGAGAATAGTTGAACTATAGTAACTTCTGTTGCAAAGTGGTAAGGTAACATTCACTCATTTCCATGCCTTAAAATCAATGTAGAATACAATATCAACGTATTTTCCCAACGTTTCGGTTTCATCTTGACACCATTCTTAAGGTAAATAAAGAACATCTGTGCAACGATCATTTATAAACCTTTGATATATAGGTGGATGAACATAAAAGGAAATCGTCCTTCATCTACAAGCATTATGCCAAGAAGCATAACTTCGGAGTTCCATATCGCCTAATTGAACATTTTCAAGTACTTGCTAGGTGTAGCTACAAATTTTATTGTATAGTTAAAGAGATGCTATACATTCGCGCGCTCAAGCTTAGCTTGAAGGTTCAAACAGACTCCATCCGAGCAAACGTTTTTGTTTAAATTTTGTATATTGTGTACAAATGTTATAAAGTATCGTTGCACAGTTGTTCTTTATCTACCTTGAGAATGGCGTCAAGATGAAACCGAAACGTTGATAGAACTTTTGGCCTGTCTTTGCGTTAGCAAATCTTTATTAATAAATTTAAAATAAATGTGACAGAAAATGCAATAATACTTGAAAGATATTTGAGTAGTTGAATGAAACATTAGCAAAAGAGATGATGGCTAGCTTCAAAATTTTAGCCAAAGTGAGAAAGAGAAGAAGAGGGAGGAATGATGCAGAAAGACTCAATCACAACGTAATTAACAGCTCTCTAGCCGTGACAGGTCTAAGAGAACTCAATGGCAGAGTCTTCAGGCGATACTAATTTCTAAGGACAGCACGTATCAACAGATGCATTGACCGGAGCTTTCCGGTTCGCTCTTGCCTAGGTTTAATACTAACATATACTTGTTATGAAAACGTCAATTTATAAATACTAAATTTTCGCGTGACAGTTACAAAGCGATTGGCATTATTGGAATAATTGACTTGATAGAATAATGTGTGGTAAAACGGTGGTGTAGGTAAACTTCCGTTACAATATTTGAAACGTTAATATGACAACAAAACAAATAAAAGCACTTAAAGCGTTGCGCAGTATAATGGTTGCTGCTTTAAGCACCTTGAGGTGGAATGCAGATCTCGCTCTATGTAGCTTCCGAAACTAACTATTCGAGTCATCTTGTGCACATTCAGGCTTACCAAGCAACTGGGTTATCCATCAAGGGGGAATTTTACTTCAAGTTTTATTGCTATCTTTAAGTTTTGTATTGCTAATTTGTTCAGATATCACTTTTTTAATAATTCAACATCATTTGTTTTACCTTTGATCTTTGATAGTTAGTTTTGAAAAGAACACTAGAGAAATAGAAAATATGTCACCACCGGGTATCGAACCCGTGACCCAAGCTTTCGTGGCGTGCGCTCTACCAACTGAGCTAAGTGACCTCCGATGTTACATACTCCATTTCTCTAGTCGCCACATTAGCTCCAAATCATCCATCGGTGGACATCGACATCCAGCTCAACGCAGTTGGAGACCAGCCTCTCGGCGCCATGTGACTTGGCCAAGGAAGGACTGCCCTCCGGCCCGTCTATCTGTCCAAAGCCCATTGACGTAGAAAGTATCATCGAAAAGTCTTTCACGCAAGTCCAATTAACATTTTTTAAGCAATTTCTGGATAAGCTTGTTGTACCCTACAGAAGAACAGATTAATAGAGGAAGTGGAAAGTGATTAGTTAGTAAAGAGTAGGAAAATGCATTAGTTACTTCGCGTCAGAATGCGATTGGTTAGATATAAATATCATACATCTAAAAAATTATGGCTTCTACAAAAGAGGAGATTAGATTTACAGAATACGAAGATGACACAACATACATTGAAATTCCAAGAAAAGAGAAACATATAATAGATGCATTTAAATCTTTAGCTTGTAATACATTGTTTGTACCCATTCTGTTCAAATGTGGGATAAATGTTTGTTCAGAGGATATCATCAAAACATTCCTAAAGTAATCAAATTTTTTCCAGCAACTTTATAGCGGACCCTGAAAATTATTGAAATAATCATGTTTCTCCGTTGTTTTTTTAACACCAGCGATGGCTTAAAATGTTTCACTGAATTAGACTGTGCGATACGTACAGATGCGCAGTATCAATTATCTTTTCTGTTTGCCTCCACAGTTCCTTATCTTACTTTGACCTACCTCTGTTTATACTTTAATATACTATAGTTACGGTATTTTACTTTAATTCTACTATAGCCATGGAAAGAAATTCAATTTGACAGCAAGTATTGCCGCACGAAAACACTTCTGCAAGAAAAGAAAGGAAAATCGTAAGACGCAAAAAAGCATATTATTACAACTTTTCTGCTCTAAGGGAACCTGCTTGCTTGCTTCAATTATTATGTTGATCCTATAAATTTAATGAGATGTCTTTTTTACAATTACATATTATCAAATATGTGAATAAGACCTAAAATTTAGAAATGTAAGTAAGACTACGATGCTAAAATAATACTTTCTTGGCTAAGAGGATTTTTTCATCCTTGCAGGAGGTTTAGTTAATGTAAGAAGACTCGATCTTTCTATTTGCAAATTTACTTCCCTTCCATTAGGCCTACCACCCGTTCGAACATACTCCATGTGAATAAAATGTTCTAGTATTATAAAAGGCTAGAAACTTTGTTACTTTTTTGCCTTGCAGACGCCCAAGTCGTCAGCAACAATGTTTCATTTCCCAAAAGTTGTCTTTTCATTTTTGCTACCACACAAAAGATTTATCAAAAAACATAAAATTGTTCACTCTATATAACGTACATGTGCCACGCTAAAACACGTAGAGTTGGGTTCCTTTAAGACGTTTCAAGCTAGATTGCACATACTGTGCAACAAAAACCTGGAAAGTGCTCTACAAGCCATTATCAGAATAAGGTTCAGCAACCACCATCCCCCTGCGGTTTAATTTTTCATAAGGTTTCGTGTATCCACGGAACTTTTGGATACATGTATTTATGCATGTATATATGCATAAATGTATATATGTACGTAAGTATGTATGTATGCATGTATGTATGCGTGCAGGCATAAAGTAGTGACCACATGCCGTCTAGAACCAAGGTCACTTCCCTAACAACACTTCACTATATAGTGAATCCTTTAATTAGAAATGAATTTCTCCACTTTGTGATCAATAATGGTGAGTCTATAAGCTTGTACGCTTATGTTTTACTTAATGTTAAATTATGTATCTATCTCTCTATCTCTCTATCTCTCTATCTATCTATCTATCTATCTATCTATCTATCTATCTATCTATCTATCTATCTATCTATCTATCTAGCTAGCAAGCTAGCTTAAAGTATTTTAGCAGCACCGAAAGTTTAGAGTGGAAAGGTTAAGATTTTTGTTACTTCACATTGGTTTGTGCTTCAGAATTATGAGATCGACCTGACATCTTTTCGCAAAAAATCTTGAAAACCCTCGCAAAGATGCAATTGTGTTGCATGTAATAGAATCTTTGTGTGATTACTACATATCATGAATACCATCCTGGCATCTTGGATACACTCGTTAAAGTTCCTACTTACTTTATTTATCTCCACGTTACTGTATTACTGCACCTGTATTGCTGGATGCCTTTTTTATTAATTGTATGATAATACACAAAATCCTTTTTTGATATCTGACGGCAAGTAAAATTGCATCCTTTTTAGAATAGAAGCCAATGGGAAAGTAATAAACAAATTTAGATCATGGTGGAGGGAGAGACTCAACCGCCATTCAAGTCCTGGTAAGACAATGATAAAGTACTTTTGGAGCTTTTGTATCATCTGTGTGCTTAACTTCCTCATCGACGCAGTTTACCATCTTTTCAAAGTAACACCATTTAGTGTTGTATGGTGTCTGATAATTAGCGACTTCAGACTATTTGGCCGCAATCCATTTGTAGTAATTATCTGAAATCAAATCTGATTATTGTTGTTTTTTTGCAATGGTCGTCGACGTTTTGGATACTTTAAAGTGATTGATGCAGTAAGACGAGCTGTAAACAGCAAACTTTTCCAGGAAATCAGCAGTGTCCTGTAAATTAAACTGGTTCTATAGTATTTTGATAAATGTACTCAAACTGGTTTTATATTTTTTGTTCAAAATGTCTAATGATTTCCAGGTGGCATTTGCAAAGATGTATACAAGGTCCATTAATTTTCTCCAATGTTGGTTCAGAATACTTCTGGCATTCGAAGTACATGTCCAAACATAGTCCACCTCAGTTGACGCACTTTTGTTGAAAGTGGGGTGGTCTTGATCAGTTACTAGGTAGTGGTTATTCGTATCAACAGTTTCAAGATCTGTCATTATTCATAAATTGAACAAATCAGCAATTTCCCTTATTCAAAACGGGCATTTTCAAGAACGTTGAATGATATAGGAAAGCTATTAACTGATTTATGTCTATTTACACAGGAAAGGTTGTAGAGAAGTTTGACCACCCCCAACTACATAATAATGCATCGTAATGTATGTACGTGTCTTTACTAGAATCAGAACATAATTATATTTCGAATTCATGCATATGGTATAAGAAATTCCAAACTTCGAGAGGAGCCAGCTTATCAAAAGAAAAATATGGGGAGTACGTTATCACGTGGCAGCTGTTACCAAGTAAAAAGAATAGTTCGAAACTGCAGCAAAGTGCTGAAAGAGCAAGTGGTAATACCTTGGAGAGGCCTCATTGAAGCACTAAGCGTAACATTGCATGTTGCTATGGCGATCATGATGATGTTAAACGACTTATTACTTACAATGACGGTAGTGATTAAAACGGTTTATTAAGCATCTTTCACTACATTCCTGCGTTAATCTTTGGTTGTAACTAACATATTTCCATGCGAGAAAAGTCCTACGTTTTTGTGTTAACACTCAATCTACCAAACAGACTAAACAGTGATACAAGACATTGTAATTAGCATCAAGAACATCTTTCTTCTTTTTAAAACGTGCGAGAGTTGACATACATCAAATATCTTACTTGAACTATCTAAGTGGCCATTCCTATGTTGTCTGAAAGCAATGTTACAGCTGCGTTTTGTACTACAGCCAATTGTATTAACTAGCGTCTCTTTTGCTTGGGTTTGAACTAGAGGACATTTTCGGCATACATAGAATCGTTTTCGCGTCACGTAATGCTGTTAGGTAAATAAAGATACAAAGAAAGTAAACAAACTGATAAGGGATAATCGATTGCACTCGTGCTGGGCTATTAATATTTTTAATTGAAGTAATATAAAAAAAACAAGGAAGGGTGGGTGGGAGTGTACAACGGAGAGATTATTTCACTGTAGAAACGATTGTAGGTGATCACATCTTATGAAGAAAATGAGTATGTTGTCATATCGCCATTATTAGCACCGACCCTTAGATTAAGGACTTGAAGCTCCTAGTTCTATAATTAAAGCAGCCATGTTGCTTTACTTAATATTTACTGAAGTTCATTTCTATTTTAAACACTTTAAAAATTTCTATCGTGATTACAAATTAATTACTCTGGTGCTGTATGGTTTTGAACCCTGCGTAAGGATTGCATTTCAGTCTGCAAGACAAAAATTAGATCTTACCTTTTAGAATATCAGTGCGAAATATTTTGATAGACCCTAGATTATTTCCGCTCTCTGTTAATATGACTTCCGTATAAGTCACACACCGTGCCTTTAAGGTACATCTTTCATCATTCCCTGCAGGATTTCCTGCTCAGGTTGATGGTCTTGTTGCTATCGAGTGAGCCTACCAGATTATCGACACACAACTTCAAACAAAATAATAGAATGCTTTGACGGAAATGCCATGTTACAGGATATTCATTACTCCATTTTTGATTTATCAAAACCGCATGGGAGAAACAGATCCCTTGGTACATATCACAGATCAAAGTCTTATATTTTTGTAGAAACTTTTTTTTTCCTTTTCCTCTTTGCGTGTTTTTAATATGCACGTGAAAAGTACTAGTCTCTTAAAA
>JAAAKM020006971.1:16283732-16297387 GCA_010016025.2 Alatinidae sp. Z8VKAUB7J3 | reverse complement strand
AGGAGTTTCTCCCTCCCTTTTCGAAGGTACGAAGCCCATAGCAACGATTTTTGTTTAACAAAACCCGATTCCTCGGTGCACTTTGCCTGTATTTAGATTCATCAATAGACTACGTTTGCCGCCTGGCTCACCTACATCTGATTGTAGCAAACGCGCTATCAAAGCAGCACTTGGTGATACCAAAATGATGACAAACGAGATACTTTTCCTTTTATCTTTGCAGAAATAGGAGAGTCTCTGTTATTCATTGCTACAAACCGACTAAGCGCCTCCACATACATGTTTACAGCTCTTTATCGTATTGCGCAGGCTAGAAGAGGTTTGGTAACTAGTACGCAATACACTACATTGATGTTCCACATCGATAGTACACGGAGTGTCGTTATTCTTTGCTTTATAACGTAAAGTTTGTAAAATATCGGTGCCAAATCATTATCATAGCAATACTACAATAAGTGTATCTTGGAGTTACACTTTACTTCTTTCTGGCACACTCTTTCTATATCACATAGTATTTCTAAATTGACTGCCTCGTGGCATGGAAATAGAGTGTAAGGAATACGGAGTGCATTATTCTTGGAAACAAGAAAAAGCTTTCATCGAGAGTATGTTATAATCAAAAGGTCACCTAGCTCAGTAGGCAGAGCACAAACTGCCAAAGGATTGGTCACGGTTCAATCCCTGGTGGTGACATATTTTCTATTTCTTTATCGTTTTTTCATTAAAGCATTCAGTAAGCCCGACACTTTTATCAAAGATACATAGGTTTACCGGTTACTTTAAAGGTATCTGCTCAAATATGCAAAAATCAATCTTTGAACTGTAGCTAGGGGTAAGATGGAAACTTACCTTATAAATATGTCACAATATGAATTTGATATTTAGTATCTATCATTAACCGTCTGATTATTAATTTTAAAAATGAACGTTTTTGTTGCAAATATTGGAAACCGGGTACGCTGTTGAAAGCTATTGTTTAGGATCCACGGGTGTGACGTAATAAGTAGATATAGGGATTGATATTTTTAGGTTTAAGCAATTTTCCTTGTTGTCTTCCTTTTTTGCCTGCTTATCATCCGCCTCATTTGTACTATTTGTGCCCGTAACTACTTTTGCTTTCATCGTATTTACCTCTTTTTAATTCCATCGTTATAGCATACTATCTTGATTATTCTCCACAATGCTTCTCGTGCTTGGCGACATATATTTTGGTGCGTTTGTACCAGAGTTCATTAGCGTTCTGACCTCCAGTGTATAAAGAACTGACGACGTCGTCGTCGTAAAGAGAAGACCAAACGTTGCCTAAATTATAGTTTCCTTCTTGGTGTCTTACCTTGAAGCAATCAACGTATTTTGATTCCGCGTGTCTTGTAAGTGTGTCAACCCTACAATGTTTCTGCTTGGGTTTTTTTTTGAGGACATATTATTAAATGTCGCTCATTTTTCAGGCCAATGAAACTGTTTTCTGATCTTCTTACTATCTTTGGAACGATCGCTGACAGCCATAGTGTCACGGTCAATGTCTCGTCTTCTTAAGCCTGGTTCACATAAGAGTAAAATCCGTCGCCAGACAAGCGTCTGCCATGTTCAAGGCATGTTTACTTGCATGCGAACGCTACTACTTGGCTGTGAAAGTTAAAATTTGATTGATATATGCCAAAGCAAAGGTTGTCGGAAAGTAACAAAAAAATTTGTTCTTTTTCGACGAGTTTTCTCTGTCGGTTTCCGAGTATCACTTGAATTGCTGGCGCCTCTTTTGTTCTGACGTGGAAATTCTATGATGACGATGACAAATGCAAATTTTAACAGCTATTTGATTCCAAGGGGAGATCAGGTTCCTTAGCAAGCACGGGGGTTGTATCCTGGGCGTGACAATTATTTTTTTAAGTCTTTAGTCTGAAGTGTCACAATCAACAAGATGGATGTAAACCCCCGTCAATAAAATTGTGACGTGAAATGCTACGTTTTGGTTATTTGCGCTTGCATGACTGGATAGGGCATGTGAATCAGCAAAAGTAAAGTAAAACGATCTCCTTGTTTCCTCCTGTGTGAACCAGGCTTTAGCGTCTCGCACAGTCGTCCACAGTCTTCCACAGTGTGGCAGAGTCATATCTTGGCTTCGTTTTCGTGTCTCGCCCGCTCGTTCCAATCTGGTAGAAGTCTGCAATAGTTTTGAAATGTCTGCTGGAAAAATTTAAAACCTGAAAAATTAAGAAATCCCATATGTAATTAGATGGCTTTAGAGGAAAAAGAGGAATGGTCATGTGAATGGTTATCAAAATAATCATTTTATATTGCAATAACCTCTCGATTCTGTTATTAAATAAACAATTCCATCTGCCCTTGGACAATATTCAGCAAAGGCGCACGGCCAAAGGGGCTGAGGGGCTGCAGTCCCCCCAGTTTGTTAAAATGTTATATTTTTCTTCCACAATTTATTCAGTTTTGCGAGCTGTCCTGTTGCCATAGCCAATCTCTTCTTGACCTCCAACTCTGATGTGACTTAATGACTACTGTATCATATATCATTGGAAAGAAGATCAAAAGGGATAATGTATATATTCTGTAAAAATTTAAATGTTTGCAATAGTTATGACTGTTATAGTGATTAAATTAATTTCCTGTTCTGTTTATCACCCTGAAATGAAACCTCCCCCGCCCTGACCGGTACAAAGGACTCTGCCTGCCCCCACCCCCCTTAATTAGCATCACTCTTAAGCTTAATTCTTAAGGATTTACATCATCAGCAAAAATTGTTTATCAATCACATACCTTTAAAGTAGCACCTTGCTAAAATATTGACAAAATATTATCCCGCCTACAGAAATTTGAGGTTAGCTTTTACCCTACACTAATATGTTTCATGCTCATTTGGCGAAATAGGATCTCCTGTAATCACAGAATTTTCCGTTTTAATACCGTGTGTATCTGAATTAGCACCCCGGCCTTATATATTGCCCTCTCAAATTTCTCCTTCCTTTCCAAGCTCATTAAATTGAGGTCTGAGAAAATTCAGGAAAATCTCGAAAGTTTGTAACTTTATTGTCTTGTTTTATCTTTCTGAAATTTATTTGTGTAAACCGTCAACTAAACAATTGCCCTGCGCGTTGCACTTTGTTTACATTGATCGTATTTCTCTGTAGAACATGGTTGATTATTATATGAGACCATTACGTGGACAGAGGTAGCTTTCATAATGACTTAAAACATTGAGACGTTGGCAGTGCCTTGCAGCAAAGACAATAACTTTGAAGGCAGTCAGATAAAGTGCTTACAATTGTAAACCTTTTGTTAAATTCAATTCTTTCCCCAATCGAAAAAATTGATTGTGGAGGGTTGCGCACAGCAGGGTCGGGAAGGAACTACCTACGCAAAAGTTGCAGGGATATTCGGTGGGGGAACTCGGGATTTTGACTCTATTGAAGGGGGTGACAGAGGAGTTTATACCTTACGGAGTCTATCGGCTTTGTTAAACTTGCATTTAAGCGGACCCTACTCCGATCGCTAGTTAGTCTTAACCGTAGCCCACAAAAATAGCTTACAACTAAAGATGCGGTAATCACTTTCTTTCATCAATTTATTCGGCCGACAAGAGGCAGTATCTTGAGATTGGCGTAAGTGTACTTAGGTGTCAGTAGGATTAATGTGTAAATCTAGTCAATTGCCCTTCCGTTGTTTCGTTTATTAGGGAAATCAAAAGACAACGAAGTATCAGTTGGTTGAACCAATGAAGTCAGTTATCAACTCAAGGCGATCAAAAGTAAGATTTGAAAAAGTGAGCGTATAATTTCTTGAGCTTTAAATACTGTATGCTCCCAAAAGAACTCTGGTCAGGGTTTTTTTTCAACATTTTCTTGGCGGTTTAGATCTAGCGACTTAAATCAATTGCTGCGGCTTTGAAACTACAATTATTTCCTGTTGGTTGCTATTACTGTTCATATAGTTGTACGTGCAGATGTTCCAATCAGCAAAGTTGACAAAGAAAATTATTCAGCAGCAGCAATTTTCAAAGAGGGCCGTTAACATAAAAAGCCAAATTAGAGAGGGAAAGTGCCAGATGTACAGAAGCGAAAGAAAGAACTGTTGAAAACAGGATTTCCTTTTCCCTTCCTCCCTCTGCGGGGAATTGTGTAGCGTATTTAGATGTATTTTGAGACCTGATATGCCCTTATTTTTTATAGACACGGAGGGCGCGAAATTCTTCATCACAACCATTGACGCCTACTACGGAAAACATCATGTCTCCAGTTAACTCCGACTCAAAGCAGCGAATAGAAACACAGAAAAGCGATGTCAAAGAAGAGAAACCTTCCGTTACTGTTTTCGAAGCATTCACAGGTACTTTTGTAGTCTCCTTTTACTTTACTTCTGATTATTAGAAAGTCATTTTAAGGCAATGATAACTAACCTGGTATTCTATCTCAAGTAGAAGTATAGTGTCCTACAGAAAGAAGTCATTCTGGTTAGAAAAGTGGCACGTAAGTTTTAAGTATGGAAGTGATTTATTGTTGATGACAAAATACTTACAAACGACAAGGTATAACGGGTGTGGTATTAGTTATTAATGTGTTGGTATAGAAATGCTACATTATTGCTCCGCAACCTACTGTTCCACGGACGTCTTAGAGGTCTGCAAAAGATATTTGGGGGTCCATAACCTGTTTAGGTCATAAGTGACAATGATGTACCATTCAGGGCATTATTACCAAAGACGAAGCAAGTAAAGCAATGGAAGTGCCTTTTGGGTGGCTAAGACTCAATCGCTTCCATAGAAATGCATATTTAGACTCATGCACATTTTATAAGCTGCTTGATTAAGCTAAGGGACCCGGAAGTAATATTTTTATCACGAAGGTGGTCCGTGGGAAGTGAAAGGTTGTGGACCACTAGGCGTACATACTAGTTTCAACCTAGGTTACATCACGAACACCAATGTTTTGGGGAGCTGATTAGGATAGTGGTTTAATATTTTATAGCTTCTTTGTGCAAAGGATTCATTGCCACAGTCAGCACGTGTAGAATTTATTTTTCGTCGAGGAAATATATTTTATCTACTGATTTCTCAGCACACCGAACGTTGGGTGTAGCAAATGTGCAAGTGACACAAAAAGATCATTTCAGATATGTACTATTTACGTCATAATGTAACCATTGAACAATGAGCAGCGCTATTACTCTTTGCTAGACTTTGCTAGGCTTGAATGGTGCTTCGTAACTTGTTGACCATACCAAATTCGTTGTCAGCTTTAACAGCACCTATTGTTTCTACGATGAAAATACTCTCCGTGGCACCAAAGAAGGCTCTGCTGTCAAAGGACGTTTTATGGCTTTCTTAAAAAATCTCTGGCCTAAATCTTTTTAATTGCTTTGGTTTAACCTGCCAAGGCAGAACGAATTACCAGCGCGGAAAACAATGTTCTGGGTGTGCTTGCAAATGTTGGCAATAAATTGGACCTGACAATCCATTAAACCAAAATTGACTTCCCATAACGTTTAAAACTTTCTATGGCCATTCAGATTTGGCAGCGTGTTTGTGCCTTTATCTCGTGCGATTGAAAAACGAGAACGTCTGCGTCCATGAACGCCTGCCAAGGGCTCTTTTGCCACAGCGAAGTAGTTGAGGTGTAACTAAATTTGTGGTTGCTAGGGGAAATTGTAATTAGCATCCAGACAACAATACGATACTTCGCATCTTGCTATAATGATGCCATGGTGCTAAGAAATAGTGCCTTGAATGAACACCCCACCTATTTTGTTTAAACGCGCGCCACGTCGAGTACACGCACACGCAAACGCAAACGCACACGCAAACGCACACGCACACCCACGCAAATCTTAATGTATTTATGTTTAAACCTTGATACAATGTCGTTCAAAATTTTCTTTCAGAATATCAACGCCCCTCTCCTCGCACATGCACACCCTTCCTTTCCTTTTGAAGGTTTAACAAACGCCCAGGGTCCTTTTTCGAAGCGTATGGTAAGAGAACGTACGACCCTCTTTATATGGGTTTGGATCCAAACACGTTCAGATCCATGCGGATTCGATCTTCTTTCTAGGGTGTTTGTACGGTGGGAAATGCACTTGGAAATCTGCTTACAATGTGAATTAAAGAGAGCAACGACTGGTTCTATTGTAATACGAGGTCCATTGCTAGTGAACGTTGTAATAAACAATAGATGCTTATGACCGGCGATCCTAAACTAGCATAGATAGCAGATCCAAATGAGTGGGAGCCCACCGGTTTGCATGTGAATGCAAAGCCAGCCAGTGCTGGTACGGGTGCATTTGGATACTCACCCACGTAAACAGGGTCTACAAATGTGGGTGATAGGGAACAGACTTCGACGTCTTGGCCTTGTTTCTTTGAAATAACGCTCCGAACGAAAGCTACACTCATACTACTGCGATGAACTGTTAGTAGAAACTTTATTAAAACACACGCTATACACACTAGTGTCGCTTACCAGACCTATATCTCTTTCAACAAGTATATTCCTTATTTCATTACAACAATAAAATGACCTAGCACTGAGTCTCGACTGTGGTCACATCTGTTTTTATCTATCAGAGTCAGAACGTCTATAAAGCAATCACAAACATAACGCGCTGACGCCTATGCATTCTTCAACAAATGAGATATTCAGACGACGGCAGATTCTGGAGATGACTTTCAAAGTTACATAACTTTTTAGGTATTATTTCACAGACATTTTACAACACGCCTTCAGCTGTGTGTCTGATGAATCTACCGAGGAGTGGAATGTCGGTGCAACGGGTTGTCTCTTAAACCTGAGTTACACACGATGTTGTATGTCTGCAACATCCGCCTGTGTCTTGGGTTTGTTTTGCAACAATACATATAATACCTTCGAGACAGGTGCTTACTTTACTCCATGTCTACAGTTGATGGCAATTCTATTGCAATTCCTTTTCATTAAATTGCAGTAAGGAGTTACGAATGTACAGTGAACAGCCTTTTCCTTCTGGCTGAAAGTGCCTCATAGTTGCTATAATAAATCCTTAAAAGAATAAATATTGGGCATTGGGGTATCTTCTCAGATCTTGTTCACGTAATTCTTGTAATTTTAACCTTGACTCAAATTGAAAAGTAGATGCTTTCAATTTTTTTGCATGAAAATCAGTAAGCACGTTTTGTGTTAATGATTTCATACTCAGAACCTTGCCTTTCCTTTATCTTTACGGCTTATCTCACCGAAAATAGCTATTTTAACAGTTTTGCTCCCCGACCCTGAGATAAATTTATCGTCCTAATAACTTTCCATCTCACCTCATAAGATGGTTATTACCTTGATCATGAACCAAACTGCTGGCTTTTGAATTCATTCATAATCATTTTTATTTTACCATTTACAATCAGGATTGAGTAACAAAAATTAGAAATAAAAGTGTAAAATTATATAGCATTTGTTAAGTATATATTACATGGTTACTACTTGTATATATTTGTACGGATCGCCCAGGAAGTCTTAAGTAAAGGTAATTGACCTTTTCATGGCCACGCATTTTGGATTTTGTTACGACACTAAGTGTACTTGTGAGCATGGATGGTTATGTCCAGGAGGATTATAATTAACTAGAGAAATAGAAAATATATCACCGCCAGGGATCGAACTCGTGATCCACGCTGTCGCGGCATGTCCCCGGTGGTGGCATATATTCTATTTCTATAGTGTTGTCTTCAAAACTGATATTTCGAATCATCTTTTCTATAGTGTTGTCTTCAAAACTGATATTTCGAATCATCTTTTCTCGTAAAATCTTTCCTAAAGACCACTGATTTACTTATTACACATGCAACAATTCCGTGTTACACGTATTATAAAATGGAATAGAAGCAGTGTAGGTAGTATTCAATAACGGAATCATTTGTGAAATGCCATTGTCCAATCAGCGGTCGACAAATTTTTGCTTCGATCCCTTTCTTTGTTTGCGAGTTATCATAAATGATGCTTGAATGTTTCAACAACTCGTTCTTTGCACGAGCCATTCCGATGAGGGCGCAACGAAACCGGTCAATGGCATTTCACTTATGATTCCGTTATTGAATATTATCTACAAATTTTGTAGTACCAGGAATCTTTTCAGAAGCAGTGTCCGTGATTTTACGCCCTACTTTTTGTATGCAATTTAGCCTTAGTTCAGAGCTACTGTCCTGATAACTACGTATTACCTCTTTCTTGTAGATCGCTTTGTTCACCTTCTTCAGAATTTCGGTAAAGCCTATCACGCGCTCTCCCAGTACGAGAGTAAAAAGGCAGTAACGGCCTTTGAAAGTCTCCCGCCTCATCAATATAAAACATGTTGGGTGCTGCAGCAAGTTGCGTCTGCCTACTTTGAAGCTTCAGAATACAAGTTGGTAAGTTTCAGAAGCTGTACACCAGTTTGATTATTGACAAGTGAGATATAAGCCCTTTGGCTATGTATAGAAACAACATATCTGCCTACCATTTACTTTGCAAGGTTTAATTGGAAATGGGCTCAAACCGTTTTCATCGGTCTCTATTCTTTTCCGTTGCTTTGTCTTGTTGTGGATTATATCAGTTTCGGTCATGCCTCACGTCTTGCTTCTTGTCTTGTTTTTCTTTTTTTTCTTTATCAAGACCTCTTATTCACCTAGCTTTATCCATTCTTTGGTTTTTCTTTATCTTTTCTTCTTGTTCACAATTTTCTTAATTTGTTATTCTTCAAGACATCCTTGTTTCGTTTCTTTTCGCTATCTTCTGGTTCTGTTACTTTTTGCGCCGTTTATTTTACTTTGCATTGTTATTGTTTTCTTGTCTTTCTTTCTCTTCCTGTTGTAATTACTGCGTATGTTCTTCTCTTTTAATTTTCTTCTTTGCTTTTACCTCTGCCTCTGCGCTCATCGCCTTTTACGCCTTGGTACCAACTAAAACTTAAAGATTTCAGACTGACTTTAGAAAAACTTAACGTTGTCTTCCAACATTGTATGCATCTTCGTTCATACCTCGTGTAAATATGTCGTCGTTCTTGTTTTTACATAGCAATGTCAATGATATTGACAATGACTATATTGAAACAGAGGTCGTTGTTGCGTTGGGATGCTCGTCAGTTGCGTGCACGTGCATCTCTTATGCGTACCTAGCAAATGTGGAACTCCGTGATTAGACCCTTTAAAGTTGCCCAAGGCAATTTCTTTGTTTATGATCCAGCATGTTTTCTCGCCAAAACTAGCCGCTCGGCTATTGCAGAACGGTTCCAAACAGTGTAAAATTGACTGAGCCAGTGGAAAAATTCAGTCGGGAATGCATAATGGTATCCACAGAATCCTAACAGTGCACCTGCTTACGGACAAGTAAAGGGTTTTGTTCATCTTATATTATGGTATGGTGCATTACTGTTCCGCGCTGTTCATTGATGTTTCAACACGTCCGTACATAGTTTCCCATGAATATATACTCTTTGTAATTGCAGGCTGAACATGTTTTTGAGGAGATCAGGCGCCTTGATCCGTACCACGTAGACGGTAAGTATCATCGTAGAGTTTACTTTGATTTACGATACTCAAATCCTTTAATCATTAAAGAACAACGCCGCAGCACGATTTAGGCTCACTTACACTTATGTCAGAAGCCATGCATTTTGCAAAAAACGAAGGAAAACATAAATATACTTAAAGCAGCTAAAATACTCGTTGATAAAATGTTAAAGCAACTTCCAAAGTTTTAAAACTCAAAAATAATTCACTTTAAAATTCAAATGAAAAGAAGACTAACGCAAATAGGTATTTAAGTAATTTTTTTAAACATACTTTTAAAAAAAAAAAAAATTCTTTCGGACGAATTTGAGCTTCAAGATTGGAAATGGATCCTACCAAACAATTAGTAATATGTTAATAACACGAGTAGATATTATTGTGCCTAATTCTTGCTTGTATTTCAAATAATATAAGCTAAGACTTTTCTCCTCAGGTATGGTCATATACTCAACGTTACTATGGCTCCTAAGAAGAGAAGGGAAGCTGTCATCTCTTGCGCAGGACCTCGTGGACTTAGACAAAAGCTCTCCTGAGGTATGTTATTCGATGTAATGGCCTGGCTTTGTCAGGTAACGATTGTGTTATTGTACTTACTTTCTTATCACTTAGTGGTCTTCGTCAGTCGTCATTAAGGCCGTCATCAGTCTGTCATGCAGGCAGTTTGTCTCGTCGTCAGGCAACGAGTAAGTTAATCTGTTAGACGGTCAGAACGCCCGTCCGTCTGTCCCTCTGTCAGTCTGTTTGTTTGTTAGACTGATCCTCTGTCAGTCAATATGACTTCCGGTCAGTTACTCGGGCGGGCGGGCGGTTAACGCCCATTGAAAGGGAAACCGTCGAAGTTGAACACTCAAGAAAGAGATTGACCCCAATAAACAAGAGCTAAGAAGCTGACATGACACTTTCTGAATTTGCTGTTAGTTTGATAGTTAAGATTTTTGTATTTTGTGTATATAACTTCTTTGAGATTTTTTTGCGTCGATTTATTGTTAAACTGATATTTCACCTTTCTAGAATAGTGCCTTTTACTTGAAATTGTTTTGAACGTCATTGAAATGCTACTGTGGATGTTAAAAGATGAATGACCTTAGTGTAATTGGCCTTCGTACAATATATGACACTTCATATAATGGGATGCTAGATTTTGGCAAGTTATGTATGGCAATAATGGTGTAGAATTGTCAGGGAATTTCGTCGGGAAAAACAGGAATTATCAGGGAGTTTTTTCCAAGCTGAGGCTGGGATTCCTGCTAGCTATCTAGGTGGGAGGGTAGGTAACCGTGAACTACCTTTCCTTGAATTTAACCAGTTTCATTCGCTGTTTAGTTAACCTTTTAAAACAGGTCGAGGTTTCCTTTTTTTTTCTCTACTTATTTGTTGAATCTATATAAGTAGGACATATGTGAGATATGATAACCTCATGTATCTCTCACTCTTTTCCATTACTCTGTAGGCTTGGTGTGCGATGGGAAACTGTTTCAGTCTTCAGAAAGAACACGATGATTCTATAAAATATCTTCAACGAGCAATCCAGGTAATGAAAATTCCTAGGACTCAGAGCCTCAATTAAAACGAGGAAAAAGTGCATTCCCATGGCGATAGTAAAGGCTAATTTGTAGGATCACCTATAGTTAAAAATGGTGTATACTTGGGGAGTGGCCGTGACTGACAGAGACGTCGACGGTTAAAACTAGTATGCTTCTGCTCTTAGTTTGGCGTATGCAGTAACAGCATATGCCCATTTTAAGGATGAGGCGTTAAGTGTGAGGCAGCAGCTTTCCGAAGGACTGCGATAGATAGGCCCGAGAAGGCTCTCTACTGTCTCTCACGAGCAATTGTTGTATGACAGTCATGCGGCTATCCAACATCATTACTAAGAACAATGTGGCGAATCCTACAAATCCAAACACTATGGGAAAGCAAGAAGTTTGCAATTAGAGGAGCATGGATCTAGAATTAAGTAGAAGTCATTCCGGTACGCTTAGTTTAGTGGGGAAACGTTCTCCAGTTTCATAGCAGTCTTGTGTACTAACTTTCACCAAGGTAAAATGTCGCGAGGACATACTGCGGTGAACAGCCTACTGTTTAAAGGTTACGAGAGTGGTGTATGCTGAAGTATCAACGTGTACAAGCATTTGTGGTATTTGTCATTCATTGCCGCGACGCGATGACACATTGAAAATGCCCATCGAAGATCGGCAGTAGTTTATAGTTGTCAAACGATGGAATTAGGTATCTCTTTGGCCGATGGGAAGGAGAGGGGAGGGAGAGGGGATAGGGGGAGGGGTGAGTCTACCAATATTTTGACGATATCTCAATTGTATGGTCTCGTCATAGTTAGTATGTAGGGAGCCTACCAACAAATTTGCTCAAGTCGTTTTTTGAGAGAAAGTACCATCTTCGCAGTTTGTTTTCTACAAACCTCGACCCACTCCGGGCACTGGCAGGTGCGCTACTGACACAGGCGCAGTTTCTCGTGTATCAGAAACGAGAACTTGAGAAATCAATTTACTTAAATTATTGCAACTCTAATACCCTGTTCTTTGATTTTAAACATTATATTGAAATAAATATTTCACTGCTGTTCTTCCCTACTGTACTGAGTGTGGCTATATTTCAAACAAAATACATAGATGTGTTAGCCCATACAATATTCTAAGCAACTGACTCATACTCCTCAAAGAGACACCATTTTAAAAAATACGGTAATCTTGGAAGACCCTTAGCAATTTCGATGTCTTACAGCTTTGATTAATCTTTCTTAAAGACCATTTTCTCTTGAGTACAATTGCTTATGCTTCTTTTGTTTTACTGGAAAGCAATTGGTAAATTTTCTTTGATAGTTTTCATATCATTTAGAAGCCAAAATATATGTCTTCATAGTAACAAGCCATATGTTCATAAATGATTAAGTGGATTTCATCAAATGGTAGTCACTATTTTTACAATTTACAGCTTCATGAGATGTTGTTTAAATAGTTAAACTACAGTTAGGTTCCTATAGAATATTGTACACCTTTTTAAATGATCCCTTTTTCTCTTTACTTTCTGACATATACCACATGACATCGGCAATGTTTATACCATTCCTCATCTTTAAGCCAAAGGTTTTCGTCTTGTCGACTGCTCCTTTACTTTACCTAAGAGCGCCTCTGTGTGAGATCAAACTCCCATAACGTATTTGTTTTCCATCTATGTTTAATTAATACTGTTCTCTTCAGAGGTGTAATTAATAGACATTTATGGAAGGCGGGCTTTCTGATGTTGACAGCCATATTGCTGTAGGGAGAGTTTATTGAGCTCTGTTGATAGCATTATCTTCACATTCTAAGAATGAACTGATCACCGTTAGGAACATTGGAATCGGAAGGCTCATATTAGAACATCAGCAGTATGAGTTTGTGGCCTCCATGAAATATACTACGTGTGAAGGGCAAACTAAAGATTAGAGAAAGGTTGGTAATTGAATAGAAATGCTATTATACAGTCAGAGAAAATCGCATTTTGACATAATACTGGTCGACTAATACCACAAAATTCAGAGATTCCGAGGATTAAGGCAGGGCACAGAGAACTTTAACATTAATGGTAAAATCATTTACGCATGTCATCAGAAGGATAGACACTCAATCTTCTAGCTGCCTTTATTTAACATTATCTATTATAAACAGTCTGAAAAAGGTTGTAGATATGCACAGAGGTAAAATTTTGTTTGTAACCATCCTTTAATTTTAAAGCATTGATGGGTTTACTAAATCTTCGTTCACTTTGTTAGTTCAAGTTTCTGTGTCTTGTATTCACGGTTTTATTTCCATTATTGAAAACCCTATAAATTAGTATTGGTCAGGTTTATTTACTTTTCAGTGGTTGATTTTCAATCTTCATTCGTATCCAAATTAATCTTTGGAATGTTGAAACGATAATCAACTCGTTCCTAATGGCTTTGTTTTAATTCCTTACATTATCTTTCTCCATATCATCAGCTACCTACTCCGGAACAACTTCAATGTGATTTGTCTTAACTGGAGATGAACTATAAGACAAGGCTGGCAAATACTTCCATACAAATTTAAAGGTAATATTGTTTTACATACAAGTCTTGCTTGACCTCATTAGTATTCTTTCCTTATTCATAGTA
>JAAAKM020006971.1:16259263-16280490 GCA_010016025.2 Alatinidae sp. Z8VKAUB7J3 | reverse complement strand
GAAGTGTGGCAACTGGTACCGCAAAATCATAGTTATTTAGCCTAGATGGGGCATTTAACTCACATTTGAGAATTGACTCTCGTCGGCTTCTGTACAACCCAGAGACGATTCCCTTCAAAAAGCGAATTATTCCTTAATTAAACTATCATTGGTTTTATCGGATGACGATGATAATCAGAACGGTGGTAATGGTGATTTTTCTTCAGGCATAATAGATTTACACCTTCTCCATTCAAAAAGCTCTGGGGCCTTTAATTTCCAATACATTCTACAAAATTCAAAGTTTCAACATACAATGATGTTATACACTGAATATGCAATATGATCGTATAACGGACCAAGCTTGTGTGACAGATGCATGATCTAGACTTTTTCACCCACAGCTATTACCAATTCATTTGATTAAGAAAGAAGAAAATCAATCAAGGAAGAAAAGCAGTACAGACTAGCAGATGATTGCATTCAATTATTCGTCACTAAACAGGAACTATTTCATGAATCAGAAAGATCAGTAAAAGTATTTTGGAGCCAGGTCTCTATAGGCACAACCTGCTTTGATTTTGACTATCCATAAAGACTTGAGAACGTGAAAATCATCATAGATACAAGAAACATTGAAAACACAGCTTATTCCCAACAAAGATTCAATACATTTTTACGTAACTTTTACCTGTACGACAAAGCAGCGCAACTATTTCAGTCTGATTATACAACAACCTCTGAACCAGAAGGTAATGACGTTAACAATATAAATTAAAAGTAACAATTACCTACTTATTGTTTACGTAATGATTATATTCCCTACACTTGCTATACCATATCCAACAATTTTTTTTAAGGTCAAATAAAGAAAGATGGCGCCTACTATCATCTGGATTCCATCCTAGTTAAAGTCAGTTGGACACCTTTTGTAAGTTTCGCTTGTACTCAATCTAATAATTATATACTTCTGTTAATTTGTTTTCATCCTCTACAAACAGACCTGCCAGAGAACGATTTCGTCGGTGAAAGTTGCAGAAACAATACTATTTTTACAAAAGATGGCTTATTTTAGTTTTTTATTTTCTCTAAAGACGGATGAAACGCGTGTCTTACTTACACTAAATTAAGAGTGTTTGTTTCAAGATAACATTTTTAAAATATTATAAATGGTAATTAATCTTAATCAGAGATTCTACAATTGAATTTTTTTTTAATTTGTCTGAGACAAAGTTGCAACTTGTAGTTTTCTTTGAACTAAAAGACCCGTTACTCCTTCCCTTAATTAAGAAAACCCAATGGTCTTACATTATGTATCCTTATCATACGTTAAGCTGAATCTTCTGTAGTGTGAGAACTTATAAAGTTGCGTGATGGGACGAAAGGCGAGGCCACGTTATTGAAATGAATCATCGTTAGGCGATGTTCTTGCATGCTAATACAGCTTTATGTTCTATCAAGCTATTGGGAGATGGCGACATCGGTATAGTCTGAAAGTCTGACGGTAAGAGACCTCTTTTGAATTAAGCAGTTAGTCTTACAGTCTTACAAAAGCCTACAGATGATCAGCAATAACGTCGCTATCGTTTCTCTACCGATGGTTGAAAAGTCCTTCCTACTTAGAGTTTGCATAACAACTAAAGCAACTGACAAGATGGTGACTGGGATTGGTATAGAAATAAAGGAAATACCAACAAGTTTGCTTTTAAAATCATGACCGAAAACCTAAGCCTTTCATATAGGGAGTGTAGAGCGCTCATCGTATTTGTAAAATCTAAGGAAATGAAGACGACCAATTTGTTTAACTACTTTATCTGGTAAGGAATTTCTAAGGTATAACATTATATTGCTTTTATTACATCAATGTTTTAAGTTACGCTCTAAGACAGGCGGCTCTTGGTTATCGCATCATAACAACCATTTTGTTTGAGATCTTACGGGCATTTGCTCATACGGATCTTCTATTTTAATTAAGTTTACATTTGCTATCAGTAAAGAATGTGTTCATGTTTCTGTGTTCCACATTCTTTTACCTCAGATTGAATAGTACATCTCTTCCTTCCTGTCGAACGAAAGGATAGGATAGTTATACGGTTTGAATAAGGATTTTGGTTATCGAGAGAAAAGTAAATGAAACGAGGAATCACATTGACTGTCAAGTTTCTTGTCAAACCCGAGGGATGGGCAGATTAAAGTTGCCTAAGGTATTGAAACAAACTACTAATCATGTGGGTTATCGTCTTTGTGGCAAGTTAGGAACTAAACATGATGAAAATATTTCCTGCAAACATTTACTTTCCGAACATTCAGTAATGTCGTTTACGGTGATCGCTGCCTTTGGCTGGAGACATCGCGACAGCGGTGAATTCTATGTTGTGGTTACATGAAGACAGCTCTAGAATCAATTCATGATACAGTCAGCTTATTATTGTATGGGTGTCAAGGATTGTCCTTTTGAGGAACTGTTAATAGACAGATAAATGAAGTAGATGAGTTGTTAGCTAAGCAAACGTAGCTTCATCTGGTAGATGTTGTTGTAGTGCAAAGTTTGCAAGGTTCTGTTAGACTTATCACAATTTTGATATAAATGCAGGATTCGCAGAAGTTTGCTGACTATGTTCGTAACTATTTATCTATTTATTTCTTCTATCTTTTCACTTCATTATTCTGTCTATCTATTAATACTATCCCTTTTTTATTCTATATATCTATTTATTTACTTAATCTATCTAGAAATATGTTATATAACCAGCGTTACTTACAAATTTGGAACATTTATAACAATCAACAATATCAAATTCCACAAAATTTATTGATTCTCTAGCAATCATATTAGTGCTTGTTCACCTTCCTCAAGAAACTTGTTCGTTGCATGCTGTGTTTTGAGTTGTATTTAATTGTACATAACAGAAATGTGTTTGGTGATGGTTTTTAAGAGAAACCCGTTAGAAAAGGACGGAGTCATTTAAGAAACGCTCAAAACATATTAATGTTATCAGCTTGATTTCTAAGGAACCTGAAACCAAAGCTACGTTATTCAGTTTTAATTTGAAAAAGGCTAAAATTATGATTCTCCTGCTGACAAAACATGTTTCTTGGATTTAGAAAGCTTTCATTCCATCATTTGTTCATACCAGAGCCACCTGATCAGAAAACCGATCCTAATCTTCGATGCAAAGCGTTGGCAATCTCTAGTCTTCACCAATTCCCCTTGGCGTCCTTGATAGGCCTCAGATAATCTGCCTTGATCTTAACCAATTTTTGGCTTATGCATTCAAATGTCAAAGGATTTAGGTTTAATTCAAGGATTTATCGCCTCTTCTTCTCAATCCCGAATGTTGAAACTTGATGTAACATCAACAACTACCTTTGATAATTGAACACACATGTTTTAAGAGCTTGGAAAACGTTTGCAGGGAGTCCTTAGGGGGACCTGAGAAGTTACTTTAACCTCATGTTTCTTACGACTCCTCCTACAGAGGAGGGTTCTTGGAGCTCAGCCAATGTGGCTTTACCATAATTCCAAGCTGCTAAAATTTGGCACACTTAGAACCTCATTCTTCGCCACATACAGCCTCAAACGTTTGAGTATCGAGGTAAATTTGCTTAGGAATTCCATTTTCCATTTTGTAAACAGAGGTTATTAAAGAGTCTATTTTAGAATATCTTTGCTTTAAATGGATGTTGTAGTTCTACAAGAATGAAATGAGTTTGGTGTTGCGTTTTTGCTTGGATCTCGGTAACACCACTGGTTTTCAAAAACTAGTCTAATTTTCTTGTGACTGACATTCCAGTTGTTAAGGTTCCGCGAATAGCATACAAATTCTCTAGAGCCCAACTTTCAAAATAAAGTATGGCATCAAATATATGTGCTCCAATATTCGGCAATATTAAGTCTTTTTCTACCAACTATTTTGGCTTTCTGTGTTTAAAAAATATACGAGGGTGGTTTAATGTTATTCGAATCCCTGTCTTCAACTGTAGCTTCTCATCCATTCCTACATGTAAACCACTGACGTCACCTGTTTTAACACTCCACTTCTGGAATCATTTGAAAAGTACTAAGTTTAAAAGCATTTGCATTAAATAACACGTTTGCTCTCCCCTTGTAATAATTATCTTAGGAAATTTAAATCCTACATTTGTATGTATTAAAGTAACCCGCAGTGATTATTGTGGGTTAAAATTGTGTTTTTTCATAGAGAATTCAAAGTCTTTCTATGACCTATAACATTGGTCCACACCCTTGTGTCCACGGACCCTTCAAGGTTTTCAAGTAATATTTGCGGGCCCATGACCTATTAAGAACCGGAATAAATAAATCATTTTTCCCAAATCAAGACATTATTTCCAAAATCTAAACGGCAAAGGTAGTGACAGTGTAATTAATAGAACCTTTATCAACCCATACCTTGAGTACACGTGCTCATAAGCGGCTGAAATTTTCTAAGGGGTCCATGACTAATGTTTCTTTGTTCGCAAAAAAGAAAGTGTTGTGAATCGCTGATCTAGGGTGTCAAGGCCGAAGTAGTTCGGTTGGAGATGAATTAGTGATCGAGAATAATGTAAAGAAACACGACCTGTGTTCGTCCCTTTGTCTTTATGTATTTCATTATTTGAATTCCCGTGATTTTGAACAGCGCCCCATAACATAGATTGTCGTCGATTCCATGGTAAAAACAGCCTCTGATGAAAATATCTTCTGACCTCGTTTCCACTGAACCAATAAGAGTCACTTCCTGCGTTTTTAAGAGAGCAAAAGAACCTTAACATTATCTATTTCCATGGCACCGAGAAAGCGAACAGGGCCTTCTAGGAATATAACATTACCAAAATTTGGAAAGATTAAAGAAATAATCCTTGATCCAAGGCGTGAACGATGGCTGCTAGAGCGTCAAAACCAACCAAGAAGGCCGATGCAGACCAGAAGAATGGAAACAGTAAACCATCATCTGCTCGTGCACCAACAGAGAAGGAAGTCATGTTAGCTAATCAGTAAGAGCATTTATTATGAAAGAGCCAAAATTGTCTGCTTCATTTTCTAGGTTATTAACTTGTACTGTGCTTTAACTAAGAGGTCACCATAATATGCAAATGTGCATCTGATTAGGTAGGTGGTCGATTGCACTACATATACACGGTACACCGACGATTACGGCGCTACTGCAGTTTCGTAAATTCAAATAAATGCAGCAACATGATAGTAATTGGAAATGTAGGAAAAGGATCTTAAGGAAAGAAGATTGAATACAGGATTAGCACATGACAGAGTAGCTTGGAAGTCATACATAGGGAACTATCCAGCCCATGCAAGCATGCAAAATGGACAAGAAACACAAATGATGATAATGATGATGATGTATAGAAATGTTATATATCGTATAATTAGGAAGCAATGTGTTCATTTCAAATAAGACGTTAACATTTATATCACAATTTATTTTTGCTAGCTTTATTGCAGTTTGTTTAAGTTTATTGTTTGCCATTGAAGAGTTTCCTTAAAACGGTATATTTACTTGATACATTTCTCTTACGTGATGGGCAATGTGACTGAAACTATGAACATATTGTTGAAAACGTACCATGTAAAGTGAATAGTTTTAGAAAAGATACAACTTTAATATATTTTATTGATATGTCAGTGTGTCTGGTTATCTAATTTAATGTTCAGTGCTAGCATTTGAACTGGCATGCAAGAATGTGTTCAAGTTGGCACGTAGGCTTACAGTGTACAAGCAGTGCTTGGACACTTATAACATTGGCCTATCAGAGGGCATAGCCCTTCAGAAATGTGAAGTTAAAGAGCAGCTTTATTGCAAATAGTATCTGTAGGCCTACCCAGTTTTTAAAATGTATATATGTATTACTATTATTACTGTAATAAGCTGTAGCTAGCTAGGTGTGCAAAAAGCTACGGGGCTATGATCATTTTGTCATTGTACACATGGAACATAACTTTATGTTGTGTTATGTTATGTTGTCAGCTGTCCATTTATGCTCTAGAAGCCCAGGCCTGTAACTAGATAGAAGTAGAACTGTGTACAAGTGCTGAAATTATCTTCATTTGTTTTTCAAAGCAAGACAAAGGCCACACTTTTGAAATAGGCACTCATTGACTCAGGACCTAAATGCATTATCAAATTTTGGTTTCATTTCTGTATTTTAAAAGCAACAATAGACGTGTTACAACCAGCACAGCCACTGCTTTTAATTCAAAGATATCCCAAGACAGTTCCATCACTGAACATGACATAATTTGAAAATAAACATTTGCTGCATAGTTTACATAAGTGTATTTGCTTGTTACTGATGTACTTGAGAGCATTATTCATTTAGACACTTGATACTGTGGTAACATACATTTTTTGGTATCACAGACATGTATGAGCAAGTTAGCCATGAAAAATATTTACCAACAATTTTTCTCTAAAGTTTTACTCCGTTCCTTTTTGTTAATCAGCCAACATCTTAATGTGTTAACATTGTTTTGCTACTTGTGTCTGTAGTATTTGTCTTCTTTGGAATATGTGTTCTCTACAGGGCATGAATATAGCAATTATTCATCTCAGATATTTAATGCTGGGATTAATTTTGCATGCAATGTATCCTGGTACAGAAATGCAAAGTCTGTCTCCAGCTTACCACTTTATATTTGTATACAAGTCATATACTATGTTGCATAACACAATTTTCAGTTTTAAATGAGCACTACTGAATAACAGTCTTTCTTATTTTAGGCTGACAGACTTGAGTAATGAACTCCACAAGCTCCGTCAGGATCTTGCAGAACTGTATCCTTTCAGGAAAGTGTAGATAAGGGTTGTGTTTAAGTGAATATGATTTCTGTTATTTATGTCTATAGTTACAAAGTTCCAAAGGTGGATTATGAACTAGGGTGATTATGACCTTGTTTATGTTATTATGTTTCTTTGTGGCCATTGGTATTGCTCTTATGTTTATATGTCTAAAGCCAATGGTTAATGGGTATGTGTACATGGTCATGCCATCCTTATCACAATGAGACATATGATGGGGGAAAACAGAAATTAGAATTCAAGAGATTAGAATATCAGAGTGATTCTAAAAGGCATCACATTCCTTGTTGAATGGAGTAAACATCAACTACCCCATTGTACCCATTGTTGCTTACCCCTCCCCCTCCCTCCAATTTTTATTGTCTATTTCTATCAAATGTGAAAGAAGGGCAAAATTGAGCCATGTGACTGTTAAAGGGGCAGTAAACCAAAAAGGTTGGGAAACACATGAGTTACCTCAAATGTTTCTGGTTTATGTTTCATAATTTCATAACAGTTGCTCATGTTTGATAACAATTTAGTATAGAATCATTAATCGTTTTGCCCCAGGCCAGCTCCACTTTTTATCACTGTATTTAGTATGTCAGATCCATATCCAGAGTTTAAAAAGCCTGCAATTGTTAACTAGTAAGTCATGGCTTTGTCTTGTCAGGAAGGGAGAACATTACATTTATTATATGGCACTACTGTATGTACTATGTATTACAAGTTTGCACTGTTTGGAAATGCCTTAATAACTTCAAAGACAGAGTGAAAATGACTGGTTGCAACAGGAGGCTCAACAAACAAGGGTGGAAAGTGTAGGTAAACTTTGCTGTTATAGTACTAACCAAAAGACATTGATGACTTGATATTAAAATTTCAAAAGTTGCGTTAAATTACCTTTTACAGAGAGTTACGAGTTACCCTAAAGCAAGCATCATAATGGAATTCAGATCTAAAAATAGGTAAACTACCACTAGCCAAGGATTTTAAACCAATATATTTGTGCCTGTGGTTACTTGTCTTATCAGTTATTGATATTTTGAAGAATTATTTAAGTTCACCCACTAAGTCATCAACTTAACTGTTACACGGTTTAGTGTAGTGGTCAAGTGACACACTGCACCAAATGGTTTTGATGTTATCATGATATACAAAATTTTGAGTCAAATATCTTTTATGACATACTTACCCATACACCAGTGTCTGCCTGAAAATGTACTTATGTTATTCATTTGTGTATTCCAACACAAGAAAAAAATATATGATGTTCTAAACACCCCATTTTAAATACTATTCTAATGCCCTTAAAAATATATAATAAACCATATCACATATTGTATTGAAAATGGCCACACATACCTTACCCTCTCACCCTGTCTGTATATCCAGTAAAAATTGAAGTTCATTTTGTTTTTATAATATTAACAAAAACATTATGCAGTAAAAGTTTCACTTCCTTACAAGGCATGCTGTGGCTTCATTATCAACCTTGCATTGCATTAATACCTCAATAATATACTAACACATATGTATTCTTACTATACCCCCAGCATGAATACATGTCATACATGTCAAAGAAGACACAAAAGAGGCAACATGCTCTCATTTCTCTAAGTGATTACAATGCACATGAAATAAAGAAAATAAATGAGAGAAAAGAAGCTATGATACAAGAATATGAAGAGAAGAAAGGTGGTAAGTAGATAAACCAGAAGTCACCATTATATGTATAGTATGCTAGAAGAACTTTGATCCACTTGTTACACTTGAACCTCATAATAGGGGTGGTCTTTGTGTGAAGTAAGCCATATATGAAGGCAATTACAGAAACAGATTGATGTGACAGAAATTGTAAAGCATTATGGACTAAAAACTGCATTTAGGGGTCGCTAGGGGATTTGTATCTTTTCTCTGTAGAAGATGAAACCACATTCTAAGTTAGTCCTTGAAGTATCAGGTATTGAGTAATAAATCTAATCGATATGGCAAACACTCCATGCACTTTTTTGAGTTACGAGCTCATTGAGTCGCTTATTAACAAAGTCGTCTTTGTCTAAGAAACTTCAAGAAAACACATGATGATGAGAAGACTGGAAGAGAGACCAGAACTTGCTTCTCAAACATAATGACGATGAGCTCTTCATGACTTGTATATACAGATGCGAAACAACATGAGCAGACGAACAATATCTGCCCCGCAGTAGTACGTGAACCTTTTTCTTTTCTATAGGAATGGCGTATTAAAATGACGATGTTTATGTTGAGAGTCATCCTAACAGGATTGCTGCTTCGCGATTCTTATTCTCGTGCCCGAATTTGACTTGAAACGACAGTAATTGAACCAAGATAGACTTCTGCGTATTACCTAACAGTGTTACTTGCCTGTTTTAAAGTGTTTTTTCGTTGCTATTGAAAACTGGCACACCGCAAAATAATAACTTGCAGATTTGCTTGTCAAATAGCAAAAATAGACAGCAAACTCGTGCCTATTGACATATTCAGCTAAGGAAGAATGCAAGGTGTTAAGTGCACCATGAGATTTAATTCCTTTACATATGAACATTTGCATTCCCTTTGGGACCTCACTTGCGACCTTACCTTTTATTTGAAAAAACTCACGATTAGAAACTGCTCTAGCCATATTAAGTGTGGGAGTGCAATTGAGTTCTGCTGAGGATCGACTTGTATAGGATCAGGGGCAGACACCGGATTTTGACATACAAGGGTTTCAGAAAGTATCGCTTGCCAGTTAAACAATCCAGCCTTTGTAATTAGTGTAATGCTATCAATGACGAAACCAGAGACAACGTGTTTTAATTTCAAAGTGCCCCTCCGAGTCTCTGTGTAAGCACCACTCCAGCAAATTATATTAGATTTTTGACATATCACAGGTTTGTTATTGCAAGGGCACGAAATAGAATACACCTCTCAACTGTAACAGAATAGTTACTATTGACTGACCGGTTTGCTATCACGGAATATAAAGAATGTTTTGAACTGGTATCTATCACAAAAAATGTGACGACCGGTATGTAAGTATAAGACGTTTCTCAGGCTGGTTTGTTTAAGCTTCTTGTCCCATTATTTTGTATGTTAGGCGGCAGGTGCTGCCTGTTTGTTTTTTCAACCTGCATTATCTTATGTGAGGTGCGCCCCACAATGATGATTGTGGACAACTGTGTTTCATTTAGTTTTGTGGCCTTACTTGTATCGCATCCTTGTGTGGTACAAAGTTGGTTTTGTTCAGTGAGTAAGTAGTCGTAGCCCAATCCCCTTAGCGCACGAAGAAGTAGTTCAACTTTAACTTGCTATTGAAAGTGGTGAGAAGATTAAATTATTGCCGATGTGAGTCAGACTTTGTTCGCAAATTGTAGTTTACGCTGGTGTTATTTGACTTTCTAATCTTCATCTGCTCTTGAAAGCAAAGACGGTGTCGAAATCTTGCAAGTTGTTGTTGAACGTATAGAAGTGTTGTTTTCCCTATATACCATTGCGTTGCTTTACTTTTTTTAGTGAAGTAAGTCTAGATGTATCCGAAAAAAGCAACCAGCACCGACGTAAATAGTATCATAACATACGTGTATCCGTAGTGTTTTATCTGTGAAGCTACCAAGAGCTCTACTTATGAAGCGTAAGTAGATTCCACGATGATTGTGAACATTTCTATCAACGCAATACGGCAAAAGGAAATTATAAATATATTATTGTTTGCTCAATTAACTAACTGTTTATTATAGGCTATAATATACCAAAGAGAAGCTAGAAGATGTGAACCAAGTCGAAAAAGTGCAATCATGGATACTCTGTATTTCCTGCAAATTTACTACAATCTCATCATAAACATTCTAATAGGGTACAGTCTTTCAGACGTCACTTTTTGCCTTTCTTTGTAACATATGAACAGTTTCAGCTTTCTATATTAACGCGTCCTTTATTGGAATCGAAAATATATGGCTATCTTTATCAATTTTAAACATTTCGTTTGTTTTTGTTTGTGTTTTAGCATTAAAGGACCAGCAATTATTAAAAGAGGCAGAACTTAACCGAGCCCAGAAGGAGCTGGAAGAACTGGAAGAATATCAGGTGTCGTTTCGTTTTCTCATCGTCATTCTGACCCACATTTAGATAAATTGTCACACACATATACTTGGCAATTTATTGCCTTGCTGTTTACTCAACCAGTGCTATCTATTTCTTCTTTACCATTTATATTTAATCCTGACTGCGAAGCCACAGAAAGTGCACGAAATTCATATTCAAACTCAACATCAATTTGAACTCTAGCGAACGGTCAATTGAAATGGATTGCAGATTTTGAAAACTTTATAATGATCAATGTTCGATGATGATATTTCGGAACGTCGTATTGATAAGTGTAAAGAATAGATTTTAAATTATTTGGATGATAGTTACAATTTAATGCAAATTTGAAGAAATAGATATTAGAACCTTTTTGTTTCGCCCCTACGCTGCATGTCTACACTCAAATACACATAATGATGATGACATTTATATGGGCACAAACAGCATGTACGTCGTTTAAAGGGTATTTTGTGAATACAAGTGTCATGCCTCTCTTTTACGTGACTATTTAACTTTATGTAGCTCACTGGGCTTGTTGTTCGATCAAGGAATTGGCACCTTTACATTCATGCTCGTTGTCATAATACCTGTAAATTGAAGACGATTTCTCCTTTTGTCCCATCAGTTTCATGAGCTTTTGCGCCAATAGTTTAATGAGCCCTAACCTGTCAATGCTTTAGTATTTTCGCAGAATAATCCATTCTCTTATTAACAATAGTTCACAAATACTAATCATTCGAACAGCTAATAAATAATCAAAAATTATGTCTTGGTAGGGAATAATATTTCCCAATTTCAAATTCATCAAAGAACGATTCTTTTCTCAATTAAGTCAGTTTGCTTTGACCAGTTTCTGGTGAGAAGCTTAAGCAAAATAACCCTATTGCACAACGCAAATTTTAAGTCATCATAAAGCAAGTCTTGAGGACGCTTGTTACTGAGGCCCAAGTCAAACGTTGCTCTTCTCATAGGCCAAACCTAACAGTTGGATTTGGCACATGAGAAGAGCGACGTTTGACTTAATTAAGTTCGGCAAAAGGTGTTAGGTGCAGCAGAATGTATTAGGAGCGACTTCTCCAGTCGAATTGTGCGGCAGTGGAACAACTCCAAGTCAAATGTCTAATTTGTAATTGTATTAGGTTCGGCGCATGAGAAGATCGACGTTTGACTTGAGCCTGACCGTTTATAGTTAGAGTACAAAAAGTCCGTATTACCTGTACCCCGTGTTGCTATCATGACAGCAGTAGCAAAAATTAATAGTTTAACATTTTCTAACTTTTAGATTCTTTTGAATGAACAAGAAACGGAAGTGAAATCTCTCGAGAAGCTGTTAGCCGACAAGAGAATAAAGCATACTGAAACCGTACAGGGCTTGAAAGCAACTTTCCTGAGACAAAAGCACCAGTACCAATTAGAAGCAGATCAAGAAATACAGGATCTTACTGTCGAAGTAAACGAGGTACTTCCTGCAATTTTTGTCTCACTTTTGTTGATCACGGCTGTTTGTCTATTTTGTCACTACTAATTATGTAAAACTAAAGGACATGTAGACGAGAGAAATTGTTAAAAATCTTTACTACAGACATATTGATTAGCTTCTCCAGCGATCAATCATTCAAAAGGTACACAAGTAAGGTACTGCTTTTCTGATCCTCACTGCTCCCTTCAATCCAACATTCGTTGCTTTTTACTGGAAATCAATGGCAAATACTACAGAATACGTGATTCTGTTTTAGCTATACTGATCCTTGCACTTGCTCCATTTTGCTCGGCTTCTTTTAAAAGCAGAGTCAGTTTCCTTGGTCTTAATCCTGGTGCACTTATGCTTTTTATTGATCATCGCCCGGGTTTTGCTGGTAAGAACTCTATTACAGTAGAAGATTGTTACATGGAACTTTTAGTTTAGTCGAAATTACTTCTTATTGCACAGCAATAGGATGAAACATGCCTTTTCGTTATTTTTCAGGAGGCTAGACGTTGCCTTCGGGAGCATTC
This sequence comes from Alatinidae sp. Z8VKAUB7J3, assembly GCA_010016025.2. Classification (NCBI taxonomy): domain Eukaryota; kingdom Metazoa; phylum Cnidaria; class Cubozoa; order Carybdeida; family Alatinidae; species Alatinidae sp. Z8VKAUB7J3. The sequence goes on along the minus strand of JAAAKM020006971.1, from coordinate 16,267,633 downwards.
GTGGAAGATCAAAGCAGAAAATCGAAGACTACGGAAGAATTTACTTGATCTTATTTGCAAGACAAGGGCCCTGCACAAACGTAAACTTGCGCTTGAGGAGCAACATCGAGTGCTCCTCCGAGAAGAACAGTATATGTTGAACATTAACGCTTCTCGCTGTAGATGATCAAGAGAGGCATTATTATGGGGTGTGTCATCTGACCAGAGAAGGTGACAACGCGGTTTTAAGCTGTAAATACGTAATATTTTTTTCGGTTAGGGAATTGAAGTAAAAGAGAATTTTCAATTTAAATATTAAGTTTTATATGGTGTTATATCTCCTATAATGCACGTCGCCTCCAAATGAGTTATGGTTATGATATTTGGCTCACTGTTGCAAGACAGACGTTGCACAGGCAAGATCAGAATGGGATTAGCAAGCAATGTACAATGCCTGGATACATAACACGCTAATACAGATCATGAAATTACGTGCTACTTAACCTGGTATCCAAAAACCTGGTTAGATCCACCAAGTTCCCTATCAGTATAGCTGTGATATTTCGGTGTATCAAGGTGTATGCCAAATACATTTTGATATCAAGGGTCTTATTTTCACCATCGTAGTTTATACCCCATACAGTGTCGTCAGTTGTAAACACCATAGTCATCGTTGTCATTAATACCGTTATCATCATCGCTCTCATTTTAGTGGACAAAATCATCAGCGTAGTCATCATCATCACCATAATTATTATCACCATTATAATAATTCACCAACATCGTCACAAACATCATCAACATAGTCAACATGTTGATAATCCCAATCATCATTGTCGTCACATCATCCTGATCTTCATCACCATTTTACTTCTCGTCAGCATTACAAAAATCATCATCGTCATCATCATCGTTATCATTATAAGCGGCAACATTATCACCATCATAATACTCCCCATCATCGTCACAATCGTCATCACGCACATCATCATGAACGAAGTTTTGTTCGCAAAACGTATGGAAGATGATAAACACCAAGCATTGATCATCAGAAAGAAGGATGATGAAATTAAACAGCAAAGCAGTGTATCATACGTTGGTTGTACCCGTGATGAAAATCGTTCATGTGAATCAATGGCTACAAATTCGTTGGCAAAATACATGGGAGACTGAAAGTTCTGGACGTCAAAGTTATGTTGTTTACTCCCAACGTAACTTATTTTGCGATGCCTTTATGCAATCGTGCTTCGAGTATGCTTGCAATTCCTAGTATCCGGTAGTAAATACATGGTTTCACCCCCCCCATGATTCTGGGGGGACCTAACTTTTTGAAATCTCTTATTTTATGGGGGGACCTACGATTTTGGAAAAAAATTTCTCAAGCTTCACTATCTATTACAATCGTTTCCACTCAGAGTAGGTTACCTTCAAACTCTTCATCTGCCTAAACTCTCTACTCAAAGGCATGTACCAAGTCTTAAATATACATAATGACGTCAGGTCACGTGTCTGGTTGAGCCACAAACTAGGTTTCAGACCTCTTGACGATCACCTGCTTTTGCGTGTACTGTTTCTGAAATATCTCGACCCATGCGCGTAGGCTTTGTTTACTTAATGATGATTTATAACAGCAAAAAATGCAGATTCTATGACTGGTTCTCCCACCGGGAGACTGTGTAAAAGACTCAAAAAATTACAAACCCGTGGTCATCAATTTCAAAACCATTTTAAACTTTTCCATTTCTTTGATGATTTTTCGAAAATTTCTCATTTGATTCTTTTAAAGCCGCAAAAAGTTCCGAACATGTAATTAAGTAAATATATTTACCACATCTGTACTATAGCAGCTGCTGAGTTTACAGAGAACAGAGTCTGATTCATGATACCTTTTACTTGCGCGTCTGCACCATATTTAACAGAAATTGTTTACACATAAGTTATAATAAATTAAAATAAATTATAGAAACAAAGAAATAACACGTTGTTTTTTGATAAGCACCTCCGTTTTCTGGGTCAGGCCTCGAGTTGCTTAGCAATTTTCCAAAATCAGGCCTGGATTTGCTTAAGTAGCTGCTTAGGTATCACCAGAGGTTACCGTCGAATTTCGTTGTGTTGTAAATGATGAAATAGCAGATGATGATTGGATCCTTGATCTATTTGCTTAACACATTATCAACAGTGTGATATTTGTTATATATCAACGGTTTGTAATCAATTTTTAACGTACCGCGTTTCTTGATTTGTTTTTCAGGCATTTAAAAATTGTCCGTCCTAAATTTGAGGCCTCGAGTTGCTTAGCTTGTTGCTTAGATTTTGGACCAAATCGAGGCCTCACACCTAAGCAACTGAGTTGCTTATCAAAAAAGCGTGTACAGATACAAAATGCTCTTATGAAAATAACGTCCTAAGAACTGCCAACTCAAGTTGCTACCTAGTAAGTCTACCTATACTGTATCCACTTAAGAAAGGCCTTGGGCGTTGAAGCAAAATTTGAGGATTTAGCAAAGGTCCTAATTCAATGGGCTGTTTCTCCAAGGAAGGTGCTCATTCTAGTCTATGAACCTCACGGTTCCACTCATCGTAAATTTGATACAATTTAAATTATATTGTTATTCACGATCTTTGTAATAGAACTTTTTAATGTTACAGTTATAAATGAATTTCCGGTCTCGGCAATTAGCAAATACTCCAAGAGTTGCCAGTATTCAATTGTTCAAGTCATGGTATCCTAGAGGTGGAGTAGTACTGGAATAGTAGACTGAAAAAGGGAGATCACTGTGACCAATGCATGACAAAAGGTTTGTCAATATGATTCCGTTATTCAACGCACTGATTGGGCTTTATATGTCTGTATAAGAAATTCAGACCGGGATGTGAGCATAAAGTATGTGTGGGTGTATTGAAAGTAAGACATTTTTGTTTATTTAGGCTGAGTCAGTTACCAAATCACTGAAATTAAATCTATTCAGCATGGGCGCTTTTATGTACGTTAAAGGCATGGGGCGGGGGAGGGGGGTAAAAACTACCTCGCCACGTTAACTTTTGATACGAAAGTGGTAGAGAGTTGATAATTTGGCACGGACATAGCCCTTCATAATTACTTTTGAACACCTCCCCCCCCCTCTCAAAAAATTTTTTTTTACAATATTGCTTTTTGTTGACGTCAGCCAAAATTAACAACAAATGCAAAAATCGGACCAAACCATTCTGCGAAATCTATTAACTCTATCAGGTTGGCGTTATAGGTTTACTTGCCAGTCATTTCGAATAGAAAGGAAAGATGACACACCGACTTAAAAAACGACTTTATGTCTCACAATCAAAAAACACCAAAAGATTAAAAAATCTTTTTGGGGGGGCGCTAAATTTTACCTGCCTCTCCATTCCGACTTGGGTTAAAACCATGTGAAGTTAAGGTAAGTCAAGTAATGATTAAGTGCGTTGAAGCCTGTTTAAAGTAAAGCACATTAAGGCCCACTTAAGTTGAAAATGCTATAATACACTTAAACTTAACGATCAAATTAATTTAAGTAATATCGACATAAAACTCATGAACTGTTTTATTTAAATGTATAATCTTCGTGACATCTTTCTATATCCCATGCCGTCCATTGCGTAGCATTTTTGACAGTTTAAAGTGCGATTTCCATTTTCTCTCTGTTCAGGTCTAATTAGCGCTGTGGGGGTGTTCCTTTCGGCCTTCTGCTATTGAAAATTTCAAAACACATAATTACATTTATGTAGGCTGAAGCCTGTTTTAAGTAATCTATAACACCTAATTAACATTGTTTTTATTAGTTGTAATTAAATCATGTTGAAGCACTATTTGAATCAATAAATTTTCAATTTAAACTGCAGGATTGAAGGCGAATGTAAGATGTAAAACAAGGTAGGTTTAAATTCAATAAAACGTTCGTTTTATAGGCCATTTAAAAGCAAAACATCTTAAACGTTACGCAAAGGTTAAAGAACGTTGTACAAACTAAACTTCTAAAGCATTTTAAGTTACAAAAATTGCTGACTATCATTGGAGCAGCTCACCACTGTCTAAAATACCTCGTTTTCGAATCGAGATCATGTAAACATCAAGTCCTAAAGGAATATCTGTCACTCGGTTTAGTCAAACTCGTATTCTAACTGCAAATGAGTTACCACTGTAAATCATATATCGGCCTTAAGGCTTTTAAAATTAGCGTAGTCAACCCATAACGACATAAATCTGGAGATGAAAATCTTTCATTGTCAACAAAATCAGCTTTGATCTCACATCAGTTCAACTCTTCAATCTTGTACAATGACAAACTAATTTAAGAAGGGCCTGCTTTGAGCGCCTTATCAAATATTCATGAGAATCGAATCAAACAGACCGAAGTCCTGATTAGAAATCAAAATATCACTGGAAAATGTGTTAGAATTTGGGATTCAAGAGGGGAAAGCAATCAACAAAATAACTATAACGTGTTTGCGTCCGTAATGTCGTCAACTAGGTAACAGAACATAAGCTCAAGCTCTCTGATCTGTCTGCAGAACGAACTGATATGAAAGCAGTGTTACTACAGCGTTAAGGAATGAAAACATGATGCTGGCACGCATTAGCGCAAAAGATTTATTTTAATGGAGAGCTAAAGGATAGTCTTAGTGTCGACATCCCGTATTTTCGCATGCCCATTATTGACAATTGTAACAATGTGACAGTAAAGACAAAGTGGCAACGAATTCTAGAAAGCGAAACGAGTGCAGTGTTTAATATAAATAGTAAGGCCAAGTAATAATCTCATGTAGAGACCAATACTTGTGGAATCTGTAATCAAAGTGAAATAATAAAGTGTCAAACTGCTGTAGAAAACAAATGATGATAATATGATCTTTGTGAATTAACGAAGTTTTCTCCGGAGCAAAATGTGTCCGATCTATAATCTATTAGGAATGATGAAGTGGCAAAACCTTCTTTAAAACAAAAAAGTGTTCAATTGATAATCTGAATACTATGGCAAGTTGGCAAAGCCTTCTCGAGAGCTTAATGTATCCCATCTATAATCTAAAAGGATAAATTTTAATAGTTAATTTTAATTTGGGCCATAAATTGGAATAATTTGGTACTTCAATTTTCATATTTTTAACTCGGAAAACATTTTTTCTTATATTTTCTTATAAAAATTGCATATTTTAGGTGACTGGCAATAAATTGTTGTACCCAACTAAAACCAAGACCATAAACTGATCTTTTTTCCAAAAACGAGCACTTCCGGTACCGAAAAAATAGTAGCTAAAAATAAGGAACTAAAGTCGTTTCCGGAATCAACACTATCAAATTGGCTAAAAAACATATCTTGTTTATTGACACCGAAACTCGTGTCGACCAGTTTATAATCTGAAAGGAATGGGAAAATAGCAACACTTTCTCGCACACATCGTGGTTATACTGGGAGCCTAATGTAAAGTAAATTAAGATCCGCCGTATTCGTGAAGATTCTTTGCTAGTCACATTCATGGGCCGTTTATAGCTAACATTTGTCCTTTCACTTGATTCCAGTTTTCATTTTTAAGTATCTATAATATTATACACCGGGTGTTCTTCGTGGGTGCATTTTTTCTGTAGGACTTTAATATGAGGGGCTTATCTACGTAGTTCTACATTATTTTTCTGCATATAGAAGGAATGGCCCTAAGGAGACTCTGACAAGTGCTTTATTCGAAATTACATCGAATAAGGTATCGCTTAATATGCAACATATAAAGAAGACCAGATGGAGACATTTTCACAATCGGTCTGGAGTACTACAGGGAGACACTCTGGGCTCCTCTTTATACGCCACCATACTACACTACGCAACGTAAAAGCATCGAAGGGAAAGGAAAGAAAGGATCACTTTATTTGCCAATAAGACAAGAAACAATCAGTGCTGTGCACCATGTGTTGTCGCAGATGCTGACCTACATGCTTTTTTATAAGCATATAATTTTTCGGAGACAGGCTCGTGTATGCTTAAGCAAGGCTCCATTTCAGTCTCAAAATATGCTTACCATATGCTTTTTTGGGGTCAAATTCAAATCCAGAAAAATTCAACTCAGATACTGTTCAACAATAATGTAAGGCTTCTATGGTAGATATAAGCGTAAACATGAAAAGTAATCCAACCTTAGAACTATATCTAGGACTCTTTTCACTTTCAACAGTGAAAGCACTGCACGTGAATTTAAATCATAGGTCCGCTAATTTGGCACAATCACTAGAATGGCACTGCTCAGGAAAACAGGCTGGGCAATATGCTTAGTGTATGCTTGTTTTTTCAGCAATCTGAGCCCGTTTATGCTTATAAAAAACATGAAAATGAGAAAGCACTGATGTCAGAGGAAATCACACAAGCTCAAATAATACTCGTAAGAGTAGGAATAGAAATCTAAAGGCAGGGTTAGATGTAAGTCAAAAGAGAACAAATGCAATGATTTTTAATAAGAACACCGCGTCATCAATAGGCCACTAAAACACGCCAATTATAATGGCCATTAAATCACGAAGGACACCTTTTGGTTGTAGCTTAAGGCCCCTTCAGACCATGAAAGAGCTGTGCACACTCTACCAACCATCTCCTTTTCCGTTTTGTCCTACCAGCTATCGACGCACATCAGCAATAACATTGTCTTCGTCAGAGCAATACATCTTTCTACTGAGCAGCTATTTTTCAAACATGCGACGTGGCATTTGCCACCCCAGTCTGAAAGCAGTTTCGCGTGGCATTTGCGACGTGCCTCTTCGGTGTGTAACCTCCCTTACTACTGAAGTAGCAATCTCTCCATCAAAGACTTCTGAAGAGCAGGGGCCCGATGTTACTTAAGTTGCTAGTTAAAAGGTTTGGTGAAGGATGTCAAATTCCGGAAAACTAAAACATGTATAGGATGTCACAAACTGCAGCGGAGGTGAAACATGATAAATTTTCTTCGTTAATGTCGAGTCCACATTACTCTGCGGTTCAGAAACTTGGACTGACAAAATCACTTATATAATGCGGCTTAATTAGTGTTACAGTTGCACGTTAAGAATGGCCTAGAACAACTCATGCAAAGAGTAGGACTGACAATGAGGTCCCACTAAAATGTAACTCTTCATCCACGAACACGGCAATCTCCACGGCAGCCCAGGCTGTAATTCCTGCCTGCACCAGCAATCAACTACTCACATCCGACTTTAAAATTGCATCATCGCAATCTCTCAGTGCAGCCCCCTGATAAGCAGTTGGGCCTAAGAAATTGCCTCATCGCTCAACGGCGCACCCATCAATTTATGCTATCTGGAGGAAACTCAAGCCACGAGACACGTTTAACTGTTTGCTAGGGGTACACTGCCTCCCACATACCATGGTGGCATCCGTTATCAACGAGGACAGATACTACAGCCCATCCTTACCAGATCGCCGATGAGGCAGGACGCGTAGCGCCGAACAGGAAATCGAGTTAATGCGTTCTCCCGCAAATCATAGCAAAATCCCGTCCTAAATGCACAAACAATAGCTACACAAACGAAGAATGACAGCACAGGGAACAGAAGAGGACTTGATTTCTTGTTTATAAAAAACCTCGAGCGAATATACATTTATAGATACGCAGTACATATTTGAAACGAAAACAGAGATACGCACTAACTTCAAAGTCAGTACAAAAACAGGTACATCCACATTCACGTCGACATGAGCTACCCAGGCAGTCGCCTGTCACTGGTATCCCTCGAACATTATCTTAGTTGCTTCATAGTTAACCCTAGGCACAGAGCAACAGTTCCGTAAATTACACGTACAGTACAAACAAGAAGTGAGCTATTGCACTTGGGGCTAACATCTAAAGCTGTGTTCCTCAACCTGAGACCCGCATGCATCTTCGTGGCTTGTCTTTTGGGATAATCAGGTCTCATCCAAGAATACGCATATCCTTATAAATAGCTTATTATCTCTTTCAATACGACGCTTTAGGTCTGATTCGCGAATACGCATATCCTTGTAAATTACTTATTATCCCTCTGAACACAATGTTGTAGGTCTGATCCGAGCATGCGCATATCCCTAAAAATAGCTTATTATCCCTCGGAACATGATCTTGTAAACAACTTCTCGGAGAGAGGACCTACGAGGACGGCCTCGACTGTACATTATAAAATTGTTTACAATTTTCCAGTGGGTAGCAGGACATGTAAGGACAAGGACCTCTTGTAAGCCGTAGTAATATTTTAAGGATCCATACATTGATGATGTTACCATGTTGGGAGTGGGTGGGTGATGAATAACGGGCCTATTGTTATCGAACAATGGAATCTCAATTGGGGTTTGACGACACAGGGGGAGGGGTCTCAACACTAGCCATTTTTGACGTCATAAAGGTATGGTCTGGTCATTACATTTG
>JAAAKM020006971.1:16235540-16259163 GCA_010016025.2 Alatinidae sp. Z8VKAUB7J3 | reverse complement strand
TTTGACGACACAGGGGGAGGGGTCTCAACACTAGCCATTTTTGACGTCATAAAGGTATGGTCTGGTCATTACATTTGGTCACTCCTCATCCTTACTGAAACCGCCTAAACTAACCCAAGTGCATTTGAGCCCGTAACTATGGTAGATCAACAATTTCACACATAGAGGACCATGTATAATCGTTAAATCTCGTAGACAGCTCGATCCTATTCATGCATCTACGAGAAGCGCACAAGTACACGTGTCTTCGTTTGCAGCCAATTCTATTCTTTTCACGGCTAATTTTGTGTCAGTTTGTGCTGTTTAATGTCATCAAGTTTCAATCCCGTCCTACCAAAAATCAATCCCGTCCTATCCAAAATAAATGTGATAATAAATTCTGGTCATAATCGGACAATTTCGCAGACTCAAGGTGGAGCCCAAACCAACACATGTTTTAAGGTATTCTCTATCCGTTTACTTAGACGAAGTGGAAAAATGGAAGGATATTGGTAAGCGAACCGTAGACACTGATGAGAGCAACCTAACTAAATCCACGTATTACACGAATACTTTGATGTTTCAAATAGGTTATCTCGAAGGGGATCTAGAGGTAGTGGGCTTTTAAAGGGAAACATCTGCCAACGCCCCTTTGTCGCCTAACAAAGGTTTCCAGCTAACATTGGTATTGCGTTACGGCCATGGTTGAATAGGTAGTGACAAGTGCTGCGTTCGCACGAATATCCGGGGAATAATCGAAGGGATAGGAACGGTTCTACCATGACTGGACGAGGAACACAAAACACAAATAATTAATCTTGTAATTGTACAGTAACAGATAAAGACAGATATTGATTCTACTTCCTATGAAACCTTCTCTTTTCAAATCTAAATAATAAATGAACAGCGGGTAAGTATTTTACAATCGGAAAGCTTCACAGAAGCTTTGGCTTTTCTAAAACTCAAATACAAGATCAATGAAGGCCTGCCAGTGCGCTTTGGTGGCCGTCTTAGTTAGTTGTCCTAGCTGAAAAATAGAGCACGTGTCTACATCGGACATGATCGATTGGGTTCTACAAGAAGTATTGTGTGATATCTGATTAGTGTAATGTTCCTTCCCTAATAGCATGACCTGATTTGGGTTGTGGATGTCTACACGTATATCCTGAACGAGTCTAATGTCACTGTGGTATGCTTCTGTCCGGGTACGGCTTGTTCGAAGAACGAAAATCTGTTAAGAGTACACCAGGTATATCATAATTAACGAAGGAAGGCCAAGATCCTTAAAAGAATGCTAAAATTAATGGAAAAGTGTCAAAGGCTACAATACAAAAAGGGCAAATGTGATACCGGAACGTCACCGGCGATAACTGAATGTTAATGTAGATCCATGAATGTCGTATAACGATCAAGGGATGTCAAAAGTGAATCAAGAAGGTCAAAAGTGAATCAAGAAGGTCAAAAGTGAATCAAGAAGGTCAAAAGTGAATCAAGAGGGTCAAAAGTAAATCACGAACGTCAAGAGTTATTCAAGAAGGTCAAAAGTGATTCAGGAATGCCAAACATGACCCATGAGTGTCAAAATCGATTCGTACGGTAAACTGGATGTGAAACGTTAATCATGAATTTGCCATGTGACACAAGGACGTCAAGAGCGGGCTAGGAAAGTAACTATGAGCATAAAACGTGAGCTAGGACTATCAAAATTTAGCCAACTAATGTACTTCAATAGTAAACGTTTCGGGACTCACTTTCTTCCAAGTTAATCTGTGGTGCAGTCATACGCTGACTGCATTTTACGCTGACTTTTCCATAGAAAACATTTCAGTGGATTTTCTCTTTCAGGCCACTTTCCACAAACGTATATCGGACAACTTACTAGCCAAGCATTGCTTTAAAATCTACAACCCAATTCTCTAAGGTGTACACTAAATTTGAGCTGTATACTAAAAATGCTCTAACTTGTAAAATTCCAACTTCGTCTCAAAGCACTACTAGACGAAGCACGGTATTTTAAAATGCAAGTCCTGAAAACCGACACACGCTAACGCGTACCGGAATATCATCAAATACCTCGGATATTAATACGACTATTTACAAAGCATTCTCCCAAGAGTTGAGACGGGAAAATACATTAGTTCAGGTCGATGAAACCCAAAATGGTATACCATGATACCACGTCTTTTGTAACAGAATCTTAATTCATAGACAGGTAACACTAAAATATGAACTAGTACGTAAACGCAACGACTACTGGCATGGCATTTCTATGTGGCAGTCTCGAAAGAAGATCGCAGCGGTAATGGACACTCAACATACCCCTTTCTACAGGGCATCTTAAAACAGTGTGCTGTATAAGGTAGCTAAATCATGGGGGGGGGGGGGGGGGGGGAGTTACTAAAGAGGGTGTCTCTTTGAGGGGTTTTGGCACTCAATGAATAACCCATCTAGGCTTTTCCCTCCACATGTAACCGTTATGCCTGTAAAGTGAGTAATGGTTGTATTATTCGGTATGAAATAAAACATGAAGTTAAAAAAAAAATTATTATTATTATTGTTGTTATTTACAAGAAAGGGTCTCCTGATTTGCCTGAAAACTTTCGGGCTATTACTCTTGAATAAATTCCTTTAAAAATATTAACATCTGTAATGCGTAATTGTTTATGTCCTTATTTTAAAAATGACAAATTTATTGGAAATCAGTTCAAAAAGGATTTATGAAAGGGATAACGGGGCAATTTGAGCACACTGCTCACTTTTCTCATGTTTTTCAGAGAGCTAAATTAAAACAGCGATCTGCCTTTATTACTTGATCTAAAAAATGCGTTTGGTGAAGTAGATCATAGCCTTATTCCAGTCATTCTAAAATGCCATCATGTTCCAGATCAAATCATATCATCAATTGGTAGTTTATACCATAAAGTTTACACATATTTAACTACTAATTTATTTCCTGATGATTTTATTCATGTTTGCAGAGGAGTTTTACAAGGTGATTGTCTGGGTCCTTTAATCTTTAACCTGGTAACACCTTTATTCAATATATCAAATCAGATAAATTTTCACAATTAGGTTACCAGTGGTCACATGATTTTAATCCTCGTCATTAGTATCAATTTGCGGATGTTGCAACAGTACTTGGGTGGTGCTCCTTGAGTAGAATGTCCATCAGAGAAATAAGAGAACATTATCAAAGCAAGTCTTACCCAAGTTTTTCATCAATAATAAACTAATACCTCCTGTTCAATTAGGTGCTAGTTTCCGTTATTAGGCAGGTACTTTAGCTTTGAGATGAATAACGTCGAGCACAAAAAGATTTTAGTTGAAACTGTAAATAAAATCCTTAATAATGTAAATTCATTATCTTTGCATCCTAAACATAAATTTCTTCCTTATCACAGATACTTATTACCCAAAATATCCTCGCATTTAACAATATTTGATATCAGTATAGCATGGATAAAATCAATTCTTGATCTTACCTGCCATAATTTCGTCCAAAGATGGTTCGAGATGCCACCTTCCGCATCTTTAGATGTTGTGATGCTGAGCAAAAGCAAATTCGGTGTTAATGTAGTAGACATATCAACTAAATATATACAATGCCAATCTTTCATTCGAAATAGATACAGAATTCTACTAAGCCAGACATTAAATTGATACAATCCGACTAAGGCAAAGTTTCCTCAATACGACCACTTTCGAAGTGGCATAGCCGTTGTCAAGGAAATTCAGGAGGCTAAAGAGTCACCAGTATCAACATGTCTGACTTTGCAGGGATTTATGATAAAGGCACTAACTGAACAATACTTTAAGGAACAGTTAGCTTGCTGACAAAAAGCTTTAAGTCATCTGAAAAAAAAATTTCTACAATTTCACGTGTAGGCATCTTAACAACAATCTCCCGACACTAAAGAACCTCCACCTCTGAAAGAAATCTGATAGCAACCTATGCTTTGACTGCCTAATGTCTCAAACACTTCAGCCGGGCGTATTTGGCTTCCTCTCCCATATCAAATAAGGACGCTTCAACTGGAGACACGATTCAGTCCTGAAATTGATTTCTGACTCTCTTTTTTCGTCTAATCCTGACCTTAATATCTTTGCAGACATTTTAGGCTACCAATCACCTTGCATTCACACAGGCCCAGATCTTTGTCACGACATGTTAATTCTAATAAATGATACGTTGTACGTATGTAGCTAACAGTTGGCTTTGAAACTAATTTACGGAACAACGTAAATAGGAAAAATATCAAATATCATGATTTGTGTAAATATTTGAAGTCAAGATTTAGAAATATTCTATATATCAACCTTAGTATGAGCGCAATTGGAGGGATGGCAAAGGAAAATAAATCATTTCTAATGTTGATGCAAGACCTCGGAATAAAAAATAGCAATTTTTGGTCATTTAAAATGATATCATCTGTAATAAGGTCCACTTATCTTATATTTTGCAAAAGAAATTGTGATTGGCCAGAGCTTCTAGCTTGGTGAGGACCTATATCATACCATATAAATTCATTATGCCTGTAGTGAGATTAATAAATTGTGTTGGATGAAAGTAACAGATATTTAAAGTTTAAAAAAAAAAGTATTATTACTTCTGATAGTATTATTACTCTTTCACAGTGATAGAATTAACAGTTTGTTTTGAGACAAATTTAATTAAGTAAAGGGAGAATAAAAATACCAAATACTCTGATCTTAAAAATACCTAATTGATCAAACTTTAGATTTACGGTTAATGGCTCTTGAAATTTCAACTTTGGTTTTTTTTACAAAGGATTCATTTGATTTTAAAACATTTGTCAAAAATTTAGACAAATGAAATAGATTTATGATGTTGTGTTCGGAAGTAGCCATCAGAACATCTTATTATATCTTTAATAGGCGCAACAAAAACTGGACTTCCCCGGAACTGTTAATTTTTATGTAATTAACTTTTTTCTCCCTTAACTATTTTTTTGTGTTTGGTTTTGTTGTTACTATTGTATTTATAAATATATTAATTAAGCACTCCTGTATATCAAATCCTGCTGCCCCATGTACCATGCAAGGGGAAAAGAGCGGGAAATGTTATTGCATCATGATGTACAGTGTTCAGTAACACACAATTTAAATGAATGTGAAGGAGCTTATTTATCATTGCTATGTTTCACCAAGTTGATTCTCAGGGCCTGCTCTTGTAAAGAACAAATCAATGCATCTTTATATCTGAATTTCTCACTTATTTCACTTTTCGTCGCTTCTCTTTTTCTAAAGCATATCTCGTATAAAGTAGACAGGTATTTAATTGCTGTTGCACTTACTCATCCTCTCATTTCCCAAGCCTTATTGAACTTATTCTAATTGTAGTTGTGATGAATAATATCTATGTTTCACACCTCATTAGAATTCCGAAAATTCCAGCGTGTTCTCCGAAATTGTTCTCTCCACTACCTAAGCACTTTTACAACTAATTAGACTCCATTCTTCTTCTATTTTTGTACATGCAACGCCTCATTTTCTTCTAGTGTGTAATACGCCATGGACTGTCACAATTTTTGTAGTCTTTTAATCTCAAGTTTTAATCTCGTCTCTCTCAACTTCACACCTCCAGGTCTATATCTCAGTACTACTATAACTCATGTGTTGACCGCTTGGGTTTTGTTCTTATAGATTAATTTTGACATCAAAATCCTATCTTCTCTTATATAATTTTGATAAACCGTGCTCTCAAGTTTTGTTCCTTTACGCTAGCAAGTTCAATTACACCAAGACACCTGTAGCCATAATTTTCAATCTCTTCTACAATTGTTCATATAGCAATGTGATTCCCTTGCAATGATGAGTTTTCCGTTCTCGGGGTCCGCATACCACGCATTTTAAGGCCAAATTCCATGTCAATACCTTACTCAATAAGTAAACCGTTGTTTTCTTTGAAAAGCGGCATTTATTCTTCTTAAGTAATTTTACGTCGTCCATGAATAAGAGGTGGTTTACTGTAAGCTCTTTATTTCTACGCTCTTAACACCCCTTGACTTTTCTCATTGTCAAAGTCATTGGGGTCTTTTTTGGAATATGCCTTTCTTGACTCGGACATCAACTAAAAATTTTCGATCTGACGAAATAATCTGGTTTGCAATCTTTGTTGCTTTCAGTAGTAAGTTTGTTTACATTCCTAACCACACTACACATCTCCAAAGCATTCTCTGATACAATATTGCAAAATCAAGCTATAAGCTCGTCTGTAGTCTATCCACGCCACATCCAATTTAGTACGTCCTTTCCTGCAGTTCTTTTATCTGAGCTTTTTTACCTTAAGGATCAACTTAAGGGTAAAAGAGCAGCATTGAGAATAGGATAGCTCAAATCCCTTAAAGGAGCACCTTGGTTGAAGTTGGAGAGAAAAAATCATAAACTAGTATAGCAACAACAATTTAAAGAGATTTATGTTGACAAGCGATGTGAATTTTAATTAGTCTTAATTAGAGGATAATTTTTAAAAACATTCAACATTCCTTATGCCTCAACCAAGCCATGTAAATATCATGCAGTTTGTAAACATCCGCTTACTGCTTGTAAGCTATGTTTAATACTTGTTACACGACGACCAGGTGGATCCCTAAACATCAGTATAGCATGGATAAAATCAATTCTTGATCTTACATGCCATAATTTCGTCCAAAGATGGTTCGAGATGCCACCTTCCGCATCTTTAGATGTTGTGATGCTGAGCAAAAGCAAATTCGGTGTTAATGTAGTAGACATATCAACTAAATATATACAATGCCAATCTTTCATTCGAAATAGATACAGAATTCTACTAAGCCAGACATTAAATTGATACAATCCGACTAAGGCAAAGTTTCCTCAATACGACCACTTTCGAAGTGGCATAGCCGTTGTCAAGGAAATTCAGGAGGCTAAAGAGTCACCAGTATCAACATGTCTGACTTTGCAGGGATTTATGATAAAGGCACTAACTGAACAATACTTTAAGGAACAGTTAGCTTGCTGACAAAAAGCTTTAAGTCATCTGCAAAAAAATATCTACAATTTCACGTGTAGGTATCTCAACAACAACATTTGATTATAAATGAAGCAGAGGAAGACAGAAGACGCGTTCGCCAGACAACATCTAAAACAAAAGAAATTCCGCGAATTTGTAACCACCAGATAGTAATTGGTCGGCGTAAGAAGGGGAAGGCATATTATAAGAAGTGGACATGACGGTTGCTAGAAGAAGAAGAAGAAGAAGAAGAAGAAGAAGAAAGAAAGAATTTGGTCTCCAATGTGGCACATGCCAAACATAATTTTTATCATCTTACACAGTGTATCCAAATATCCCAAAATTACCACGGCAAGAGCCTGTCTATTCAAATTAATGACGGAAGGTTTATGCAGCTCTTAAATATAAAAAACGAGCCCTTCTCTCGTAATATTTGCCTCACTATGGCGATTGAACATATTTCCAGCCTTTTGTCCTTTTGTGGCAATTCAAAATCAGTTATTGACTATGGATCGCTTTGCGCTCTCCAGAAAATTTGTTATCACTTCAACCGTGTAAACAATTTTACTTAGTTTTGCCTATCTTACGGATAGTTTCGATTGAAAACCAACACTTTCAAGTTGACAATTTGTGTAAAATCTTGCCTTCGATATTTCAAACACCTGCTTTGTCATGGCGTGTGATCCAAGAATGGCCATCTTTTGGTGAGAGTTTCGTGTACTGTGTACAGTTCCTAAGCTCGCAAAAACACGTGATTATATCTGTTGTCAATCAATTAAAACCCATCGATTTCTTTTAACAACGTTTCGCAAATGTTGGATGTAGCCTTCCGCATTTGTTATAGCAAGTTTGTATAAATGGCATGAATGGAATTCCACCGTTATTTCTGTCACTCGTGCAGCAAAACTATCTCTAGTTATTAGCAATACATAAAGGCATCTTTGTAGCTGCGACTTTTAAAATGCTGCAAGCCTAGCTGGTAGAATAATTTAAGGGGCACACCACCGATAAAGAAAACTAGGACAACCAGTCTGGGGCCGAAGGGGGACGACTATGTTCTTTAAAAGGAAAGCGTAAATATGAAATACTAGTGTCATCTCATTATTTTCTTTTTTTGAAAATAAATGTCAAAAATAGGAAATGATTTAACACATAGTTCAAACCCCTGACTCACACCTTTGTGTCGTGTACTTTCCCTGCTGAGCTGGGTAAAACCCGAAGTTGGCATACTCTATTTTTTACGTCAGCACATCAGCTCTAATAATAAGCTCGACGTTGCTTGTCATTATCTATTTCAGGTCAATGAAGTAACTTCTCTTTTCACAGTTTCAACATTTCTTCCTGGTACAGGCATCATTGGTTAATACTTTTAGCTGAATTTTCTGA
Organism: Alatinidae sp. Z8VKAUB7J3; assembly: GCA_010016025.2. Lineage (NCBI taxonomy): Eukaryota > Metazoa > Cnidaria > Cubozoa > Carybdeida > Alatinidae > Alatinidae sp. Z8VKAUB7J3. Next base: position 16,250,801 of record JAAAKM020006971.1, on the reverse strand, counting down.
TCTTCTCCAAACCTTATCGGTCCACATTTCCATAACGTCTCCCTTAGAATCTTAATAGCAGCTTTCATCTTGAAAATGGACTTCATAGGATTTTTAATTTTGTAACGGGGAACGAGCACGGCAAAGTAGAACACAGTTATTTTGAGAAGAGACTGTTGGTAGAAGCATTTAGACGAAATACGAAAACAAAAAGGGACACACGAATATAAACCATCTTCAACAAGGCATTTGAAAAGAGGCGCTGGAAAAAGGATACATAATGAACTCTTTTATCCAGTATGTTTCCTGAACAACCCGCACATAACATGAAGCCACTAATTATGTGACAAACAACTTCCAACAAAATTGCCGATACACTTCTCAGATACGGTAGTCTGCATTTTTGATATAGCATTTGTAATCGATACTACGGCACGAGGGTTTAGACATGTGACAACATTGAAGATATTACTGTATCCCTGTATAAACTATGACGTATAATGAGGTTAAAGGCACGGGGGAATATTCAAACAATGTAGTCAAAGGAAGGTTCCTGGGAAAATTGGATTTGACTCTCTTGTTCTTGTAAGGAATAGGAAAACGCGCTTACAAGGGTATCAATAACATTATGTTCTATTTAGCAGAATTGAATTGGTGGAGGCAGACGTTTATGATGCGACACAAACAGAGAGCTTCATCGAACCGTGAAAACTCCATGGTCGGGACACAAAGTGTTGTAAACTTCCGAAAGTAAGTAATATTAAGTTACAACGACAGTGATTGTTCATGGGGCTTGTATGGATTGCTGCTAAATGTTGGATACAAAGGCTTCTTTAAATGAATTTCACTCTGTTTGAAGCATTCTTTCCTGTTGCCTTCCATTTACTGCTTAGGGGAAATAGAGTTCAAGATATCTTTTGTTCCCAGGAAACTTTTTATAATGTGTTAAAACGAGATGTCATTATTTGTGAATCCTAAGCTCTTATTCAACATACAACTTTCCATGTTTTTTATGAAGCAGATTTTTAAGTTGCCATATTTGCCATCGCTATAATTCTAATAACATTTGCTCCCTGTCATTTGTCGATTGCCATTTATTCACCGTCATTTGTTCATGGCCATTCGTTCATAGACATTAATCCACCCTAATTTGTTCATTGCCATTTGTCCAAAGCCGTGTATCCAGCCCTATTTGTTCATGGCCATTCGTCCAAAGCCATGTATCCAGCCCTATTTGTTCATTGAAATTTGTCCACTGCAATTTACCTACCGTCATTTCCCTCTGTCGTGTCTTTAATAAATTTGGTTGAAAGTGTTTTTTCCCGTACTTTACTTATGTTATTTTTTTGTCAGTGACATGCTTTCGTTGCCTTCATTCCACTGCCTTTTCTGAAGCCTCTTTCCTACTGCCATTATCTAGTGTCTTGTTTCTCGTGCCTACCTTTCCTGTCTTTTCTACCTTAATCAGTTATCATGCCGTGCGTGCTACATGACGCCATGGGTTGTACCCCTCACAGCTGTACTCTTCAGTCTGCTGAAGTTATTACGAGTTTACTTTTTGTTTCCATTGATTGAAATCAGCTTATTACGCAGGCTCCCTATGGGAGACCTACTTATAAAATAGGCATTTCTTGCGGTCAGTTATAAATCGCCCTACAGTAACCAAGAGTGTACATCGAGATATGCAAGAAGCAACACAGAGCAAAGCTGCGCAGTAAGAGAACCTACTAGCGCTTTGTTGTGTTCACAAACAGTACATTTTGGAGAACCATGCATCGTCTATTCAATGAAATGTTAATCAAATGTAAGTAAAACAATGTAAAAAGCAACTGAAGATTGCAATCTGTTTAACGTCTTAGTAACAAGGATTAAAAATGACGCCATCTGCAACAGTGTCTGCTTGTGGGAAACCTGTGAGATGGGTATGGGCATAGTACTTGTACTCGTGCATAGTACTGAGCATAGTACTTGAGCTCCCTATAATTCCATTTTGCGCTAGTTTGAAATAATTGCAGTAAAGTAAATAGTAATCAAAGTGCATTGGTCAAGTTATTGAAGTATTAACAAGTGCCAAGATGCGACGTCGATGAACGTGCTGGAGTTTACTGTAAACAAAATGAGTAAATCACTTTATTCTCCGAAAATCAAACACCCTCTGTTATATGAACTGTTTCATCTCTGTGGTATGTTGAATTCACAGTATTTGTAATGAGATAAGAAATAATTCTGTATGCCTTCAGTTCATAAACAACGATACATTGCTCCAAGACAATGTATGCATGGAAATGTACAGGCGATGATGACATTAGTAATTGTTATGCTAGTGAACGTTTTGGTACCATTGTTTTCGTTAGTTTTGCTCTCTTTTATAACTACTATTACGTTGGGAGTTGAGCTTCTGCTACAGTTCATATAAATTTAGTGCTTCCCATTGTTTAGACCCAGGCACGATAGAGTGGAAAATCGTAGAGAGTTGTTTGTTTGCAATTTGTTATTCACAAGCTAATAGATATGTACGAGGTGCGACACTCGTAACAGCTATTAGTGATGTCATCCCTCTTTTTTCTTTTTTTTGTCTTGCAAATCATTTAAGAAAAAGCAGTGTGCTTGGAGTTTACAACTCAGGAGCAAGTTTAGCATCTTTAGACAGATACCTCAGCAATGTGTACACCAAACAGAGCAGCCTCTCAGGAATAGCGTCACCAAATAAGAGTCAGGAACTGAGAGATAACGGATAGTTTATATGACTTGTATTCTTTATGATATTTTGAGAAGATTTTGCATCTTTCGCCAATTAAGAGGTGATACGAGACTCTCTTTTCCACTTTTCTTTCTTGTTTCAGAGATTTCTTTATTCTCTTTGTCAGAGAAAAACATTACTTGGCAAAATTGTCAACGGCCTGAAACCTCCATCCTTGTGATAGTTATTCTCAAAGATAAAAAACCCCTTAATAATAGCCTTCATACATAAATCCATTTTAATCATTTTATAACATTGTTGTTAAACTGGAAACAGAATCAGAAACATGCATTTAATTTCTATTAATCTTCTAATTTCGGAGACAAAACATAAGACAGGATCCAGCTTCGCTCATTTAATTCAGTTTTGAATCAAGAAGAAGGAAACTTAATCCAAATTCTATAATAGTACATACTATTTTGTACCCCGTCATTTAAAACTGGCAAAAATTACTGTTAGTTAAGCAGCTAATCATTATTTGCAAGCTCTTAAGATTGAACCCAATGTAAGGCTCATTTTGAAGGCTTATGTCTTTAAAGTTTAAAATTTAAAGACCGGCTAATAAAACTGTAACACATAAAGACATAACTCTGAGATTTGCCAAATTTAAAAAGGAGTAATTAAACGGACGAGTATCTATAATAATTAAGCCTGGTGCCCACCAAATAAATTTAAAAGTGGGAATTATACATTATAGTGACGTGATGAACGTGTCTGAGGTTGCAAAGAGTTAAAGAGAAATCCAAGAAGCTACTTGTAGGTTTAGAAGCAATTATTTTAAAGGTACGTTAGATGTGCTAATGACTTAACCTCTTTAGCTTAATATTTCAAGTGAGGTTTGATAAGATTAAAGTCCTAATGGTATAAACAGATGTTCATAGCTGCCTGGACAGCAGTAAAACGTATGGGCAGACATTAAACGTTCTGAAGTCTTCATCGTATGAATGTGGGGGAGACCATTTGAACAGCAAGCGATATTCAGTGCAGATATCTGACCAATGTGAAACTGAATATAAAGAATTGTTGCTTGTGGAACTACTTGAGGCGCTGCCTGCGAGTTCCCCTAGAGCTGCCGTGCCATAAGAGAAGGGCGCTCATTACAAGAGCAAACTATAGATGTCCTGAGACTACATCCGGAGCAGAGTTCTCAAATAGAAATGTAACTGGGATTAAACTATTAACAGCACTGATTTACACTGCCTAAAATTAAGCGCAAATAAACAATGGCGTGTCTGGTGTTCCAAATAACAGTAACTGGTCTATAACGTCTGGATTCCACTGTACGTTAACAGTGGTGGCATTGGCAAATGGGTCTTTTTTCCAGTTTTTTTATTTTCGTTTCAACAACTTCGGGTCGAAGAGTACATGAAGAATAAGAAAGATCTTATTTAAACTGATTTGAACTGTGCACAAACTATTGCAGAATTTATAGACAATATATAAATCGGTAATTGTAACAGATGTACAAACAGAAGAGCTCAAGGCATCACTAGGAAAGGCTAATAACAATAGCAGCATAACCTGAGCACATGATATCACTGGCAACTGTAACTAAAATTGAATTCTTGTAATGATGAGGGGCACGTCACCCAGAGACATAAACAAAGCGATGAAAAGGCTGCAGAGCCGGTCGGTTTTTTGTGTTTGGGCTAAAATACAATGAATTTTATAAACGTTAAGTCAGCCGTACGAAAAAACATCGTGGGTCGCATACGACTCGCGGGACGCAGGTTGACCACCACTGTTACAAAAGGTCCGTAGATGGTCCTAAGTTTTCCTTCCATCTATCCACTCCCTTACCTAAATCGTCTTTTTACTTAAAAGTTCGTCCGACATTTCTAACATTGGAACTTGCTAACTGGACTAAATGTTTTAAAACCCTGACACGTTACTCATGACATGTCTGTGATCTGCACAACAGACATGCGACAATCACATTACTATGTGCGCGGGTAGTCCGTTCGCTGACTCGCTGCTGGAAGTAAAGGCCACTTACGTCACCTTGTGTGACTACATCGGTAGCAGAGACTGTCACGTGGCGAGTAGTGGCCGCTGTTAATGGCTGTGAGTACAGTCATCACTTGCGACTGCGATTTAAGGATTACAAGATTCTAAGTTTTGAGTCCCAGCCATGTTGTAATAAGCGAACAACGCGGAAACGCTTCCTCACTCACAACGACATGGGTTAGGTGATGTCAATGATATGCTTAATGCAGTATTTCTACAAAATGCTGCAAACATTTCCATATTAACACCTGTTTAGGGATAGTGTTGTAAATGTCGCTTGTATAGGACCCTTGAATATACATAGCAAAGAACGGGTGCTATATATACTTGCAGAAATTTTTGAAAGTACTCATTTTCCTATGGTGGCCTGTCCGAAACTGCACTTTTTACGAGTTTAAGTGACCCATAAGATTTTCCATCATCAAGAAAATGACCGTAACACATGTCATAACTTTATGTAAAATTGATTGTAAATCAGCAAGAATATGTCTGAAGACTTTGTCCGACAGTTTTGTAGTTAGCGTGCAGCTTGTTAAATTTTGGATCAAGTTTCCATCTTAAAGAGTGAGCCACCAGGATCCTTATATAACAGCCAGAGAAACTTACTTTAGCATCCTACTATAATAAAAAACGCGAAAAAGAAACACACACTTTAAGAATTACATAATTTATTTAGAATCTATTACATGGGGCCAGAAGACAGATAAGTCTAACAGTTTCGAACAGCAAATAATTTAATTCCCATTAGATATCTAGATCTTGTTTACAATAAATAAATACTATACTATAGATATTTTGTAATTATCTATTAGCTGTACGTGACCTCCCCATCGGACTGTCATGCCCTGTCTACCTTGAACACACGGCATCGAGATAAGTACATATGGTAGGAATACAGTTTTATAGAGGAAACAGTAGGACGAATAATTACCGTTACAATGTGCTCTGAAAGATGGAGTAGGCCTATATATATAACGTGGAGCAGTGGCATCCAAACTTGAGGACTTCCCTTCACCGAGGGGAAAGGATATTAAAACTCTTCTTGTAAAGGGAAATATATTCCCCGCAACAATGAAGCGTTAAGCTAAGTTAAACTATTGAAGACCGCATTAGGAAGAGTCTCATTGGAAAGGCTTGAACGATTGAACAACGAATTGGAAAGACTGTAGTGCACACTGTACTTAGTCAACAAAACGCCTAAAGCATTGGGTTGATGTCTCTAACGCTTACAGTTTACCGAAGACATACACATTTCTGTTCCAATTCGGGGAACCGGGAAGACTGGTCAATGGGAGAGAGCTGCTAACCACGAAGACAATGCCCAGTAACAATAAAACGTGTTCGTTCTTTAAGGAAACCAACAGATATCGTTGAGGTACGTCCTTAGTGGTCTCCCAGCACAATGCCACGACATTCTTGGTTGTACAAAACGCACTTCTCTAATCTAATATCATTATCTATACCCCCCTCCCCCCCCAACGACTACATTAAATTATCTAATTGCTACAAAACGGAACTAAGTCAGTCATGCATGAATGCGATACCTCCTTGAGGGGAGATCTATTGTAATCGAACTAAGAATCAATTGTTGCCTTTGACGAAGGGGAGGAGTAGAGGTTAGAAAATTAGCCATTTCTGACCATGCCAAAAACGTACGGTTCCATGCGGCAAACTTCCCTTCTTTTATCGTGTTAATGCTGTACAAACTGGTACGACACATATACCTAAATGTGGCAATCCCCAAAAGAAAGCCGAAGCTTCCTTGTAATAGACTTGCACGACGTCCATACATTGATATCATCAAAGAGGTCTTGAATGTAATAAGAATACGGACTCCCTGCATGGTTTGAAACGTTCATGTCTAAACTGATGATAGTTATGGACATGTCAAAAAACAAAATGTTGAATATCACAAGCCCTTCCTTGCCTAGTCGCAGGGTAGAGTTATTCGTGACTGGATGAGTAAAAGGACTAATTGTCAGAAATTGGTGTGTTTTCCAACATGGAGGTGTGAGACTGGCATAGAAAACAACTGATGGCAGAATCTCCGCTCTTTCAGGAGCCGAGGAAAGTTCTAATTGAAAAGTGATGCTGTATCTTTAAGTTTGCCCATCATCTATATCTACTACGTATTGATAGCTTCGCTCAACCACTTGAAAGTTTGACGTGTTGTTTGTGAATTACATCTCTGATCTTTGATTGGTGCTACCTGATTTTGTATACCTTTTCTCGGAATATTTAGTGTATTGCAAAAGCAACATCAACATGATCCTTAAAATTTGTCCTCCTTGGCCGTAGTGATTCTGAACTCAGCCACTGCCTTGTCCATGTTCAGGATGGGAATGGAAGCTGACTACGTTATGCTTAAATACACATGGCATCATCGAAATAAAATATACCGCCCAGTGCACTAAGATAGCAGGGAAAACCTGGGCCATAATATCCAACATTGGGCAACATAGCCATTATCGACTGCATTGACAATCAGTGTAGTGTGGCCTTCAAATGTGCTTTTGCAAAAGTGATAACCTTGGCAGGATCATAAGCTATCAAAAGCATTCTACCGTACGAATGCTAGGCTACAGTAGGAGGGTAAACCGAGCATGCTAAGTTAACAAAAACGATTGGTTATCAACTCGTTATAAAACACCTTCCCTGAACCATGCAACAATGGTTTGACAACTCATTTTTAAAAAGTATTACTCAATTGAAGCTACATCATATTTCGTATCAAACACGTTCTTGGGGTAAACTGATTTCGGTCTATACACTATTGCTGATTTTCTGAGATCGTTCACATATTAGGCGGTTGGAGGGGGAGGGGGGAATACAGAGGCTTACGCTTACGCTTGATTATCAAAGCCGGTAAGAAGGGATACAGAAGCGGCATAGACGCATTTCCCATCGCCTAAGGAAAACAATTTTCCATATTGTTGCCTAGTTGGTACTTTCTCACCACAACTACATTACTGCATTGCATCATTTAGAACAACAATTATAACTTTGCTCGTCCCTTCAGGTTGAAGAGAGGAGAGGGTTTCAGTAACTGAATACGTAACGATAGAAACAAAGCACTCAGTAATAACCTAGGAACAAATGCGGGAATAAATAAATGGGAAGGGGAATAAATGAGGGTGCAAGAAGTTTGTTACCACGCAATGTGTGAACTCTCCCTTGCAATGAAGTACTCAAAATAGCTATGTAAAGGTATTTGAAGCCATAATCGGAAGAATACTTATGTAAAAAGCCGTAGGGTCATAGTAAGAAATCACAAAGCTTAAAAAAGTTTCCCCAGTGTTGGACTCTAACCATGTTTTCATCACACTATACTTCAATGACCTTGGTACTTAAATGCAAAACATTAACCAAAATACCACATGCTGTACATACAAGAATGTGAAAACAACTAAGAGTAATTTGATAAAATTGTAAGTACGATTTCTAGATGCAGTTGTGGCTAAATAAAGTGTAAGACACAAAAATCATAGCACGAGACTAACAAAAGAGACGAGGTTTGCTTTCAGTGCAGAGAGACCGTCTCACTCTGCTTTGTTGGTCGCACACACGTCGCACAATGGAGGGATGCTGCTGTTAAAACTAAACGAGGCATCATCCGGGGTTAATCATGGTGGGAGAACGCATTGCGTTTGTAATCCACTTGGCGAAAGAATGCTGCAATCCATCTGTTGAAAAATATGCATTAATCTTGCAGCTCTGAAAAATGTTCAGCCAAATAGCTATGAAATCGTGCCACTTCTTGAATTCATACTGCCACAAGAATGGCATTAATCAATTACTCCTAGACGATGCTGCTACAACCCGCTTTCTTCGTTTGGTTCTCCAGTGCCGTCCACTAGTTTTGCTCGCATTTCAACATCGTCATTTTTCGGAGCATCAGCACCCCTAATTAAAAAAATTGGCGAAAAATAGGATCTCAAAAATAAGAAGCTGTTGGTCTTTTCTAATAACTATAAAATTGTTAATTAGTTATAAGATATGATGGTGTATTTATGGCAAGCTATAATGAGTTTCGCGATTGCAGCATGGACTTACATACACAACTTGAGCTGAAGAATTAGCAGCACGCGTGGGTGTGCCCACTTTGGAATTCTCGCCAACTTTGGCCTTCTACTCCTTTACTTATCAATTATGTGGTTTTGTTGGTAATCCGGATGATCATCAAGAGTAAGCCAATAGAAATCTGAACAGGCGACCCTTTATTTCTGTTTGGGCGTCTTTCTATTATTTCCAGGTATTTGTCAGCGCAGAGAAGTCAAGAGTCATCTGCATACAGCAGCTAGGAATAAGCTAAAATCGACTATTTGTCGCATGTTATTTACATACAACCGGAAAAGGATTGGGCTTAGTATAGACCCTTGAGGGACCACCATAGGGCAATTTGTAACATACGGAGGGTTTTTCTTACACTAATAAAAAGTCCTTCTATTTAAGTATGATCTGAGCCAAAGCAGATCTGTCCAAGCCTAAGTAATTAACGTTTCAACGAGGACATCCATTGTGATCAATACTGTCAAACGCCTTTTGAAAGTCAGTCAGTACCAATTCCGTTTGCATACCATTTTCAAAGCCTCGGAGTGGCCTATCATTAACGTATGAGAGAGAGGCCTCTAGTGATTCATTGGAGCAGAAATCTTTGGGTCATCCATCGGCTTCTTTTGAAGAATGGATATATTTTGGCTTTCTCGCAACTTCCTGGAGATTCTGACACCGCTATTGAAAGACAAAATGCATTTGCTACCGCTGAAGGACCAACGTTTAAAAAATTGTCCAGAAAAGTTTTCTATACCTGTCAATTTGATGCAGTCTATTTCTTGTAGGAACTCTTGAATGTCTCTCTTCCAATATTGATTTTGATATAGTATTTCTTGGTAGATTTATTCCAAAATTATTAGATTGCTTTGGTAGCTTTTTGTAAGCTCAGAAGTAATATCCTCATGGAAAGTTTTGTAAATATTTGAACATTTCGTCCATCGAAATCATGTTTAGCCCAACAATAGCAGTTTGTGTACCCTTCGAAGTAGCACCAAGCAACTTTAAGGGTTTCCATATTTCTTTTCGACTACCTATACTTACATTGATTTTTCCTATGATGTAACTTTCCTTTTTTTCTTTAAAGGTTTTGAATCATGCTTCTGGCTCTTATGAATTCCAAGCGATCGGTATCATTATTCGGTTTTTTAAACTTTGAAAAACGACTGTATCATCGAGAAGAGAGGATTTGAAATGGTAGTTTCACACTAATAACACTAGAGAAAAAGAAAATATGTCACGACCGGAGATCGAACCCTCTATTAATGTGGCGACTAGAGAAATAGTGCCCTCTTACATTACAGAGAATACGGGAAACTCTTACAATACGATAGGGGTCACAACAATTTGTTGAATTTGTTGAACACGTGAGGGAAGAACAGTAATTCTCTCGGCAAAACTCGACTCGTTGGGGGAATAAACAGTGAATCATTCGAAAAACTTATCGTATCTCTGTAAGTTTAAATCAGAGAGTTTCATTTGGAGGGACGCTTTGTTTAGACTTAAGGAGCTCTGTGACTTCAAAGAGCGTCGCTGCCATACCCGTGTTGACGTCTGAAATGGCTTTGCCTCACAAAATAAACAACTATCAAGAAATCTTAGAGGAACAAAAACATTATGTTTGCTTTTTCTGTGAACTCTTTATAATCATTCGGATTACTTTTACCTCGCTTTCAACATAAAAAGGTTTCCATGGGACTGTATTTCTCAAAATATATGGAACCTCGAGTTCTACAGTTTATTGGTGTTATATGGAAATCTAGATCTAGTATGGTCCTTCAAAGAACGCTAGGGGTTGAACCAACAAGGTCTATCTAGTATTGAAGAACCTTAACTGAGAATAGGAGGAAAGGAGTGTAAATTAGTTATTTGTAATGGAAATGTGAAAGTTTTGTTTGAGCCTTCCCCCGTTTAAACTATTAGTACGCATACTCAGATAAATATTTAGTAGTCAAATTTGCGGACCAGCTCTAGACAAACTCGTTGTCTAAAGTAACTCGAACTTTTGTAAGAATCATCGATGACAGCATCATAGATTTGATCCAAATCTAACACAAATCCGACAGTTGGCTTTAGACGACGGATTTGTCATGGATTTAATTGTGGAATTGAATTCTTAGAATTCCAGGAAGATTGGCCATCCTATAAAGCAAAACATTAAGTGCAAACCCTGGGACCAGACTAGACCTTGGTAAATCCATTGAACAACTGGCCATCCTCGTTTATACTAACGCATAATGTGCCACCTACAAAACATTGGTTCTTATTAAATTCTACGATATCTGGTATAAATGGTGTGATTGCGTCTTAGATTAGCGACACTGTAATCAACTGTTACCTCTACGACAAGTTTGATCTTATACTGTACTTGTGATTCTATTTACCCTTTTTCTCCATAAATCATAACTTATTTAATTTTACAGCGATTAAAGGTACGGATGTACAGCAACAAATTATCATTTAAAAGCAAGTTGTAGGCTTTGTATCTGGCGCCACACAATTAAACTGTTGTACATAATAAATGACGGAATGCCCCCTCAGCGACCCCATTACCAACACAACAGACTAATGAACTTGGAAGCATTTCAATAGGAGCGGCCGGTTGCACTTACTTTCTTCCAACTGCAAGCACACCATAAAGTGCAGCAGTTACCAGCACTGACCCACTTCCTAGGAAGGTTGATACTTCAGCGCACAGAAAGAATGACGGCAACGACATTCTAAAAAAAACACAATAGGGCATGTTAGTCATTCCATCAGCAGCTGCTTATTTATCTATGGGACACAGGTTTACAGATGTGTTTACTGGTAACAAATCATATTAGTCACTCTAATGCAATTTTGTTATCGCAAACAAACAAGAGAACGCTCACACTGCTTCTAAAGTAGAGATTCATTGTTTAGTTAAGGAGACTCAAACAACGATTTTACTTATAACCAAACAGTATAGTATAGCATACTATACAAAAACACACGATACACGTGCTCCTTTATTGGTATTCTATACAGCTAAAATAACAATCTTAAATATTCTATTCTATGACAGCGGCACCTGTTTCATGTAGTTCTGTTTGTGGCATGCAAACTTCACAATCAAACTTGAAGCAAATTTGGCGCACTAGATGTCACACAAATTGGGTAACCTGCTGAATCTAACAACAGATGGCACTAACGTCAATCTTGGACTTGTAAGGGCAAAGTAGCAAAGCTAGCCCCCCCCCCCCCCCCCAAAAAAAAGCAGGGAGTAGTAAGACTGCGTATGGCCATGAACCGTAGAGTTAACCATGGGAAGCTTTCCATCCTTTCGCTAGAAACTTTTTCAACGTGCAAACTGCCGCCAAAGTCCTCTAAGTGATATAAGTGTAGCAAATCCATTTAAAGAAGCACCTCTACGTCGTTAAATAATAGTCTAAGCTACCACACCTACGGAAAAAATTGCCGATTACTATTCCCCTAGGTCCACTTCGATTCCGAAACTGCAACTATGGATCAATGGATCTATTCTGGGTCAACCGGGTAATAATCGCTTTGCAGCAGATCCCTATTCTCTTAACTTCACTCTTCATGACTTCGTTACCGCATCAAAACCATTTCTTGGTGCACATGGACGATTAACCCATATTGCCATCTTGATGTTTACGCAGAAACGTGGCAACATCAAATAAGTCCCTTCAAAATTTGCAAAACTCAGACAACAGTGAGGAGAGAGGTTCGAAATCACTGGTCACCTTAGCCATTCCATGTGAATCCATCAAACAGTGGACACTCATTCATGACACTGATCTTTGAACTTTCAGATCTCTCTAGGCCTGCAGTCTTAAAGCCCAAAGGGTTCCATTTGACTTAAAGGATCCTTTTAGTATCATAGAAATGAGTGCATCTACATCGCACGCATATTCGCGTGTGGTAGGTTTACAAGGTGTATAAAGCACATAAAAGTACGGCTAGAGGTATGTTTTAAACCTAGTTCTGAATGTTACTGATACACTAGACAAGTGTGATTACGTAGTTAATAACCTGACATCTTTTTAGGATACTTTCCTTCCTCCCTCCACTCATACAAACATATCCACGGTTAAAAAAGCACGATTGACAACATAGCCTTACTACATTCGCAAGTGCCAATATCAAATGGTGAAACATACAATTATTCTTTATTACTTAAATGTAAACCAATTCCTAAACAGATGATTCGTAACCAACGAAATCTCTAGAAATCAGGCTTAAACAAAACCGTAACACATACCAAAATAATGGTTTATTGAAGTTTGCTTTTACTTTGCTTGCCCGACAAAGCAATTCCCTGCCAGCTACACACATATTTTTACTTGAATCTTTCTGCACAGCATTCGCCAATTCTGGAGATTTAGCTCACATCTATTTCTTATTGTAATAAAATGTTGTAGTTGCCTGTTACATGTTATTGAATAGTAATAGTAATAGTAATAGTAATAGTAATAGTAATAGTAATAGTAGTAGTAGTAGTAGTAGTAGTAGTAGTAGCAGTAGTAGTGGCAATAGTATTAGTAATTGTAGTATAGTAGTAGTAGTAGTAGTAGTAGTAGTAGTAGTAGAAAAGTAGCAGCAGTAGTAGTAGCAGCAGCAGCAGCTGCAAAGGTGACGCTGTAACGGTGGGGTCCTTTCATAAGTAGTTACCATCCGGCATTCATTGAAGTTCGAGATATTCATGGAAGGTTTCAATACGTTCAAAATACGTCTCTGAAGAGCTGAGAGGTATTCGCTGACGAAACACTCGTGGCCTTTAGCAGTGATATGAATCTGCGAATAAGTTAGGTAGAGGCAAATTTCCGAGCATCGAAGTGGGTAGCGTAGATCGTGGTAGACCTAAACGTCAAGACTGCAGGGTGGTGGTAGTGGGTAATACATTTGTGAATCTTGATTCAGTCAAGTCTTATGCGGTCATCACAAAGTAGGCTACAATTCGTGCAATTTAATGTACCTTTTGGAATGCAGGGTTGTAAAAAGTAGTAAATGGTCAGTCTCGGCAGTGATTTAATAATAGGTAGTTCAGAAAGACGTTTGACAGAGGATGCAGCGTGTTGCCAATGAAATGTTTCTAACATGCCATAGCATCATAGTGGATTCCTGGAGGACATAAATGTGAAACTTATAAGTTGCATGGTGGCCGCCGACGTAGTGATTACTTCTGCTGATCATGATTAGGTAGTTTTTCGACGAATGTTCTCAATAGTCGTGTGGTACAGTTTTTGCCAAATGTATTATCTTGTTTCAGATTTTAATCCCTGATTTGCATCTTTTCGTCGCTTGGTTTAGGTGCATCTGAAACTTGATGCTTTCTCTCTCTATTCCATACTTTTGTGTTTATAGCCCTCTTGGTGATTTCTTGTTTATTTTTTTTTTCATCTTTTGTTATGACCGCTATTCTGTACTACATTGAACATCTGTTGCTAAAACTATTAATCAGTAACTTATTCTCAATAGGATCCATGTGTCATTTTATTGTGTGTTATACTTGTAATTTGTAATTAGGCCCTTGAGAATTCATGTCACTCTAAAACCGAACCTGGAACACTTGGAATTGCGCACATTTAGTATATAGGTATATGTACATAGAATTGTTCCATATGTACATAGCGGTAAAAACTCTAAACACTCTATGGAGGTCGATATATCTCGTGACAACTCGTCTGGTATTCACATACCTGGAAGAACCGGCTTCAGATTTGTTTAAACACTATTCACGGTCTTCCATTTCTCCGAAACTTGTAAAACTGATACCGAAAGTGCCCGTTGGGGTAACTTATATACAATTTACATATATAAGAAAATGGAGTCCCTGCAAAAGTAAACATTTTTGCTTTGAAATAGAGTAAAATTTTTAATGTCGAAGCTTGAAATATATTTACCACTTTAAAGTACGTCATAAAGAAAGAAACTGCAGATTTTTTTAACGTAAATCAAAACCTTAGCTGATAAACGGAAAATTTGACCCGGAAAAAAACTGTTTAAAGTGGGTTTTTCCCATGGCATCTTCGACCATACTGACGGTTTTGACCGGATCTGATAAAATTTGTTTCATCAAAATGCAATAATATTATTGCAGATATGATAAAAGTACGTCATAGAGTTCCAGCCTTTGCAAAATTGAGAAATGGTAGGAAACAGTTGCACAAGCCCCTGAGAAGAATAGGGTTACAAATGTTTGCTAAACACACTCTGTTTATAAAAATATATACTTCCGGAGAAATTGTAGCTCTGGGGCATTTTTGGCACGTACCGCTGATGTGCGATTTATAAACCTATATAATGTAATCCCTCCAGCATTTTACCATCAATCCTATCTAATGACGTAACAGCGTCAACAAAAGTTTATCTACCATGAAGGGTAGTATATGCCCGAACATCATGCAATTTACCTTCAACTCACGGTACCATTAGAAATAGTTTTTCGTTGCATGTTTCCGAAGGTGTGTCTTAATGTTGTTCTTGCCAAATCAACTTAG
>JAAAKM020006971.1:16173464-16222380 GCA_010016025.2 Alatinidae sp. Z8VKAUB7J3 | reverse complement strand
AAAACGTACCAGCAAAAAAAAGATTTGCTTATTCTATCAAATATCTTAATGAAGTTTACCCTATTTTGAAGGTTTACTAAGAGGTGCGTACAGAGTTTTGGACTACTATCATGCTAATGGAGAAATCTCGGTCAGTCATGGCTCTGATATAACCTTCCGTAGGAATATTATACAGTGGAACTAAAATCACTAAGCGATCAACCCTTCGTTCTGAAGCTTTTATCTGATCTCTAGGCGAGGTGTTCACTTACTGAGTTAACCTTATGAACGTCTGTATCAAGCCTATTCATAGCATTCATTGGTAGCTACTTATAGTTTTAGCCTAAACATAAATGAATTAGGATAATAATAGATTTAGTTATGAGATCTTAAGCAGTAGATCTTTATTATTCGATATTTGTCAAAATGAAATGCTCATGAAATACCTGGAATTATAAGAAATATGAAGTCAGATAAAAAAAACAACAGTTTTGTTGTTCCTACCAGTCCATCTTTGAAAAGTCTGGTAAAACGGCTCAGTAAATGTTTTCAGTAAATATTTGATAGTAGGTTTAGTTAAATTCCATTGCCATAAAAACACAATTGCCTATGAATAGTCAATGGATTACGTCCAGTTGATTCTTTGGCAGGGATGTTCATTTCCCCACTCTAGGAAAGAAATCAGTCAGTGTAATCTGCCGATCTGTTCTCTGATCTTTGATGAGCAGACAGCAGACATACAAAGATCAGCAGCCTCGGTACTCTCTCTCTCTGTGAGATGTTTCTTCGCCTTGTCGTGACAGCCATAGAGCCTTGATGTTTTCACATCAGTGGGAAGTTGGAAGGACATCTCGGCAGTAGCCTTCACCTCTTTCTTATCTCCTTCCTTGACCTCTTTGTCCTCACTGATACATGGAGCTGCACTGTTGTGGTCTGTAGAAATGGTGGAACCTGACAGGTCGGGATCTTCATCTGGCTCATGAACAGGACTGTTGTTGTCAACTGATGCATACTCAGAGGGTGACATAGGATCCTCGAAATCCAGTTGGGCACATAGCCTAGCTATTGGTAGGTTTTCTTCCTCTTTAAAGTCGGCATCTATAGCTGAGGTAGCTGGGTTCACACTAGTGATGCGTGCAGCCTCATTATGGAGCATTCCACAACGTCTTAAGCACTTCTCAACAGTTGCTGAGGTAATTTTGCGGACAGCAGATATGACCCAAGCCACTGATAAGAAGACCTCTACAAATTTCACAACTTGTGAAGGTATGATTTTTTCCTCCTTTGCGTCAATCATCTGAATTACATGAGTAAGAAGCTGGCGCCTATAGTGGCATTTTAGCTGCTGAATGATCCCTTGATCTAGAGGCTGGAGCAATGAAGTGGTGTTGGGGGGAAAAACACCATCTTAACATTTAAAAAATTCATTTCATAGGGCATGATGATGGCTGTGTTTTGTTAGAGAGGTTTTCCTGGTCCTTTGTTCTGAATTTAGTGCTGATCTGTGATCGGGAGGTGAGGTGTTCTCTTAGAGACGTTTAATTATAGTACAAATAGTTGGGAAAATATCGATTCTAAGACCTTGCTTGATCTCTAAAGCGAGGTGTTTTCTTAGTGGGGTTGATCTTGGTTGAGGTTCTACTGTATTTAAATTCTTACACCAATTAAACCTGTTAAAACAGTCTTTTAGAGTCTCGTACTCTGAGGTACGCATTCTGAAGCAGTAGTACCTTATCACTATCATTCGTTTTTAAAATGGTTGATATTAGATGTGATGAAAGGTTCAAAATGTTTTTGTCAAACAAACCAGGTTATGTTGCATATCAATGCTAAATATCAAGAGATAATAGTCATAATTTAATATTTTATTAGGTGTTTTCAATAAATTTCACGAAAATTTATTACCTACAGCAGAATTGTGTATTTATTTGACTGAGCGTTACGAATTCAAAGTTTCTTTACGTTTCTAAATGGTTTGATAGTTTAAAGTCTAAAAGATAGAATATAGAGGATAGGAGCCGTTATTTTGAACTTAAATGTGCCACAATAAAGAAGCTTAAATGATCACTGGAATTGTAGATCAACACTTATTGAAAAATTCCATGCCATTTGATCTCACGATGGAAAGTCAGTGCATTGGGTACCATCATGTATTCATTTACATCTTCCAGATCATTCTTATTGGTCTGCAATTTTACGACGTAGTATGCAATTTTACGACTCGGGCTGGAGCATTGGCTCTGGCACAGCGCATTCAAATTTAGCATAATGTCACTCATATTGTTGATACCAGACATTTGAGTTGTGACGAAGCAGATGTATTAGCTGAAAGAAAACTGGCTGATATCGAAGGAGATACAGAGAGAAGCAGATGTTGGCGACAGGTCTACCGGTGATTCCTAGGTGTTCAGAGGCACGAATGTGCAAGTGCAGGCCAGACCGGCGCCACGCACGTTACGCAAGTGCAGGAACTCTGAGTAAACTTCAAATGGTTTATTATATAGTTTAGTAGTAAAGGGAGTAGGGAACTGTCTTTAAATAGAAAAGTCATCGTTATGCAGGTTGAAAAGGTTTGTTCGTATGACTCTCATCAGAACCTGGCGTAAAAAGTATAACAATGGTAAGAAAAGAAAAGAATCGAAGTTTAAAAAATACTTGAAAGCTTGGTATGTCATTGATTACAAACAAACATTGAATTGAACGTTACTTATATAAATAAATGTCATAAACAAAATCTCTTAGGCGGCAAAGCTCAGGCGCAAAATATTTTATACAAAGGGCCTCCAATACCCGTAAATTAAAAATCGATCTATTTTCGTAGATAACTGAAAAACAATCATCGGTAAACATCTTACTGCATTCAGGATTTTACAGCAAGTGCTGAACTGGTGGCAGAGACAACCATAACTCTAATATCTTGTTGCTGTCTCTACAACTCCGTGATTTATTGTCCATTACATCCCTTTCAAGTCGTACTACGGCAGAGCATGTTGTTTTACCCTAGATTTCAACATTTTCGACCTAAACCCTACATACGGAGCTCGTCATCGGATTCAAGTTTATACATGACATGACTTTTCTTCATGGTGGGTAGTATGTGTTTTGGGCTCGAGGAAAGATCTTCCTGGTCGTGTAAACAATGCGTAATTGGCATCAAGGACAGCAATTGGTTATAGCATTTATCCCTTTCTTTGCAAAGTTGTTTAACTGTTTACCAATGCATTGCATTCTTAGGTAAATAGTACACTTTTCGGGACACATTTTCTTAGGGAGCAATACCGCGCCTGCTGTTGTTTAATGTAGTCGTCGACAGTCGTTGAAGAAAAAAGCCAGTGAATTTTAACAGTTGTATGAGCGAATTAAGTTCCTTTACCAGTTCAAGCATGTTGCAAATCATTAAGGTTCTGTAGACAAGTCAGTGTACAAAATTTATCTTCTGTTTATACGGAAAACCACAGAAAATGTGGCTTCCTATGCACTGCAGTGACAAAGCAATAACCTTATTTGTTAAGTAAGGCATCCAAAAAATATACAACTGTTACACTACGTCTTCACCACAATTCTAAGTGATAGGTGTATCGAATTAAGTTTACTAAGAAAGTTATTGCTATTTCGCTCTGACGGAAATACTGCAAAGCAGTCTTCTATGTATCTAGCAATTATCATGGACAATGGAACAGAGAGCTATTTAAAACGTTTCGTCATAGTGGCTTACAAAAATGTCAGCTATTATAGGCCCTAATGGTGAATCCATGTTTATACCGTCTACTTGTATACACCAGTAGCGGATGGTGGGCATTTATTATGGGTGTGCTGTCCATATCTGTGTTAGAGGAAACCTCGTTTGTTTTGTAATTTTACTGTATTTGGGTATTCCATATTTGGTTACCCCAGCTGTGACTGATTGACTAATATACTGTGGATGGCTACTACAAGTCATTTATTAATCACTCTTTTTATATTATTTCACAGGGAGTTTTCTAGAAAGTATCAGAATAGTCCGTGAGTGCTAAACAATAGAAGAAATACTTTACATTCCAATCGATCTGTTGGATTGCAATGTGTCAATTGTCTATAATTAGAACGGTATTGTTCAAGCACAGAGTCAGCATGAATCGGCTCTCTGACTCAGAAGGCTTCAAGAAAGTTCTCTACTTTTCGCTAACGAATCATAATACGATTTTCCTAGAATGTTCGATAGAAGTCTTCAGCTCAGTCATCATCATCAGTATCAGTATCATTTTCATCATTATCATTAAAAATGGCCTTAAATTGAGTCAAGAAATACAGTATCAGCCGATCGAAGTAAGTGGCTGCGTGTTTAATAACAAAATATTGTAACATACCAATCCTTGAACACTAGTGATGTTCTTGTAAGAGATAACATTCCAATTCATTCGAGAGTTGAAAGACAGGCCTCCGAATTTCGATTCATTGCTAACAAGCTCACATCCAGTTCCTTGATTTTCCTTATTAATGAATGAACAGTCCAAATTCAGAGCACAGCGATGCGCACATTGTAATGTTGAATAAGTCTGAAAAGTTTTAAGTACTCCAGATGTAGCCACAGTATCGGCGTACAGTACATCGAAGACTAAGGTACTCGACGGAACGCTTGTTACGCCATTCTGCGTGGCTGTTTGTGCTAAAGTCATCACCAAGAGTGTGACAAGATATCCAAAGTTTTTCATGGTTTCCAATATGAGATAGAAAATGACCTAGAAAAGAGCAAAATATTTTTCTCTGTTTATCATTTTGCAGTATATATGGACATGCTCTATTTAAAGCAGAGAAAAGTTCTATTTCAGGCTATATTTGCAGAAACGCCAAGCAAATGGTAGTAAGACTAGTAACGTGGACCTATGATTCTCTGTATTTCCGACAAGCCCGTAGTCAAGGAGGATATGGCCACGCTCCCACTGATAAACCTTTGCATAACGTTATCAAGATAACGACACATATGAGATTTCTTTAATAATAATATGCATAGTTATCAATATAAGTTTTTACGAAAAACAAATTAAAGTTTGTGTTAAATCAAATTGATTATATAGGAAGAAGAAGCTTGCTTCCCTCTATAAAATAGGATGAGGAAGGTTAAAGTGTGCTGTGTGACATAATCTTCGCCAAACGGTGCATAAGATGACCGTATGTTCTCACATCAAGCGAAGATATATAGAAACATGCACAAACAATTTCTTCCTCCAATGTCAACAAAAGGAAACAAACAGGTATGTTACTAACATGTTTTATAGTCAGAACATTACAATCCCCAAGAAATTAATACTTCCTATAACAATCAGATATACACTTTCGATCCTTTTTGCTAAAGCTATCAAATATTTCAGTGGACCAACTAAAGAAATATATACGATAAAATATGAATTTTTGTTAATTGGTTGTCCATAACGATTAAGAGGAGAACTCCTCGATGATAAACATACTGATACAGACCAGTGCAGATAAGATATCTACAGTACATAGGTGCAACGGACGAAAAATGGTGGTGGTGGGGAGGGGGGGTGCTGTGGATTATGTTCCCGAAAAAATATACATTGGGCAAAAAATTATTTGGGACATGAATTGACTAAAAGCACTTCAGTTCAGCAGGAATGTTGACTCTAATTCAGAGGGCTGGTAAGACTTAAAATTATTTCTTTTTTATTTCTTATAAAGAAATTATAAAAGGGCCCGAATAATTTTTTTGCTAGAAAAAATATAACATTTTATCTAACTGGGGGGTTGTAGCCCCCCCAGCCCCTTTGGCCGTGCGCCTATGCTACAGCATCATCGTAAAGTATTGTACAACAAGTTTAATCATGGTGAGAGATAAGAGACAACTTTCAGTTGTTGTTCATATCATGATCCTTCTAAAAGTAAGATTTGAGCATTTTGTGCTGATACATGGTGATTTGTACCTCGTAGTAAAGAACGCCATGTACTATTAGCATTCTTAACGGTTAAACATGGTGGCACGGTATTTTAAACAACATTTTGAATTACAACATATGGCTTATTGATTTTCTTCATCGGTCCCAACTCCTCAAAATGTATCATGAGCAATTTGGCGATATACATACAATATTTGTACTTCCTAATCAAGGTTCTTCCATGAAATCAAGGAGAACGTCAAGAAACGTTTGGAAATGCGTCATTCAAATGACAAATTGCACACATGGAGAAATTCCAATGTCTAGTAATTTTATGAATAACGTAACACATCTCCCATTGATTATCCAAGCGATCTTTCATATAACCTTGCTGAATTATCTGGCAATTAATAACATGAAAGAGCGTCACGATTAAATAAACGCATATTTGGAAACAGCTTGTCATGCCTAAATCATTACTCGATAAAATCTAGTTTGCTTCAACGTTAACATCCCCAAACTTCAAACTAAAAATCCGGGAAACTTCAAAACGATTTTCTAATAAAAATGAAGTTTTATAGCAAGGAAAGAAATAGCCCGAGGTACCTTGACTTCACCTACAGTCATTTTCATGCTCATCAATCACAACTATCATCATTGCCATCATAATGGTTTGTATTCAAAGGCATATCTCGTAGATTATTTCTGTCTACCTTAATCCAAACCTATGAAAAGTATTTCTCATGGGAGTAGCAGCTTCCTATAATTTGATATTATTGTCTGAATCTGGAATGTGAACAAATCAACTGACTTTTCAAATCTCAACTATTCTTTTATAGGTCAGATGCTGTAGCGAAATCCACAAATTTCTCTGTTATTATTCTTTACAATTTTATATCTTTGTAGCTTCTTCGGCCTTCAGCGTTGGACGTCGCTAAACAACTTGCTTGCTTTTACCATATATGAACCTGAATGTTTAACAATCGACTTTGTTGTAAAAAAACTTCTTCTATACTTCCAGCTCAACTCGCTTACCACTTACTGACCGCTGTAAATGTGAGTACACCATAGCAGCACCCTTAATTTACAGTAAGCAATAAGAAAATATTTAAAACACTAAATGTAACGTTTCGGTTAGAAGCATACCTCTCTTTACTCGTTATAAACACTCCGATTTCATAGCTCGTAATTGCTCCTCCTTTAACCTACTTTCGATTCGAAGAGCACCTTGTACTTTTGTGTAAACTGACCATCCAGTTCTGAATATAAGTTTACTTGAGATCATAGTCAAAGGACGTTACAAAAATACAGAGGGAAGTATTTTTTTGTTTTCATAAAGTTGAGTATTCATTATTTATACAAAATTAATGAATCTTTGCAGATATCTTACGCAATTGTGCATAATTCTGATATCAGCTTTACTCTTGAAAAAACTGAGAAGAAATGAGAATAGCAGCATGAAGACAAAATAAACCCTGTTCTTTGCTAACGGAGTTAATTGGGGAGTGTGAGGACCGCAGTACGTTGTGATTAATGAGTCTCTGCTAAAAGGAAATTCCAGAAAAACCTGTGTTAGCTCTTAAAGGTTTTCCTTCATGGTAACCCCATTGAGACTATGAACAGATAGTTTTATTTCAGAGCTCGAGATTAAAGCAAGAAAGCTGTCGAATGTAGTAATTTAAAATTAGTTTGGGGTGGGGGGTGGTAATCCCTCAATAATTAATCTATGACCCTCTTGGCACGTAAGGGTGTTGTATGATTAATTAGCTTAAATCCTTGATATTATGTGGGTCAAAGTTAGTAATATTGTTAGCATTACAGTTTCTGAAAAGCATGTGTGAACAGTTCTTGTGTAAACGTACCATTCTAGTTTGATGCTTTATGTTTCCCTCCGGTTTCACGGGACTAGCACCGAAAGAAGAGAGTGATTTTATTGCGTATTTTTTTTCTATTTTTATTGATGCAAAGCAGCATGCTTTTCCTGGATAGTAGAAAAGAGCATCCTGATCATTATTTGGGTGGCGATCGAGCACTGCAATAGCTTTAGTACAAATATTGAACATTTCAGTGGTTCGTATTTAAGAAGAGGTAAATTTCGTCGGAGATTTCGAGGGAATGCAGGTGCCCTACATTCTACATTTATTGGGACAATCTCTTTCCATTCACCCATCCCACCGTTGGAAGGTCCGAGTCTTTCAAAATTAGATTGTTCGACAAAAAACATCGATTTGTGCATTTTGACCATCTTAGAGTTGCTTAATCTACTTCTCTTAGTTTGAAAATAATTTCAGAAAACTCTTTTGAGAAAGGTTCGTTTCAAAAAACTCCAATTTTTTGAGTCATGGAGCTGAGGGGACCGAAAAACGTCGTTCGGGTTACGGAAAGTTCGAATTATGGCAGTTCGAGTTATAGGAGTTAACTTACTATGAAGTATGTAAAATTTCTGAAGGAACTGACAATATTGTTCGAGTTGTAGAATATTCAAGTCATAGGATTTTGAGTTATAGAGGTTCTACTGTACTTTACTGCATGTTTAGAAAGTTAAATGGAAGGTCATGGTAAACGAAAAGCGCTAACAAGCCCGTTTTTAAATGTTAATACATTTTCAAAAATTGATGGGGCATGCAAAGTATCGATCCTAACCTAATTTAAGGAGGACAGGAAATTATTTATGTATTGAGTTGCTGTTACAAGAATAGTTTGGATAAGTTGTTCTAAGCTTTATTCAAGACGTTGGCAGACAGTCTCTATTCGCTTCAATGTACATTTTACAGTTTCAGAGTGCTTGGGTTTCCGAATTCGCAGGTCATCATTGAGTTTTCTTGAGAATCCAAAGTTGAAAAATTGTAGTTTAGATAAGGTGTTACAATAGATAATGATATTTTTTGAAGATAAAGTATGGGCATGAAGACATCTATATTACGTCTTGTAAGTAAGCCACGATACAACACCTCCGATAGTGAATACGTTAGTGTTTTACCACATTACTTTGATCGACAACAACTTTCAAATTTGCATCAACTTATGTTAAAATAAGATATTTCACTTACGTTGCAAGGCAGAAAGTTTTAAACCACACTTATGTCGTGTTGGATACTATGTACAGCCCCATACTTTATAAAATGCTTCCCTCGATAATTTTCTGTGAATTTCTGTAAATAACTTGGCAATAACAATAAATCATGCCAGTCTTCTTATCGAAAGCTGCACGGTTCATATAAGACCGTCGTAGCCTTTTTTCATTCATCTGTTCGAATCTTTTCAGAAAACGTAAATGTATTAATGGCATTGTAATGGTATTAAGATAGGTACAATGCTCTAGTTGTATTCTACAAATTCAGGATCATACATTATTGGATTAAAACGATAACCACCATATCCTGAGATGTTGTATTTTTCACATCGAAAATTCTACAAAATTTCATTTTAAAAGTGTATCTTCAGAATTATCATCAACAGTAGGGTGTAGCTTACATTAAAGTATGCAAATGACTATTCAATCAACTTATTGCTGACACAGTAAATGCAAAACAGTACTGTCTGTTACTCAGTCTACATGAGAGAAAATTTGGTATTTACCATTTAAAATCCGATATAGCTAGATTTCCAATGTAGTTTGGAAAACGACGGCATTTTTGACACAGGTTCCGGTGTGAAGTTATGCGATTCTCCAACATTAGGGGGGAAAGCTACAAAAACTTTACCGGATACCCAACTAAACGTCAATTTTGTTAGGAAATCGTGTTTATTTGTGCCTAATGTAAGCGAGCTGCCCGTTTTCATGCTACTACATTTCGTAGCTCTAACGTCATCATTAGTTATATAAATGTATAAAAGGCGTTTATAATGTAAATTTAATTTATATTTTTCAAATCTACATTTGTAGTTTCAAAGAGTTTTAACTGCAAATTTAGAGAAGCTAGCAAAAAATGACGAGGGTATATATATGCTGACAAATGTCAAGACCCGTTTTGGCATTTGCTAACGCCTTAAAACAACTTTTCACTGAAACTAAATTGGTACAGTTCACACTAGACAGCTATCACAAAGAGAGGCTCTTATAATTATTCTGGGCGCAATATTAATGCTAAATACCACGTAATACTGATAAACATGTGAGCTACTGGGACACAGCTGATTAGTAAAACTACAAAACTACAATCATTCTGAAACATTATCATCAGATCGTTGCGTACGTGACCTTGTAGAATGTTGAGGAAGTTTCCTACTGATAACAGGAGGAAGTTACTGAAAAGAGTGTATATATACCGATTTAATGACAACTGAGTACAAAAGCTTATTCTCCTAACGTCTTGAAAGTATTTCAATGAATAATTGATCATTCTACTCCACCTACGGAGAATACAGAACTTTTCACCAAGTGAGATGGGAGTTCTTGCTCTGACAAATTTGTTTATATATAGATAATAGCTCCTATGAGTATCACGGGTGATGGGAACTTCATTTAAGACAATGGTTGAAGATTAACTAGAGTAGTGAACAATAATTGATTAGTGGTTATGAAGAGGTGGGAAATTGGTACAAAGTAAGCGCTGCAAGTGATGAGGCCATTGTAAATTAAGCTGGAGTAACGCCAACTTGAGAACTCAGGTTAATTTAACGCATTGTCACAAGCAGAATTCTTGCCAGCTATGTAATTTTTACTTAGTTTTAGGTGTCGTTCGCCCAAATAAGTGCTTGAAGTCTACAGAAGGTCCAACTCTTAACCGGACACGTACACCTATATCCTTTGGGTGCTTTCTTGTATCCGGGGGCTGGATTGGGGGTGGGGGTGACGGATGACCAAAAGCACTGAATTACTAAATGACTTTTGAAATATTAAGAAATTATTAATATGATTATTATTACGAGAAATCATTGAAGAGCCATGTTCAAATTTATAGGATCGGGGAGTGTCATGTTGTTATTTTATTGTCGAAGGGTCGCAATATACAATACGTTTACAGCGTAGCAGACAATTTCCCCCAATGGTGATCTTACAAGAAGGACGGACAACCTTTGTCCGCATAATATAAGTTCATGTGTGTCGAAAAATCAACTTCCTGTCAAAAGTAGGAAGAGATGGACGAGTTTCTTAAATCTTCATCACTTACTCGATATATATTGATAACCATTGAAAAAGGAAGAGGGAGGACAACGCTTGGCAACAATTACCATAAACCCCCACCTTATCTGTTACAAAACTTTACGTCAATTTACCTTTCTTGCTGATATAAGATTTAATAATTTTGTCACAACTATCAAACCTGAAATAAAAAACCAATGAAATGTATCGTGGTTACCCTTTCGATGAAAGAAACCCAATTTGAAGAAGCACTTCTCTTTTGGTTCAGTACCAAAAATGAGTGCATTTTCAGACTGAGAGTGCATTCTCGTACATCCTGTAAAGAAAAGGCTTTTCAAAGCTCATTCCTGAACGAGGTACGTATTTGGGAAAGGAATGGCAGGTTTTGCATAGCAATTTTCATGCTCTTGTTGTTTTGTTTAGTAACACTGTTCTTTTTATATACAACTAAATTTTTAGAAGCACAACCGTTTTGCTAACCACTTTCCAAATTCTAAAAGGTTGTTTATTTTAAGTACATCAAACGCCAAAAATTTTGTAAGCAGATCTATTTACGCTAATGCAATTTTACTATACATTCTCGTTCCCACTATAGATTCGATTTGGGTAAAACCAACTAGAAACTTGTGTACAAGTACCAGAAGTTGTTGTTTTGAAATAAAAAAAGACTGGAAATAATTTAGGAAAATATTAAAGAATGGTCAGAAAAGAAAGTTAGTTAAACATGATTTACGTGATTGTGCAAAACACTAATTTATTACACTCTCCCTTCACCTTAGCCTAACACTTTTTAAAACGATGCGAATTACTTCTATCCTGCCTCCTGCATGATGTAATTATTGAATAGTTTCCAATATTGTCGAACGACGTGATGGACCTCTTAGTTTCCTCTCTTAGGGACATAGTTCTATTTTATTTCCAATTAATGTTGCTTTTTCTTTGCTTTGTTCCTGTATCTGTCACTTCAACATTTAACTCACCGTCTATTGAGTCTCTGGCAGCCTAGCATTTCCTCACAAGGTGAGATTTTCTCTTCTTTGCAAAACTGCTTGTATTCATCATTAATACATATCAACACATGCGTCTCCCTTTGTTTTAACACTATTTAACTTCTATAAAGCTCTTTTTCTCTGCTTTTTGCATACTGCAATATCGAGACTTTAAGTCTAAAACTTTAGCTTTTGCCTACTGAGGAATTATCTATTTATCTAAAGTTTAAATCCTTAAATAATCAATATACTATATTATAATTATATATAAACAAGACATATATACTTAATTATATATATTACAAATATAAAAGTATAACTTGCGAAAATATCTCTGTTTACAATACCTGAAAGTAAATACAAATATAAGAGCATTGATATTGCATGCAGTTGTAACCACAGTAGGTTTACAACTCGCATCTTACACCAATACTTCAAACTCGACATAAGCAAATTTATAAAATACGTTTAAAACAAACCTTTTCTCCCAACGTTTGTTCAACTATGATGTTGTGTCTTGCCCAATACGATTAACATTAATGTAATATTTGAGAACGAATAACCACACTTACGCAACTCTCAGTCTTGTATAACGTTCGTATCACAAATGTTGACAGTTTCTATTAAATTTTAAATGGTTATTAGGACTTTCTTGGTTTGTGGGTGTATACTTAATTAAGAATATATGTGCCCTTTATCAAATAAATCCCGGAAAGCAATGTGATATTCATGAGAAGGACATGTATGTTTCACGTAAACTATAGACACTAGTGTCATACTGGAAGACAGCATTGACTTATTCTCCCTTTTCAAAATTTTACAACAGAGAAATAATAAAAACGGTGGATATATAATTGAGAAAAACGAACATGTGGGCTGCACCTCTATTATCATGCTTAAACAAGAACTCATTTCTATCTATCGACATTGATAATTAGGTTTTCAAAGTTTAGTCTGTACTCCAGCGGTTTATTTTGTCATCTCTATGGGCACAGTGGGTATGGCAGTGCAAATTATGCCAATAAATCTACGGATTTCCACGGCTGAACAACTAGCAGTTGTTTCGTAGACAGCTGTAAATATCAGATAGTAGAACTTAGAAAACTCCAAAAAAGTTAATGATCGGATCTGTCAAAGAGACTGCGTCAAACAAACGTAATAGAGTCATGTCTCTAGCTCTGTGATATCAATTTATCGTGGTAGACAATAGCTAAATTATTTACAGGATTGTCTGTTAATTATTTGTAATCTTTCAAAATGACAAAGCCTCAAACATTGTATGCCTTTTAACATACGTGTGTCCTCCAGCTTCAGGTTTTTTGCAAAATAGTTATAGTAAGGAGGAGTTGGAAATGTTGAACATAGCTTTGAGGAGCCTATTGGTTGTGATACCACATATCACATACCACATACCACATACCACATGCCACATGCCACATGCCACATGCCACATGCCACATGCCACATGCCACATGCCACATGCCACATGCCACATGCCACATGCCACATGCCACATGCCACATGCCACATGCCACATGCCACATGATGATGATGATGATGATGATAATCATGATAACGATAATGATGACTATGATGATGATGACGATGAAAGATTAATTATACAAATTTATTCTGAAATATATTATTACCTTAAGCTTAAGGGGAAAAGGACATTTTAAATTTTCTTGGGGATATGGGTAATAACAATTTTGGGAACCCCTGATTACAAATAATTAGATAATATTTGAATCCTGTTTTGAACACCGTCTGGAAAGTTGTTTTAGAATGCAATTAGTCAATAGCTCACAATTACTATTCCAACTTCAACAAGTTATTTAAGGAAAAATATCCAAACATCAAATTTGGATTCTTGAAGTTCCCCCTGGTAATGTACTTTCTATTTCTCTAGTGCAGAAATGTGCAGCCTTTTTTAACACGAAGACAGCAGATAAGTACAGCCCTAGTCAAAATGCCACGGCCTCAAATTTTCTACTTCGTCAATATTTGGCAATATGTTTAATAATATCTCTCGATTGTGCTTGCCGATTGTGCCTGCCCTCACCCATAAAATAAAGTCACGTGCTATGTACTGACATTTTTGTCTAATTGGCAACGTGAGGTGGCTGGAATTCCACTAACACGCACAAGGTCTCTTGGAGCCCGCAGATGGAGGGCTCTAACGTGGCAAGTTTAGCGCTCCTGTTCTAGTGCCTTTGAAAACTAGTATCTCTAACCCTAGGCATGTAGGCTGGGTTCAAATTTTTTTTTTCACATTCCACTAAGGTGCCTTTGGTCATTGTGTGGAAAGGGGTCATTTCGTGTTGATATGCATATCATACTTTGAGTGTGACACAATGTCTGTCGCAATCAATTTCAATTTTGATAAAGCTGAAAAGTGGTCACGGAAAAAAATTGAGATATGGCAAATTTTTGGGAGTATGGCCCCTGCCTCCTGTCCCGTGTCCCTGCTATGTAAACGTCGCACAAACCCGCTTTGTTAATGAAACTACAAAGAAAAAAGAGATTTTTAATTGCAAGATTGAGCTGATAACAAACTTGAGAATGTTCAGGTCATTAGAAGGGGGAAAGTAAGGCGATAAAAGCTAGTTCGAAACTCGTGAAGTGAGGCAGAGATCTTGAATGCTAAACTATTCATGCGTGTCTTTCAAAACACATGCTAGAATTAGGCTGACAGTAAACAAAGTGTCCTTTTGGCAGTTATTAGGCCATTGTTGATTGTAGCATTTCAAATTATTTGCATTCAATTTTTTAACAATTAACACCCAAAAGGCATCATGTATTCCATGTAATATAGAAGCGTAAATGGCATTCATTCATCTGCCATTATTCTATAAAGTATAGTTGTGAGGATACGAAATGTTGAGGTGATAAAATGATGCCAAAAGGTCTTGTTATTCTGTTGTGGTTTTTTTCCTTTTCGTTTCCTTTGTTTGCTTTGCAAGAGAAAGGATCATTGTACAGAATTTGGAGAGGTGAAAGCTTTAAAAAGAACACTAGAGAAATAGAAAATACGTCACCACCGGAGATCGAACCCGCCCCCAACCGAGGTGAAAGCCCCCAGCCCTCTCTGAGAATGCTACTGCTCACAAGCACTATTTACAAGTTTATAAAAACGTCACTCCTGGATTAAATGAAGATACCTCTTGGGGATATAAAACAGCCTTATATTTTCAATTTCGTAAAGTATGGTCTGCAATATACCATATTTATATCACTGTAGAGGAACAAGGGAGTTATATATCGAAGAAAATTTCATGTCAAACAGATTATTGGCGTATTTCTTGCAGGCAAACGGAATCAGATGCATTTTTGTGCTTAACACTTTACTGCTTGTGAGTCTGTTGAAGGTCACTTTTGGCATATGGAGAAAAATCATTTACAAAATGTACAGCATTGTGTGACACCCATATTATAGGTTTTCTACAACTGTAGGACTACATTAAAAATACCTTAGTATGAGTGGGAAAACAAGAGTCGAAACTGCGTTGCATTTTGGTATTTAAGACCTTTACATATGATTTTGGTTGTCTTAATTACAGAAAACACCTGCTAAAAAGGAAGACGTTCCTGCCAACGAGGATGCTGATGACGAAAGTGATGACGCTAATATTGAAACAGAAGGCGAAGACGCTACCTCGAAAAAGTCTGAAAGCACAGACGCCAAAGCTACAGCATCTGCAAAGTCAGACAGCACTCCTGCTGCTGATGCCGATACCAGCAGCGATGCAGCCACAAAAACAGAAGCAACAGCAGAGAAAAGGCATTATGGTGGAGGCGGCGAAGGAGAAGGCCATCACGACCACGAAGGACATGGACACCACGATGAGCACGAGCATCATGAACATGAACACGGACACCACGATCATGGTTATGAATTTTATGAAGAATGGGGTGAGCACGAAGGTCATGAAGGACATCATGAAGGGGAAGAACATGGTGAGAGTGAAGGACATGGTGGTGGTGGTGGTGGATTTGGTGGTGGTGGATTTGGTGGAGGAGGACATGGTGGTGAAGGAGGTCATGGTCATGAACACGAGCATGGACATCATGAACATGGACATGAACACCACGGTCATCACGCTGGGTATCATCATGAATGGGGACATCACGAGGGTGGTGAACATGAAGGCCACGAACACGAACATGATCATGGACATGAACACGAACACGAGCATGAACATGGTGAAGGAGGACATGGTGGTGGTTTTGGAGGATTCGGTGGTGGATACAAATCTCAGATCGCAGGTGCAAAGCCTAAGAGTGCCGTTGTTGCCGCTCCTGCCGCCAAGGACAAAGCAGCACCAGCGCCCCAAGGAGCAACAACCCAAACAGCTGCTAAAAAGGATGGACAGAATGGCGAAAAGAAGTGGTGGATGGTCGGTGACCACTGGGGTGGTTGGGGACATGATCATTGGGGCACACCACATCACGTTGAACATGGTGAAGGGGGATGGCAGTATGGTCATTCTGGTTACCACGGTGGCGGCGGCGGAGGTGGCCATGGAGGAGGAGGTCATCATGGTGGATATGGTGGTGGTGGATATGGTGGTGGTGGACATGGAGGTGGTGGATATGGAGGCCATGGAGGAGGTCATCATGGTGGGGGTGGATATGGTGGCGGCGGATACGGCGGTGGTGGTCATGGAGGTGGAGGATATGGAGGTCATGGAGGAGGTCACCATGGTGGTGGTGGATATGGTGGTGGTGGATACGGCGGTGGTGGACATCATGGAGGTTATGGCGGCGAAGAAGGTGGACATCATGGAGGTTATGGTGGCGGAGGCTATGGAGGTGGTGGTGGTGGTCATCATGGTGGTTATGGTGGTGGTGGTTATGGCGGTGGTGGTCATGGAGGTGGTGGATATGGAGGCCATGGAGGTGGACACCATGGTGGATACGGTGGACACGAAGAGGGTGGCTATGGTGGTGGTGGTGGATACAAGAGTGAAATCCCAACAACAGACGAAGCAGCAACGGAAGATAGCAGCAGTGAAAAGAGAGAATGCTGTGGTCATCACCAGACCACTAACCATCATGGTGGATACCACTTTGTTGACCATGGAGATCATGATGCACATCGTGAAAACTATAATCACGACCACCACATGCAAGGACCTTGGTCTTTTGGATATGACCACTGGGGGGACGATTGGGGGGACTGGGACCACAACCATCACAACTTCGAACATCTACAGGGCCTTGGACACCATGGCGGGCATGGATACCACAAGAGTGGAGTTCCAGGACAGCCTGACGAAGAGGATCAACAGTCGATGAAAAGGTTTTACCCTATCCCTCTGCACACCATGCCTGATATTGTTAACCCAGTTGTTCCCGCTCCATGGGCTTATGGGGGATTTGCGCCAGTGGCACCTGCTCCTGCTCATTTAGGTCTTGTTCCTGTTGCTCTCCCCGCCCGCGTGCCTGCACGTTATTCCCTCGATTGCCATCCTTTCTTTAGAAACTTAATACCTGGAGATAAGGGAAAACTAGCCCGTAAATGTGGCATCAATGGTGTTAATGGTATTAATGGTTACAATGGTAATTATGGTCTTGGTGGAGTCGGAGGTGTAGTAGGTGCTCCTGTGGCAGGTGTTGGCGCCGTCGGAGGTATTCCTGCCGTCGGAAGTATTCCTGCCGTCGGTGGAGTAGCAGCCGTTGGCGCTCCTGCTGTCGATGCTATTGCTCTCGGAGGAGTTGGCGTTGGAAACCGATATCCAGTCGGAGGATGGTATGGATGGGGTGGATGGCCATGGGGAGCATATGGAGACGTTGTTGGCAACGTAGGAGCCGCTCGAATTTGTGGACCACAAAGGAATAACCGTCATGTCAGGGTTAACCGCGTGCGCCATTCCCCATGTATTGGCTTTATCAAAGCAGATATTCCTTTGCCAGATGGTGAATCGCCGGAAGGCGAAAAGGGAAAAGCAAGGCAGGGCGTAGTGTACCCTTACATGGGATATGGGCCATGGGCAGCATATCCTTGGTGGGGTGACTGGTGGGGTGGTCATGGACACCACGGATGGGGATCCCATCATGGTGGACACGGAGGAAGCCACAGCGGAGGACATGGTGGAGGACATGGTGTTGGACATGGCATTGAAATCGAAGGGAGTGGACATAATGGTATTGGAGTAGGATGGCACTGCAGAGATGTCATTCCAGAGGGAAAGAAAGGCCACAAAGAGGATAAGAAAGCTAGCACCAGATTTTGTGTTCCCATAGGATACTACGGTGGATATGGATGGCCTTATTGGCATGGTTACCCTGGCGTTGGCACTGGTCTCTACGGATGGGGATGGCCATGGCATAAGAGCAAGGTACCAAAGGAAAAGAATGCAAAGAACGAAGAGGACAAGAAGGATGATGACAAAGCAGAGTCCAAAGACAGCGGTAAAGGAACTCCAGCTACCACTCGAAGTGCTATTCCACATTCTGTAAACGAGAAGGCATCCAAGAAGCAGACTATTCACGTT
Source organism: Alatinidae sp. Z8VKAUB7J3 (assembly GCA_010016025.2). Classification (NCBI taxonomy): domain Eukaryota; kingdom Metazoa; phylum Cnidaria; class Cubozoa; order Carybdeida; family Alatinidae; species Alatinidae sp. Z8VKAUB7J3. Next base: position 16,203,959 of record JAAAKM020006971.1, on the reverse strand, counting down.
GGATACGGATATGCTAGTGGAGATAACTACAGGTATGCTTGACAATTATTAACTCAGCCTTATCCTTCCCCAGTATCACTGTCCTCACTGTCATTATAAGCAATGTCTTCATGAGCAACTTCATCCTTGTTATGATATTTTCACTTTCCTGGTCTATTATCATTACCACTATTATCACTACAATTATCTCACTCTACCGATAGCATATATATGATCCCTAGCTTACAATTATATTTAATCATAATTATTATCATCATGGTGATCATCACCAACATATCTATGGTTACACCTATCCTTTTCTACTGCCTTGTACTACTCTTCCTGTATCTTCTTTTCCCTCTGCCCAATTCGTCTTCTTCATCATCTATCCTCCTTCTCCTCTTCTCCTGCCCCCCTCCGCTCCTCAATGTCAATTTTATCGTTATTGTCATCATTATCATCATCATCATCATCATCATCATCATCATCATCATCATCCTCATCCTCATCCTCATCATTATCATCATCATCATCGTCATCACCATTTTTATTGTCATTATTCTTCCTTTATTGTTGTGTTTAAAATTGCAAAAGTATCTGATAAACGTAAGTTAAAAATATGCTTTGCTAAAAGTTTTTAAAGATTGGAGACATATTTCTTTCTCAAAAGTCACCCCGCAGCATGTTTAATACCATCATAGCCAACTACTGTCTTTACACACACACACACCTTCCAAAATACAACTACTATTACTGCAGTACTTCTAAAAATATATTCAGGAGATTGGCCGGAGAAGGGAAGAGGAAGAACACTGCCCCCTCCCCCCTTGATGTACAGTAAAAGTCTGCCAAATTTACATTTACGGCATATAATGGAATCGGAGACTAGTTTACACTGTTATGTTTTAAAGGTGGTGATGAATACAGGGAGGAAATAGTCTTTAATCAAAAAATGAACTTTGTACTTAGAATTCAAATTCAAATTTATCCCCAAGTTCCAGAACCCCCCTCCCCCCCTTTCGTGCTATACTCTTTTATATATGCCTCCTAACTTTTGTTCTACTTTTGTCCAGACTTGGTTATGGATTCGGAGGCATGGGAGGCGTAGCCGGATTCTCCGGAGGAGCAAACTATGACAGCGCAGGAGGCGGTGCTCATCCAATGGCCCGATCAACAATTGCTAAAAAGTCGACGACACGTACCAAGAACGCCGTCATTCCCACACCACAGCTGATGAAGGAAGAAACTGGCAGCAAGAGAAATATCGAAACAGGTCCAATTAACCGACGAAGTGGAACGGCCGAAGCACGCGGAGGCTCATACGGTACCAACTATGGCTATGCTGCCCCATACGGCCACCCCGTCACCCACCCAGGATTTACGACGATTGGATTCCCTGGACATGCTATGACATCGCCTGATATCAAGAACAAGATACCGCATAACCCTGAAATTAAAGGAAAGGCCAAGCGTCAGGTTTTTAGCCCAACTGACGGATACACATCAATCTTCCCTTTCCCAGAAAGCGCGATGGTAGCCCCAGGGCCTGTCCGTGAGCATATGATACCTGAGTCACATCCTGCTCAAGGTATACCAGGAATTGTCGGAGCAAACGTCATTGCAGCTGAAGAAAACGCAGAAGCTAGAGGTGAGCGAGAATTAAGTATCACCTTGTAGATAGCATCACTCTTAACAGCAATGTGCAATTTATCTCACTCTTTGATCCAATTTGCACTACCATGTGTCTGACTTTAAGGCAGTGAATACTACAGTACACCCATATGCAGCTTAACTAGCTGATTTGAAGATGGGAAACATGTTTAGGGATTTTATTTAGATAGCGTTTTAGGGGAAATATATGCCTGATACAAATCTCTGGTTCCCTGATCATCTCTTTAGAATCTCTCATCTAGGAGAGGTACAAATCCAATACTTGTTCAACTCTCTCCTCCAGCTGGATTCCCTGCTCTAAAGTCCCTCGTTTTGATACAAAAACTAATCGGCCATTTCCTTGAATATAATGTCAACACTTCACAGCTACTTTCCTAAGAGCCCGCCCGATTTTTAAAATGATAAATTTATGGTAGCGTCGCCAGTATTTTTAGCAGCAAAGTAACCACATTAAAGGAAATATAAAAGGAAATGTAGCTTTGATAGAGTATTTAATCCAATGATTTCCAAATAATTCACCCATGCACTCTCAGTACACAATATTACTGCTTACACACATTCGTTTTTTAGGTTACTTGGAGTTTTAAATTATTTTACTAATGTCCCTTTCGCTCCGCGTGTTAGCGAAGAAGTCTGATAAAGCTGCTAGGGCTACGAAGCCTATTATACGGAACGCGTAAGTAACTTTCAAGAAGAGGTTATGATCGCATTGTTGCGATAAAAAACACTCCAAGCAAGATTCTTACGCTCTTGGCCTTCAAAACTTTTCACGTCGGAAAATTCTGTTATGACAGCCTCTGCTAAAACTAAAAATTTCTCGTCTAACTTTGCTACAATTCTAAAGAAATATACTTTTTGCTTTGAACGTTTTTACTAATTACAGGCGTGTTTCAGGCAAATCTTTTTGTATAAATTTCTCTCTAAAAGCTTTTTTATTTTACGCAAGACCATTTCCGTGGCCAGTGTCTGACGAAAAGCTTCAGTAAATAAATACCCGTTACTCAAATTCGCATGAATGAGCACTTATGATTATGAAATTATTATTCAAATAAGGCATACCGAAAGTTGTTCTGCTTAAATATATTTAAGAATTATTGTCATTGCTCTAAGATTTCAGATGACTTAGTATCAACGAAACGTTTAAACCAAGGATATAGACAAAAGGAGACCTTGAGTTTTTCATCGTCAAAAGCACTGTGCATGTACTATAAACGCTCTACAGTTTAAGATGGTCATAGATTTTTTGGACCTTTGATGTACTTGCCCAGTAAACAATTGACTTGTCCACTATCCAGTTCTACTTGTAGTATTATTTGTACAATCTTGCCTGATGTATCGAGCATCGGTTGGCAATTTTGCAATCATTGATTTTAGTACCACGGCCATATAGATCCGCCCATCCTGGAATAATGGTAACTTTGCCTTTATTTAAAGAGAAAGTTAGGTTGTGGTGTCCTTTTTCAATGCTTCTCTACTTGAAAAGCCATTTTACACTAATTTATACATTACCACTGACCTCCTTGTCAAGCGAAAAGCTCCTCAAAAGCGCATTGTGTTTCCTACAGGCGGCGACCAGCAGCTTTCGTTAAAAACTTCATAATTGTTACCTCGTTGTCTCCGAGCTTTTAGCCGCAGGTTGAATATCGCTCTCGTTTTGGGGGTGATTTTAAACTGTTTTTTTACCGCTGCCAGCACCTTCTCCCCTTGGAAAGGACTACCGACCCAACATTAGCGCCAACTAACCTCCACCGCTCACAGGAACATTACCTCCCAACACCAATGCCAGCACATTTCTCATTCCAGACGCTGTATAGCTACCATCGATACCTTTTGAACCGGCGACCTTAAACCCAAGACCCAACGGATGCAATGAGAAGTACATTATCCCCAAGGACCCGTAGGATGAAAGTAAAGGACGGCAGATGTGCGAAACTGTTATAAGCCGATCGTAGATGAAGACCTAGATGCAATACTTGTCAGTGGGAATTGCTACTCGTTGTGAACGTAGGAGTAATAATTATCATAATTATAGACATCTCGGAGAATTTTTCACGTAGCTTAAGTATTGGCTGTAGTAGAGTTATGCACAATTCTCGCTATATCGAACCGAATTTAATGGACAAAAACTGAATTACACGGATGTCTTATTATTAATGTAGATACCAAGAGCTCCTGGTGATAGTCACAAGATCACTAAAGGGAGAGAAGCAACCTCCCTTGCTTGTACTCAGACGCCATTGCTGCGCTGTTGTTATCTGTAGTTAGACGCCTTTGTTTCAACTCTACTGGTGCAAAAAGTAACTCTTGACGCCACACCCTTACTTCCAGGTGCTGAGAGGGGTGTGATCCCAATGCAGACCTTTGCCAAAGAGCCAACGTTCCCAAATTTCTTCGGTGCTAGATATCCAGCCTTAATGCCTCGTAGAGTACCTAGCATGCCTTCATACGAGTCACCTCTCGGACAGCGCCTCGATGTGCCAAGAGGACCATCGTTTGGATTTCCTAATGGATATCGTTAAGCAACAGAGACATACTAACAGAACTTAGCAACAGAATAGTTGTAGATACAATGACAGAGAAATCAGCGCGTGTTCGACAGCCTGTTACGTACGACTAAAATTATATGGAATACGGCGTATCTTAGAAATAGATGGCCGCTAGGTACGGTGGCGGAAAATCGATGTTAGTCAAGCAGCAGGCAATTAAACTAACAACTAAATTCCAATACTGAAAGACAGATTACAAAGACATACAGTGACGGAAAAATCGATCTCAATTGTGAATTAGAGGGTGCGTATACAACTGTGTACATAGCAGGACCAAGACTTATACTGCGAACAACCCCACAACATATAAATCGAATTGAGGTACGTAAAGAATTGTAGTACGGACGATGGGTACAACAAGGCCATGAGGCACACTGCTATCAACTGCAGCACTTTACAGCTTTACGTTCTCCGTCCCTGCCGAAGGTTGCGATCACGAGGTCGTGGAAGTGCTTCTGCACAACGATCCCGGAGATCGGAGCCGGCGGCAGGCCGGGCAAGACCTGCCAGTCATTGCCGTCGTCGAACGAGACGTAGAGCGCGTTCTCCGTGCCGGCAAAGAGCAGCCCCGAGCAGACCGAGTCCTCGGCCAGCCAGTGGACGTAGCTGACCACGCTGGGCGCTATGCCTGCGGTGATGTTGCTCCAGGTTTTGCCGTAGTCGCCGTCTTGAAAATGTATGGCTCGGGTCTACCCGCCTCGTGAAAGTCGAAACTGACGTAGGCCGTCCCCTTTTCGTGTCGCGAAGGCGCAATGCAGGAAACCTTCCCCCAGGGAACCGTCTCCGGGTTGTCGGAGAAGGGCAGGCCGGGAATGTACCCGGTTAGATCCCGCCACGCCCAATCGCCTCCCTCCTCGATATGGCCCAGCCAGACACGCTGGTCGTTGGTCCCGGCCCAGAGGAGATTCGGCTCGAGCGGTGACTCGGCGATCGCCGTCAAGCTGTAGGCCATGCGGGTGGCGAGGTTGTCTCCGGTCAGGCCGCCCGAGCTCTGCAGGTAGTCCGCCTCGCACCCGGTGAGCTCGGGGCTGATCACTTGCCAGCTTTGACCGCGATCGAGAGTCGCGTGGACGTATTGGCTGCCCGCGTAGACTCGCCTCGGTCCATCGGGGAACTCGGGTTGATCATGCGGTGAGATGGTTAGTGGAAAATGCCAGTGGAAGCGGTACTCCACGTCCTTCGGCGCCGATCCTGTGGTGAAGTTCGGGTGGACCGTGATGAGCCGCAGATGTCCGGTCTGCCGGTTGATAAGGGAGATTGTCCCGCCGTTCGGGCCATCGCTGGCACCCGATGACCAGATCAGGTCGGGATCCTTCGGATCGGGAAAGGTCCAGCCGCACTCGCCGCCGCCCGCGAAGGTCCACAATCCGCGGCAAATCGGCCCGGCCGCAAAATCGCCTTGCGGATCGTTGTAGGGAACCCGGGCATTGCTCGGCCCCCAGGTCGCGACCCAGTCCTGAAGGTTGCCGTAGACGTTGTAGGGGATCCGGTCGTCCACGGCGACCTGGTACATCTGCGCGATCGGGAGTTGAATCTTGTACCAGGTCTTGCCCCGGTTCTGCGAGATGGAGATGCCCAGGTCGTTGGCGACCGCAATTCGGTCGCCGTTGGTCGGGTCGATCCAGGCCTCGTGGTGGTCCACGCCAGGTGCCTGCGGAAAGCCGGTGATGGTCAGGGTCTCGCCCCCGTCGATGGTGGTCACCAGCTCCGGGCCGAGGAAATAGACCTCGTGCTTGTTGTCGGGGGACGCCGCGCTGCGGGTGTAGTAGGCGGCCCGCGAATTGATCGAGCGATCGTAGCTCTTCACGGTCCAGGTCGTGCCGGCGTCCGTCGATTGCCAGAGCTGGCCGTTGCCCGGGTTCTTGAAGTCCCAGGTCGGCTCGCCATCACCGGTTTCGATGTTCGCGTAGACATAGCTGCTGTCGCTGCGGGCCACGGCGACGGAGATCTTGCCTACGTCATGCGCGTGGTTCTCGGTCGGCAGGCCGTTGGTCAGCTCGGACCACGTCGCACCGCCGTCGAGCGACTTGTAAAGCCCGCCGCCCGGACCACCGCTGACCCGAATCCAGCTGCGCAGCTTGAATTCCCACAGGCCTGCGTAGAGGATCTCCGGGTTGTTCGGGTCGAGGGCGATGTCGGAGCAGCCGGTGTTGGGATTACCCCAGCTGGGGCAGTCATCGCGCGGCAGGGTGCGCGTCCAGGTGAGGCCGCCGTCGGTCGTTCGATAGACTCCCCGTTGTTGGTCCGGCTGGTCGTAACAGCTGCCGACCGCGGCGACCCAGACGATGTCCGGGTTCGTGGGATGGATGACGATCTTGGCGATCCGGCCGCTTCTGGGCAGCCCCATCCGACACCAGCTGGCCCCGCCGTCGAGCGACCTGTAAACACCGTTGCCGATCGAAATCGGTTCGCGGATCCAGCTCTCGCCGGTCCCGGCCCAAACAATCTCCGGCATCGATTCGGAAACCGCGAGGGCGCCGATCGAGGACACCTTTTCGGGCAAGGGCTGTCCTTCGAGCGCGGCGGCCTGGCCGTCGAACACTGCTCGCCAAGTGGTCCCGCCGTCGCTGGTCTTGAAGATCCCGCCGGCGGCGGCCCCGGCGTAGTACGTCAGGTGGTCGCCGACCACACCCGCAACCGCTGAGACGCGGTTGCCTATCGGTCCAATGTAGCGCGGCTGAAAGCCGCCGTCGGTGTTCAGTGATACCCTATCGGTCGGCTTGATCGACGTAGATTCTTGCGCCATGATCCGCCTCACTCTTGTCATGGTTTCCCAAACTAGTCGAGGCTGTTTTATCGATCAGCAATGTTTCGATCCTGCATGAATTCTGTCGAAGAATCCAGGAAGAAAGGGCCGGTGAATGCTGATCTTGGCGTTGGTTCTCGCGGCCTTGTCTTGCACCTTATCGGCCGCCGCCGGAATGGGCGGATCGCTCATTCTGGTGCCGGCCTTCGCCATGCTGCTTGGCGCGAAACAGGGAATTGCGCTTGCCGCTTTGGTGTTGGCGGCGAACAACATTGCGAAAGTAGTTGCGTACCGTAAGACGATCCCCATAAGGACATCGCTGGTCGTCCTCGGACTCACCATGGTCGGCGCCGCGTTGGGCTCGGTGCTTCTGGTTCACGCGCCGGAATCATTGGTAGGCCTTGGAGTGATTGCCGCGGTAGGCCTCTGTTTTCTCTTCGAGCATCGCAAGCTCGAGCTCGTCAGACGACCGATTGGCGGGCTTTACGCGTTCTGCGCTGGTGCAACGTCCGGATTTTCGGGGACATCCGGTCCCCTAAAGGGCGCATCACTTCGTTCCCTCAAGCTCGATCATCTGCATTTGGTCGGTGCCGCTTCGGTCGTCTCGCTCGGAGGCGATCTGATGAAAACAGTGGTGTTCGTCAAAGCCTCGCTGATCGAAGAGCAAGCTCTCTCCATCCTCTATTTCACGATTCCGATTATGCCGCTTGCGACCTTTCTCGGGCGCTCGATCAACCGCGGCTTGGGGGAAAAGTACTATTCGATTCTGTTTTGGTTCGTGATGATTGGATACACGGCAAGACTCTTTTTTGATCAGGTTCTTTGATTGGAAACAGGCCCGACAGGATCCTGTTTCGGGGCTTGGCGAGCTCTGTAGGCGTCATTGCATTGATTTCATCGGTCTGACCCGCCGCGGCTCCACAGCTGCCGCCAGCCGATCCCGATCAGCAGGATCGGGATGATGCCTTCGGCGGCGACGATGCGGATGGCGGCGGAGCCGCCGTACCATTCGCCCATTAGGCCGATGTTGGAGAAGCCGATCAGACCGCTGCCGATGCAGAGCACGAGCAGCCCGAATAGGCGGCCACGCATTTCCACGGGCGCCAGGCTATAGATCAGTGTGCTCTGCATGGTCGTGAAGCAGGCGCCGGCCAAACCGACCAGAAACAGCAGGGCCGCCATGGGGACGGCTTGCCCCATCCATCCGGTCGCGAAGATCAGCAGGAGGTAGGCCAGCGTGCCGAAGAAGTAGAGCGCGCGGAATCCTCTGGGCCTGGCGCTGACCGCGATGACCAGGGCGCCCAGCAAAGCGCCGCCGCCTTCCAGCGATGCCAGGAGCCCGATCCAGCCGGCGCCTAAGGCCAGTTCGTCGCTGCCGATGACCGGGATCATGGAGACGAAAGGGAAGCCCCAGATATTGAAGACCACGGTTATCAGCAGGATGCGAAGGATGTCCGGGTCACGTGCCACGAAGCGCAGGGCATCTTGCAGGTCCCGCAGGACCCGGGTGGGCGGCCCGCGCTCGGTCCGGCGCGTCGCCGAAGGCGGGATCGACAACACCAGAGCGACCGAGAAAGCGGTGAGCAGCGCGCTCAAGGCGAAGGCGCCGCTGGTTCCGAGCCATTGATAGAGCAGCCCGCCCAGGAGCGGTCCCAGCATCCGGGTGGCATTGTTGGTTGCGCTGTCGAGGCTCATGGCAGGGGCGATCCGCTCCGCTCCGGCAGCGTCGCCCAGGATCCGCCGCCGCAGCGGCATGTCCGTGGTCCAGACCAGTCCGGATGAGAAGGTTGCGATGGCGACCTGCCAGTAGGCCGCCACCCCGAAGAAGAAAACCAGGGACACGCTCAGGGATACCAGGCTCGCGAAGCCGAGGCTGATGCCGAGGAAAAGCCGGGGCGGGAGGCGGTCGGCGAGGGTCCCCACCAGTGGTCCGAAGACTGCCAGGGGAATCACGCGCAGGATCACCAGCAGGGCGACGAGAAAGGCCGAGCCGGTGGCCTCGAACGCGAAGACGCCGACCACCAGCATCTCGAGCCAGCGCGCCACCCCGCTGCAGCCGCCGGTCAGCCAGGCGCGCAGAAACACCGGGTTTCTCAGCAGGTCGCGTAGCTGTTCGGGCGCCACCATGGTCGGGCGATCCCTTCATGAGCGTTGAGGGCGCCGCAGTGTCCCATAGCTAGCGCCTTTCCGCGCCGGAAATAGCGATCGGCCGGGCGACTGCCCGGTGTTTCGTTGGATTTGTGCAAGAATCGGCACGAGGCGAGCAGCTTGGCGCGGGCGGCCGCCCGGGTCTCAGCCCGAAGGCCGTTTTGGGTCGCAAAACGGGACTCGAAATGGCGCAGGAGGCCCCTCGGCCGGGCGGTTTATTGTCGCAGGTGCCGCCCTTTTCCCCGATAGGGTGCGAGCCAATTCGAACTGGCAATCCCCGATTTGCCCTTAGCCTCCGCGATCCTATCCGACCTCATAGGTTCCGGGAACTTTCGCGGGTTTGGTTCGCTCCTTGCGCTGCAGGGGCTGATCACAACGATAAGCCGAGCTGCGGAGCATCGGCGTCGGGCAGCTACCGCGTGGAGGCGGGACATGACACCGGTCGATCGAACCAGCACCTTTTACCGCGAGCGGCGACGCTACGTTCGAGAAGCTTGCGCATTCCAAGGGACGCTCTTCCATGCCCAGGAGGCTTATGCCTGTACCGTGGTCGACATCTCGCCCGGAGGTGCGCGGTTGCGTCTGGAGCAGAGCTTGACACGCCAGATGGCGGTGAAGCTGAAAATGACTCAGGAGGGGGAGTTCACCGGCACGATCGCCTGGGCCTCGGCCAAGAGCATCGGTGTCCATTTTGCCCATCGCCCGCTGGTGTGACCCTTTGTCACGGCGGCCAAGCGAGGTCGCGATCAGGCGGAGACCTGGTCCATGATCGACGGCTGCTCCATGAATTGGGCGACGGAGAGATCGACCCGGTCGAGACAGGCATTTCGAAGATCTGCGCCGACGAACGTGGCATCGGCGATCTTTGCGTCGGCCAAGTTGGCGTCCTTGAGGTCGGCGTCCCGGAAGTTGGCGGCGCTGAGGTTGGCGGGCCACTTTCGTCCCAGCAGTTCGCCGCCCGCGCCCTTCAAGTCGACGGCGCTCAGGTCGACTCCCGAGAGATTGGCGGACGAAAAGTCTGCATTGGAGAGGTTGGCGCCGGCCATGACGGCGTTGCTCAAGTTCGCACCCGCCAGCTTGGCCTCGGCCAGCTCTGCCATGGTGAGGGCGGTGCCGATCAGGCTCGCGCCATCGAGCGTGGATCCCTTGAGCGAGGCGCCGTTGAGGTTGCGCCCGTTCAGGTCGATGTTGCTCAGGTCCAGGTTATGCAACTCGGCGCGCTGTCCCTTTGCCCCTTTGCTTTCGACCCAGGCCTCATGAAGGTCCAGTACCTGACGGATTTCCGGTGGCAGGTTCGCGTGCGAACCCGTGACACCCGATGCCTCTCCGCCGTTCTTGGGCAATCCGGTGTCCTCCAGGGCCGCCCCTTGCAAGTCGGCCCCATCGAGGTTCATGCCCTCCGTCTTGGCGCCGGTGAGGTTCGCGCCGCGCAGGATCGCGTTCGGCATGGAGGCGCCGGAGAGATCGGCGCCCGACAGGTCCGCATGGCTCAGATCTATGCCGGCGGCATCGCAGTTGCTCAGGTCCGCCCCGCGCAGCAGTGACTTTGTCAGGACCGCGTTGGTCAGGATGGTGCCCGAAAGGTTCGCGCCGTCGAAATTGCCGCGCGATACCGTGGCTTCCCGCATGTCGGCTCCGGAAAGATCCGCGGCGTCGATACTGCCGGCGGTGGCGAGCAGGGAGCCGCCACGGAAATCGGCGCCCGACATGACCGCGCGCGCCAGCAGCGCATCGCGCATTTCGGCGCCGCGCAGGTCGGCATTTTCCAGGCTGGCGCCGGTCAAGTCCGCCTTGGTCAAGTCGACCGCGAAGAGATCCGCCCGTTTCAGGTTCGCACCGGGCAGCTTGGCCAGGGCGAGCTTGGACCCGGTGAGGATGGCGCGCTCCAGATGGGCGTTGGGCAACCTGATGCCGCTCAAGTTCTGGTTTCTCAGGACCGCGCGGCAACCGTTCCGCATCCCGCGGACCCAGCGGTCATGGCCTTTTAGGATCAAAACCAGCTCTTGCGGTGTCACGGGGGGCCTCGGTTCGCGGTTTCAACCGCATCACAGCCATCGGGGATACAATCTTGGATTGGGAGACTAGTCCGAATTCGGCAAGATTTCGTTAACGAAGCTGGGCCACAGAGCTGCAATTCAGCCTGTGAGTCAGCCGGCCGGAGCCGGCGGCCGCAGCGCCTTGACCATACACGCAACCCCTTGCAGGCGCTTGACCGGCCGGGCTATAGCTATGCTCATGATGACCATCGAGCAGCGATGTTGTTGACCTGACGCGATTTCGCGCCCCTTCGGCCGCGCAAAACGGTCGAGTCCTGCCCACCAGTCATATTGCCGACGGCTCCCGATGATTCAGATCCACAACACGCTCGCGCGCGCAAAGCAGCCATTCGAACCAATCGATCCGGAGCGGGTTCGCATGTACGTCTGCGGACCGACGGTCTACGATCTCGCCCATATCGGCAACGCCCGCCCGGTGGTGATCTTCGATGTCCTGTTCCGCCTGCTGCGCCATGTCTATGGCGCCGGGCAGGTCACCTATGCCCGCAACATCACCGATGTGGAGGACAAGATCATCGCCGCGTCCCGGGAGAATGGTGAACCCATCGAGGCCCTGACCCGGCGCACCACGGAGGCCTATCATCTTGATATGGCCGCTCTGGGCGCCCTGCAGCCCACCGTGGAGCCGCGTGCCACCGGACATATCGGCCAGATGATCGAGATGATCGAGACCTTGATTTCCAAGGGGCACGCCTACGAGGCGGAGGGGCACGTGCTCTTCTCGGTCCCCTCGATGGCGGGTTACGGAAGGCTCTCCGGCTGTGACCGGGATGAGATGATCGCCGGCGCCCGGGTCGAGGTGGCGCCCTTCAAGGCCGATCCGGCCGACTTCGTGTTGTGGAAGCCGAGCGACCGGGCGCAGCCCGGCTGGGACAGCCCCTGGGGCCGGGGGCGGCCCGGTTGGCATATCGAATGCTCGGCCATGGCCAAGGAGCACCTGGGCGATACCTTCGACATTCACGGTGGCGGACAGGACCTCATTTTCACCCACCACGAAAATGAGATCGCCCAATCGACCTGCGCGCTCGGCAAGCCCTTCGCCAAATACTGGATGCACAACGGCTACCTGATGGCCGAAGGCGAGAAGATGTCCAAATCCCTGGGCAACTTCTTCACTGTGCGGCAACTGCTCGAAGAGGACTGGCCGGGCGAGGCCATTCGCCTGACCCTGCTATCGGCCCACTATCGTCAGCCGCTCGACTTCAGCCGGGACCGGCTCAGGGAATCCAAGGCGCAGCTCGATCGCCTTTACGGTGCCCTGCGGCAGGTGCCAGCTCTGGACGAAGGCGCGGGGCGGATCTCGGAGGAGCTTCAGGCGGCGCTGTCCGATGACTTGAACACGCCGCTGGCGCTCAGTCATCTGCACGACTTGGCGACCCGGCTCAACAAGGCCGCCGATGAGTCCGAAAGGCTTCGGCTAGGTGCCGAGCTGCGCGCCAGCGCGTCCTTGCTCGGTCTTCTGCAGGGCGATCCGGAATCCTGGTTTCAGGGCGGGGCACAGTTGGGTGCCGATGAGATCGAGGCCTTGATCGAGCAGCGCAAGGCGGCACGCGCGGCGCGGGACTTCGCCGCCGCAGACAAGATCCGCGACCAGCTCTTGGCGCGGGACATCGTGCTCGAAGATGGACCGGATGGGACGACTTGGAAGCGGAAGAGCTCATGAGCGAGGACAAGCGGGTCTACCTGTTCGACTCCACCCTTCGAGACGGCGCCCAGACCCAGGGTGTCGACTTCACCGTGGGGGACAAGGTTGCCATCTCCATGGCGTTGGACAGCCTGGGGATCGACTACATCGAAGGCGGCTGGCCGGGCGCCAACCCGACCGACGATGCTTTCTTCGCGGCACCGCCGGCCTTCGACACGGCCCGCTTCGTGGCCTTCGGCATGACCCGGCGAAAGGGGCGCAGCGCGGAAAACGATCCGACCCTCTCCGCCGTGCTCAACGCCAAGGCGCCCTCGGTCTGTCTGTTCGGCAAGTCTTGGGACTTCCATGTGGATGTGGCGCTGGGCGCGACGCTCGAGGAAAACGTCGCCATGATCGCCGACTCCGTCGCCCTGTCGTGCAAGCGCAAGGACGAGGTGATGTTCGATGCCGAGCACTTCTTCGACGGCTACAAGGCCAATCCCGGTTTTGCCCTCGATTGTGTCAAGGCCGCGCATGGGAAAGGCGCCCGCTGGGTCGTGCTCTGCGATACCAACGGCGGCACCCTGCCGCACGAGATCGAGCGGATCGTCGGTGAGGTCTGCCAGGTCATCCCGGGCAGCCATGTGGGCATCCATTGCCACAACGATACCGAAAACGCCGTCGCCAACTCGCTCGCGGCCGTGCGGGCCGGCGCGCGCCAGGTCCAGGGCACTCTGAACGGCCTCGGCGAGCGCTGCGGCAACGCCAATCTGGTGGCGTTGATCCCGAGCCTGATGCTCAAGACCGATTTCGAGATCGGCCTCAGCGATCATCAGCTGAGCCAGCTGACTTCGGTCTCGCGTCTGCTCGACGAACGGCTGAACCGGGCACCGCTCAAGAACGCCGCCTATGTGGGCGACAGCGCCTTTGCCCACAAGGGCGGCTCCCATGTCTCGGCGGTGGAAAAGGATCCGCGGACCTACGAGCACATCGATCCGGGCCTGGTCGGCAATCGGCGCCACATCGTGGTCTCCGACCAGGCCGGGCGCTCCAATATTCTGGCCCGCTTTCGCGAGCTCAACCTTCAGGTCGACCTGGATGACGAGAAGGTCGCCCGCGTGGTCGAACAGGTGAAGGCGCGGGAGTTCGAGGGCTTCGCCTACGATGGCGCGGAGGCCAGTTTCGAGCTGCTGGCCCGCCGTGCCCTTCACGAAGTGCCGGTCTATTTCGCGCTGGGGCGGTTTCGGGTCATGGATGACCGCCGCTGGAACGCCAGGGGCGAGTTGGTCACCGAATCGGAAGCCACGGTTACCGTCGAGGTGGCGGGGCACCCGCAGATGACCGTTTCGACCGGCAATGGCCCGGTCAACGCCCTCGACATGGCGGTCCGCAAGGCGCTGATCCAATTAATTTGACAATCCACGTCCAAACAAGAGACTCTTCACTGAAACAATACGCAGCCGCAGGTCTTATTCGGCCGTCTGGGGGTGTGAAGTGTGCAGGCAAAAAGGGTGTTTCAACCAATATTGCTATTATTCGGCTCTTTAGGTACAGGATCTCTTCTTATACCGTGAGGGTTTTTTCCCGTACTAGTGTCTTATTTTTAATTATGTTCATTCTTGCTTTTGGAAATACTTGATATTATTACTAAGAGATATGTCCAAAAAGTTCTTCCACCTAGCCTGTCTACTCTATTCAAATCAACAATTTTGTAACTCCAGCTTATCTGTAGCTAGAGGACTTCATAAAGAGTGCCTTCATTAGAAAACAATCGCATAACCCTTGCATTGAAAATAAAAGCAATGATATCAATATAATAATTGTAACACTTACCCAAAGTGAAGTTGACGATGACTGTGCCCTGTGGAACGACAGCAAAGTAATTAATGCTTTGCCGAATGGAATTAATTCTAACAAATATATTAAACAGCAATACTTCTACATGCAAGGATAAAAAATACAAGACATGCCATGAAATAGTACGAGTGATAAGCACATCATAAGGATAACACATAAAGAGCTACTTTCGTATCAAAGAAGACATCGCTTTTATGATTGAAATATCTTTATGGTGCAACAGCGGATAACGGAAGAGTGATAACTTCATTGCCATTTATTATTTCTGTAAATTTACAACCTTTACAGGATATGAAAATCTCAATGTTTTCTCAAGACTCAAATCTCAAGACGAGGACGTTTTGAGACGTGTAAGAACATTTTGCATTTCTCGGACATTAATTCGAGATAATGATATTAAAATGAGAGTCCTTATGGAAGGATGGAAGGACAAAAGTAAGGGACCGTGGGGAGTAAAATACTTGAAGAGGGTGCAAAGTGTCTTAGGAGTAACCACTACGACTTAAATAAGTTAAAATGCTTAGGATAGCACTAAATGGCGTAACATGATCGCCGACGTCCGAAGAGATACGACACTTCAGGAAGTAAGGAAACTACGGAAATTAGTAATTAAACACAAACACTCGCACAAAATACTGACGTTGTGAATAAGAAAAAAGAGAAGAGCTGCAATAACAAAATAGTTTGGTAATACATACCAAAAGTACCGTTGAAACAAGGAAAAACTCAAATGGACTAAGTTAACAAATATGGTACGAGACTGGGGTGACTATTGCAAGGTTCAGCACTGCTAGGAAGACAAATAATATCACTTCGATAATGAATACAGTAACAATAAGAAGTAAAGGGTAACAGAATAAAGTGTTGGAGCAGGTTATGAGACAAAAACCCTACATAATTGGAATTTGTCACAGGCATGGCTGTCTGCAAGTATGCAGACAGAACTGTACGAGCGAGAAGAGCAGGAGTTGGACCTGCACAAATACTGCACAGATAACAGAAAGAGAAGCTTTTCATACTGTCAAGGCATGGAGATACCACAGTGGTAGATTGCTGATATAAATAAATTAGTTTTTCTTACACATTATCATTAAAAATACGCATACCCTTGGCCATTTACCGCAAGCACATGCGCCTCTGAATATCCGAGTGATTATCATAGGTGAACATAAGGTGATGTATTCAGACATTTGAGCCAACACAGTCCAAGACTCATCCCACAAACCCTTACGCAGTAAAACCATTAAAACTTCCTAACTAATCTACACAAGGGGAGTGTCTTTCTGAAGGCGCACTAGAGACAGCGTGGCCGAGTGGTCGAAGCACCTATCTCATAATTTAAGGGCTCGATCTATAATAACGTTAAGGAAGAATTATGAACTCTGTTACACTTAACGTACCAAGGTGTAAAATTGGGACGTGGCTATGATGCCAAAAACATGGAAGCGCCACGTGTGATTTCTATGTGTCTACACTCGCTAGGAAGTGGATTAGGACAACATTATTAATACCAGACCTGAAATATGTAGTAAACGTTAGTTGTAACGATCCTTTGAATATGTCCCGCTCAGAAAGAACGCCATAAAAATGCATTGTAATTTCCTTTACTTACAAATAGTCTCCATCTGCTTCATCTCTTTCTAATACTTCTTCTTCCTCCTCTTCAGAATCTAATTCATCTTCCATTACTTCGTCAGTCTGAGCCTTGACCAAATCTTCTCTGCTCCTTTAAAAGGAATCATAATTAGCGTGAAAAAGAACCTCATGGTCAGTACAAAATAAATGTAGAAAAAAATTGCTCTGCAAACTATGACACCAGTTGAAAATTCAATAAAAGTGAAAGAGTTTTTAGTACATTTTATCGGGAAATTAATTCCCCTTCGGGTAGAAAAGAAGGTGTTTGCTTCCCATTTAATCTTACACTTCATGTGACAAACATGAGGGGGCTTTAAGGCGGCGGATTGGAAGGAAACTGTATCCATAAACTGAAATGTTTCATGACATCTGTCCTCACTACAAGTGGGATTCATAAGAAATCAATTATATCTTGATTGTAAATACATCTGTAGATAAGGGACCACCAATTTACGAAATTCTTTAAATTCACAATGTCTAGATCTAAACCTAGAACCAACCTATAAAATAAACAGCGTCGTGGAAAACGGTGGATGGATATAAAAACAAAACCTTAGAAGCAAGGGCCAGAAACATGCTGGTTTGATTACCCTGAAGATGCACTTTTGGTCAAGTCAATGAGACAATAGGAAAAGAAGTCCCCCTTAGGGGCAATTAACACGCTTCGTCTGCCAAATGCGAGAGGAATAACGCACTTTCCTGTTCCTTTCCTTTCTCCCTGTACAATCTACGTTCCTTGATTCCTAACGACAATAGAAAACCTCCATTTCCATAAAATTGCTCACTCTTGAAAGCCACCCAGTTGTTTATCGGCCTGACGGCTACACTTCGCTCGTGTGAGTGCTAAAATTCAGTTTCATATCATTTACCTTTCACTCTATGGGCAAATGCAAGACCAATTTTGCAAAGGGGAAGTGTCAAGGACACTAAAACCTTGTTCCCATCTAGCTTTTGCCTTAGTCAAGCCAATCCAAACGTTGAGACTACAATGAAAACTGAAACCATTCCGAGAATATTACCATTCTTTCCATCATCTCAAAAGTTGGCTTTCCATAAAATCACATTTTCCGATCGAGTGTAAATTCAGTCTATGAAAAACACGGCAACAATACATGCTACTTTTTATGTATCAGACCTCTTAAAATGTCTCCTTGAGAATATTTGAAGAAAGCCTTCACTGGAAAGCATCATTCATCCAAGAAATATGTCTTTAAATGGTTAATTTTTTTTCTATTTCATTAAAATGTTTTAAACCCCTCCTACTTTATGTATATCTCTACTTCCTATCATTTTATTAGTTCTGGGAACATTTGTTTTGAATTGATTGATAGTTTGTCAAACGCTGCTTCCACATTTGTTTTGCGTCTTATTGTTTGGCCACTTTGCATATCACTTAATTTTTTCTTGTGCGCTAATTAACTAGATAAAGGTCAAGTAAGAACTGACTCCAACTTTCGCCCTATACACCATAAGCACAGGACTTCTCTCACGCAGCAGCACTTAAAAGCTTAACGAGCACACAACGAGATAAAGCTCCAAAATTATTGCACTATAAGGGTAAACAAATCTTTATGGAACCCCCCCCCCCTAACACAATAAGATTAGAAAGTATCATCGAGAAGAGAGGATTTGAAATGTTAGTTTTGCAAAGAACACTAGAAAAATAGAAAATATGTCACCAGCGGGGATTTCTAACTTCGTTGGCTTCGGACTGATAGACGGACCGGAGGACAGTCCTTCCTTGGTCAAGTCACATGGTATAGTGAGGCTGGTCTTTAATTGCGTTGAGCTGGACGTCGGTACCCGACGGCCGTTGATTGGGAGCTATTGTGGCGACTAGAGAAATAGAGTATGTTAACATCAAAGGTCATCTAGCTCAGTTGGTAGAGCGCACGCCGCGAATACGTGGGTCACGGGTCCGTTCCCTTGTGGTGACATATTTTCTAGTTCTCTAGTGTTTTTGCGAAACTAACAATTGGTTAATGCTTTATATATGAATCAGTAGATTTCTTTAACAAACAGTACCTCTTAATAACTTCTGCTAAATTCTTCTTCGCTTCCTCGGTTCCAGTATAACTTGAAACTGACACGTCATCACCTGGTTACAGGTCAAAAGATGGAGAGCAGTAATTACAAAAAGTGGAAAAGATGTTGTGAGATTAGAAAAAATTAAATGTCTTTAAAACGTTGTTAAATGACAGAAGCATGAGGTAGTATGAAATGACTTGCTGCTCAACAAATCGATGAAAATGGAATCAAAGCGCTTAAAAATATCCACCATTGTATTTATCTAAAGGGTTTATTACCAATTTACTTACTTTGATATCATTAACAAAGTATAAACACATCTGATCTTTATTAACATCAATATCCATATTAAAGGGTGACAACGATAATACATGGAAGGACGTTTCCCCTTTAAAACAAATACTAACCAATGGAAGTGGATGGTATCGTACGTAAACGTTGATGAATCGCGTGCGAAGAACTACGATGAAGAAATGTCTATAAAACGTTTTTAGATTCTAAGCCACCTATTAAAAAGGTAGTTGTAAGTGCAGTCATAGGCACATTGGTCTCAAGGAAAGATATCTTTGCAATTTATATTCTCAGATGTGAATGAATTTGCAGGGGTTTTCCAATTTATCTCCCCTATATCACGGAAAACTGTACATTTGAATGGATTAACATACGTACCTGATTCTGTTTCATCCAATGTACTAACGAAAGAAACCGATTTTGTAGGACCTTCGTTAAAGCAAAGGAACAAAAATTAAGGTCAGGGTCTGCTCCGAATAATTTTGAATTTCTTAGCACAAAGGAAGAAAAGAGATTACTTCTATAATCTGTCGTCTCCGGAAAAAACAAGAAATCCAATTTTGAACGTAAACACAACAAACAAATACTCGAAATATATGATAACAAGCAGGTCCAATAGCTAATCCTCGAAAATGGTAGACAATCACGAGCAACACTACAAACATTATTATCATGATCATAATGAGCATCATCACCGTCATAATCATCATTATCATCATCATCATCATCTTCATCATCATCTTCATCATCATCTTCATTATCATCATCATCATTACCATCGTCATCACCACAATATTACCATCAGTATCATTTTCGTTAGCATTATCATTATTATCGTCCTCATCTTCATTGTCATCAGCAACGGCATTAACGACGTACTTACAACTATTTACAGCTCTAAAATCAACTGATACCTTGTCCAGTTTTTGGTTTCAAAACAAAGAAAGACAGTCCTTTATTTTTCCATCCTTCATATTGGTTATTTCTAGACACCATTGACTTTACCACAGAGCCACTCCCAGCATCGAATACATTGACTTTAAATGTTCCTAAGAGTTCCATAGCAGATGCATAGAACACAAAATCCTGCTTGTAATGAGACCGTGGTGGATTTGCATCTCTTGAAATGTACTGACGCCAGTAAGGAGAGCCTCCAGCAGAATAGACGTAAACAGGCAAATCAAAGCTTCCAGATGGTCGAGAGCACGATGAAAAGGAGAAGACATCTTTCCAATCACTCTGAGCTGGAGAGGATGTCCTCCACAATCGATAATTTTGTTGACTATTAACGGCAACCCACAAGGTCATCACATCGTCTAAAACATTGGAAGTCAAAAGATTTATATGTCTTAGCTATTGAAAAGGGCTACGAATTGTTCTGATACAATTGTAGGTACATTTGTCAAAAATATTGCTTCGTGTTTCATTTTCAGCATTCGCTCTAGTCACAATGCCAAATTTTCCTCCACATATGACAGTGTAAAAAAACTATACAATTACAATAATACAAAGAAAGATCTCCATCATAATATATCAATATGTACGCTACAACAAAGTCTTCTTGTATTTCCTAAATATTCTATCTACAGTATGTGCTTGAGGAGTATAGACACTAACTTATTTTTTACTGCGGTTTACATAACCCTAAAAGAAAACTCATGACATGTCATACCTGTCTCTGGATTCCCTTGGTCTTGCCTCCTCGTAGGCAGTACTGGGCTCCCTATGGATTGATAAAAGCAGTTCATTGTTGTTACACAGATTAACTATCAAAATCACTTAGGGCTAGTTTATGATATTTCCTGTCGAATTTCTTTGTTGTTTAAAAATCATAATCGTATGAATTTTTAACATAGCTTCCTAATAGTTATCACTATATTATATATGCAACACTATTCAATATATGATTGAAAGAGCAGTTCAAACCTTTTATCAAACAATACGCCTGTTACAATATCCTCTATTCTAGCATGGTTTCGGCAATGGGAGGGGCATTGCTTGATAAGAGAACAAATCACATGGCCCATCGAATTGGTTGTCATTTGTGTTCATAGTTGATTCTACAATTTCCTTTGAGGCAGTTACAAGCATGGTCAAAAATCTTGATTTGGCGCAGGAGACAACAACTTACAAGTTAATGATTTTATGTAAAACTATCTCCAAAGCTTATAGGAATAAACCTAGGAGAATCAGTCTTTCCTTGCAGAAAAAAAGTGAGGTAATTCTAACTACATGAGCTTTCCCCTTGTCAAGATGATGGAATACTGGAAAAACAACTACTTGTTTATAGCATTAATCTCAGTGGAAATGCAGTTGCAAATGAATAGAATATACATTTACGATTAACAAGATCTAAAGCCGAACTGTACACTGTATTGTGCATCCGTGAAGGATGACAATGATAGGTCTGGTGATGATGATAATGATGAAGCTGATGAAGATAATGATGGTGATGATAATGATGATGATAATGATGATGATGATGATGATGATGATGTTAATGATGATGATAATGATGATGATGATGATGATGATGATGATGATGTTAATGATGACCATGACGATGACGGTAACGAATGATGGTGATCATGACTATTATGTTGATATGAATAGAAAATACAGTACAACATTTTATATTCTAACACTTTTCGACTCAGTCATTGCAATAGATGAAAGAGTTAATCACGTCTTGAGTCTCTGTCTTTTCAAGACGAGGTTTCTCTCAAAACGGAGCTCCTTAAGAGATGTAAGACATACTCAAGTCCACCATCTAAGTACAACACCTATCTGCCCATTTGGAGGTCGGCGTGAATAGTTTCAGATAATAACTCAAAGGGTAACTCTCATTGAAATCTGCTGACTGGTTTAAAGTCCCTGATACACTTACTCGGAGGTGGAGCTGGAGGCGTTTTCTCCAATTGAGATAATGTCAGTGACGAAGTCGATTGCTTTGTTACCTAGGAGAAACATAGAAAACTGTAGCCGTTGTTTCTTACAACTAGAATGATGTTCCAAATATATTTTACAAGAGTTCTGATTCAAGGAAAGCAATAAGCTCGTGTAGGAGACAACATGGTAAACAGTCTTTTTTAATTTACTTCATGAAATATAAATTTAGTGTAATAGTTACAGTCTCAGCCTGTAACCTGTCCTCTGTCAGATCATAAACATTCCAACCAGCACTCAGTTTACAGAGATTATTAACTACCAATCCATTCCATACTTTGCAGATATGGGCGAACATCAAATTCAATCAATTAAATTTGACTTGACTTGTGCTCCCCTGTTCTTGCCAAGAGTTCTTGCCAATCCCTTTAAGGATTCGACATTTCTGGTTTATAGCAGACAGTTAATAATATTTTTTGTAACCCACATAGCAAAATGTGGAAGGACCTTACTTGCGAATTTAAAAAATGGCTCAGTTTCGCATTGTTCCCTGTCGAATCATGATTTAAATCCAAGTTAACTTCTGTGATACACCCATGTGTTCACATGATCAAAAGTTAAAGGCTGCTGGCATATATGCATGTGTCTCAAAGGCTGCTGAGTAATTACATGTCTCGTACCATTTCATGATTTGTACATAAAAAGTATATGTTATTAAGAAGGATGGAGAGGGCAAGTATCAACAGATTCCAGTTTGTATAGTGCCAGATAGGTATGGTCCCAGAGGGAGGATGAAACGATAACTTTATCGTTTAGACGCTGGTTAGCAAATCAGATTTGAACAGTAAGTAGACAGTGCTGCTTTAGTCGATACATCCTTACGCAGAGAGGAAACGAACGGTCTCTGTCGTGCCATCGTCATTTTCACCAATCTCATGACTAAGCATATTGTTCACAGTTCATTATTCAAGTATGTAAACAGGTGAACCGACACTAACACGCTTATGCCTGTAGTCCCACATAAAGCTCATGGTAATACGCTGGTCCTTGAGACTGCGAGATACAAAACAGCTACTTCTTGTTCAAATTTTCACAATCACCTAGGCACAAAATGTACAACGCTTAAAAGGATACTACGGTCAAATCACTGCAAGCATTGACCTGGCTGTCTCCCAAGATGGCGATTGACTTAAAAAAAGCAATTCTGACGTCACGACGGAACAGCCGATTGGCAAGTCCAATACGCTGTTAAACCGGAAACGCTTGTTAGACCCTAATGCTCTTGGTTATGTGGTGGCAACGACATGCTTAATACAGTGGACTCTTAATGCCGTTGCAAAATTGTCTACGGTATATGAAGTATCAGGCAAGATACGTTAAAGATTTTTGATATATTAAGTTAACTTCCAAATATAATTGGTCATGGCAATCCTTTTGTAGGTATGGCTTTTAGCCTGTAGATACATTTTCAACATTTTGTAGAAAATACTTTGCTGTACATGTTGTTGCTACCCCGTAACCAAGGCCGTTCTAGCTTCGGCTTTAGTGGCGTATGGTGTAAGCAGTATTTGCTGAAAGCAAATTGTTTGTTCTCAGTATGAACATCAATATTCAGCAGAGAACGCAACAGTTGGGTCACTTGCCCTCGATAAACAATATAGCATCTTTCCAATAATAAATAATACAATATGAAATTCATGTTGTTGCTTTGCCTTCATCTCATATGCATACGCTAATGATCAGTTCCGAGTTGGAAGGCGTTATTTAAAGTTATGTAGTTTGAGTTAGACATAACGAATGTATAAAGAAAATACCAGAATAAGTGATGGTTTCAGTACAAACCTTCTGTTCTTCAACGATTTTCTCAAGATCTTTCAATTTCTGCAAAAGGATTCCCAAGAATGAAAGGTCATTATTCAAATTTTATGCAAACCTCTGTAATTCCATCAAGGCTTAGATGGTAAGCCACTCATAACTACCTTATCAAATAGCATCCTCATCATTTTAAGAACTCGTTAGTAACATCAGAAATAAACTAAATGCAAACTCTAAAAACGGAAATGTATGAAGCCTAAGCGCAATAGGAATATTTTATCTATATCAACCGGAGAGAATGACGCTTTTGAAATAGCGTGATACAGCACAAAGCAGCGTTGGGCAACGACCTGTTAGATCATTACAATAATTTATTTCATAATTTCACCTATTACAAAAAATACCAAGTCAGACACTCACTGCATAGGCATATCTAACTTTTATGGTAAAAGCTACTGTGTATGTGTGTATGTGTGTATGTGTGTATGTGTGTATGTGTGTATGTGTGTATGTGTGTATGTGTGTATGTGTGTTGGGTGGGAAACCGCCATCAAATTTCTATATGTCGCAACAAACAAGTGCCGCAAGTGTAGAGTTAGGAAAATACATCTAAATGAAAAGCCTGTGCTACATAAAATAGAATTTTTGCATATGACTTGTCAAAAGAAGGGGACAAATTCACCTGTAGTGTCCAACTGAAAGCGAGAGAAGAATGAGAATAGCAAAACCACCACAGCTATGGAAGGGAAACGTAATAAAAGATCTTCACGTAATTGACTTGAAAGAGGAAAATTTATAATCGTGTTCGTGGAGGAAAAAGATATCAGTCCAAGACCCAGAAACCTATCACGATGATCAATTATATAAATACATCAAATAGGATATTTGTTAAATTTTGTCTTCACACACAAATTTAATTGCAATTATTAAATTAACACCAAGAATAAACGAGAAGGAGGCTAGTCCAATTATTATATGGCATGTAGTGCAGTTATTTCCAAGGTTTAGTTTTGAAGGATGAATGTTTGTTTGTCCAAGCCTTGCTCAGAAAATAATCCCAAATTTGAAAACCAAGGTTATATACATGCAAAGTAACGTCTCAGTATGAGTGCATACATTCTCCCAATTTCCCAACCAGACTTCCTTTTTTATAATTTAAAGGACCTATCGAAAGCAGATCTTTATTTCAAGTGATCATAATTCCAAAATTACTGAGAATACTCTGTAGTCTACATGTTGTTAGATTCGCCTGGCAATGCGATGACGGGGGTGATTAAATCTAGGGCATATTCCTAGCAAAAAAGGTGAGAAAAATTTAAGCAGACTTACACTAGCTCATCAACGTGTCGCTTTTGTAAGTAAGTTTTCCCTGGATATAATCTTAAAATATTGTCAATGGAAAATTCTTTATCGGTGTCAACCTTGCTCTAGGTAGGCAAGGCTGTTAAACCGACATGGATACTACCATCATTTACTTTTAGATGTAATTTCTACCGCCATGTTGTTTTCCCTGTCAACAATGATCCAGTTTCATGATTAATTACAGCCTTTTGCAGACATGCTGCAGGTCTTTCATTGAGTGATAGTAAGACTGATTAAAGGATTCTATTATTGTCAATAAAATAACAAACATTCGCCTTTGTTGACTAAATTAAATGTCCACAAAAGCGATAATGATATCGTGAGCCCCAACATCATACTTGAAAATGGCGTCTGAGGAATGGAAACTTTCTAACTCACTGTTATCTAATACTTTTATTCAAATGGAGGATAACTGCTACAATAGCCATGGTCTACAGTTGTCAGGAAGGAATAGCATGTATCATTGGTACCCGCTGAAATATATAACTAAGTAATTTAAACGTGTCACAACACATCGTTCCCGATAAATACACTTCGAATCTGTGATAGAAATTCTGCTTTCTAAAGGAGTTAATGATATCAAAGAGTCTTACGAAAAAACAGCAAGTCATGGCAGAGGCAGGTGCTTTTGACCGTGATTTTGACATATAGAAGGAAATCCGAAAACCCACGGGCGCAAAATAAAAATAGATTGTCGTCCGTTTGTTAGCACAAGTTAGCTATGCAGAGTTTTTACTTTGTACGAAATTGGACGATAAACAGTAGTCAATCAAGCATTTAGCAAATTAAACACGAAGATACCAAGAACAATCATAGTCTCCTGTCTTCTGTCATCTGTCGCGACGAACAATAGAATGAGATTTTTTGCTCAGATATCATTCCTCACAAACGCTATCGCCAACTTCTGCTCATTGATGGAGAAAGAATGTGAATGTTTCAATAGTTAATAGGGAAATTTTAATCTAATCGCCAGTGCTATCTTCGAGAACTCCCATAGACTTGTAATGACATTCAGACGAAGGTAGGTTTTGCCAGTTGGGTACATCTTTAAAGCCGGCTATTCAATGTTAAGTTTGGTCTTGTGTATCTCCCTCTCTCTCTCATGCCGTTGAAACGCACCAGACAATATGTGCTCATGTGGTTTGTTGTTATTCCTTGTCGATGTTGCAGCGTACTGAAAATGATTTATACCCTTAGCGGGAAGGTCGCCTTTGAACCGACCAAGGTTTGAATCGAACAGTTAAATGACTTAGCAACAAATTGTCATGATGGGAGATATGGCTTTGTTTTAACCGAAGACAGATTTTGGATGGTTAACGAATGTCCGTTTGCCCTGTTGTTTGTTGACATGTTCTTGACCCAGTTATTGTTTACAGGCCCATTTTTACTTCCTTTTTAAATGCCCATTGTCGAGACAACACCCAAGGCAGCACCACGTTAAGAGGCTTTTAATCTAGAGCGATGTAATTTCTAAATGTACGCTACTTTACAGTCTGTCGTAGATTGGGATTGCAGAATCCGAAAGTTTACATGTCATGCATGCATACGTATCAGAGCATTATTATTAATACGCTCTCTGTGGTTCTTATTGTGAGTTGGTTTATATTCAACTTTTACACGCTGTATCATGCCTGTTTAAAATTGCTTCATGTTTACGTCCTGCCTTTTCTATTTTTTTTCAATGTGGCTTCAGTTATATCATGGAAAATCGAAAATGTGTACAAGGGGCAGCATGTTTCAGTGTTGGTCCGTTTTTCTGTCGATTTGAAGCAGCGAAATGGCTTATTTCCGTCCTATTGAAACAAGACTTAAACAAAAACCTAGAAGAACAAATCGGCTTGGATGATCTCCAGCGTGATTTTCTATAGGGATTTACTGTTTGTTAAGCTAAACAAGAAGGCAGGCAATCAAAACAAGAAATGTTGGATTTTGAATATTTATAACGAGCGGAAAACCAACATGGCTTTGGACCGCAACCAGACCCATTTAGGCAATTCTGTACATACCTTTGGAGAGAAAGCAAGGGAACTTCGAGTGGAGTATAGTGCCATTCGCGAAGAAGCAACGATTTCACCTGATTTCGAAGCAAAAGAAGAGACACAAGTAATCGAATGTAAACCTCGACTAAAAAGTGCTGTCTGGTACATTTGGAATTTTACTCTATTAGCTTATAGCATAGTTATACCTCTCGTTTTTGTTGGTCTTCAAAATACATCGAACGATAATATAGAGAAATTAACAAATCTCGAGAGACAGTGGCAAAGGCATATAAAGGAAGTTTCTGATAATAAGAAGGTCGCTAGAAGAAGCGTAGGGAAGCAAGATACTAGCACGTTAGCTCGAGGATTCTTGCCTTATAAGACCAATTCGCTGAGCTTCGAAGACCTTACAAAAAAAGTGAAAGCATTGCAGAGAAAAGTGCAGTCATATGAAGACAGGTATTGTACAGTTTTCAATTTATTACTGCAGTACTAATTAAAATTTCTTTGAACGTGTTAGGGTTTCGTGTTGACAATAACATTTTAGGATAATCGATTTCTATTCTGTTCTCTTTACGAGCCGAGAGATTTCACGGACTGCACAATTACCGTTGAAACCGCAAGTTGACACGTTCTTGCTAATCTACTTTTGCCTTTTCGGGGAAATTCAATTTCATTTTCTATTTCTGAGGTACTGAAAACATGAAGTTGTCTAGAATAATTGCAGTTTTTCATCGCTAAGCGTACTTATGCCAAGTCTAAGCCATTTGTTTTGAATAAACTTTTCTGCTAGTAATCTGAATAATTCAAGCAAGAGGTGAAGAGTAAGTTACGCTATTGTTCACAGACGTTTGAAGTTTGGTTCAGAATGATTAGCGTTCTTAAAGAACAGCTTTGAACTCTGACATTGTACTGCTGGGCAAGACTTTAATGCAGGGATGTTTGGCAACGGTGATACATTTGTCAGAGACAGTTAGATCGCGAAAAGAGATACAAGATAAAATTTGCTTCAAATCAAACGAAAAGAAAATGTCGAAGATCTTTAGTTTACGATCGAGCAACAGATGTCGGTAGGTCTACAACAGTACTGCACATCCTATTCTTTTGAAAGTTTCCAGTTTAAATATTACAATGCATGGACTTGTAGCTTCAGCAAGAGATTTTATTATTGTAAAGCAACGATAGTTCACACTAAAGGAGCTCTCAATCTTTCGATAAATTTGTTTACCCTCAGCATGTCTACTGAACGTCTGTCTTTGACAATTGCTTGTCCATGGTAACTTGGGTTTTCTCTTTTATAATCCTAACGAAATTTCCTTTCGCAATTTTATGTTGTACTTCTAAAGGTTTTACAGAGTTCGAATTGGACTTTTGTGTTTGCAATTCTTGGCAGGTGTACAGTTGCATTCGAATTAAACGGTTGTCTCAGTGATCAGATATCTCGGTAGGGATAATTGCCAAATAAAAGAAACGAGTAGAACAAACAAACAACACATAGGGAGACATTTGAATCTAGTGAGCATGCGCAACATCACTGCGCATCGTTGGCTCACTTTATGTACAATGATCTTTCTAGGATGGTTCATATTAGGAAAATATGGAAACTTTTAACTGAATTATCTTGATTGCATTGTTTAAAACTTGGCTTATTCAAAATTTTAATGCTACCTAAGGTATCGATCAGTGTAGACGGGACAATTTGAAGTTGACCACTCGTGATACTTTAACTTTTAAATGTAGTCCTTTTAATGAAGTAGCTAATTAATTTAAAGTTGTTCAATACGAAGCCTTAATGATTAAGAAACAGACCTACGTTCATGTATAAACGTTTAATATTATTAACGGGGAAATATTAAAAAACGCAGTACTCCAGTGAAAGACGTTCATTCCAAATTGATTACACTGTAATACTTATACCATCAGTTTACAAAAGCAGGCTTATTTTGTGCTACTCCCTTTAAATACACACATCCATTGCTTAACAAGGCCGAGTTTACAAAAATGCATAACCTGATATGATAACTATCAAATACGTATGCGAACAATTGATGTAGTGGAGATGGTTGTGACGGCGCAATTAAACCAATAGCTAGATCTTGGGCGTTTTCAAGCATTTAATGTATTCTGCAACTAGTATGTGATTCATCTACGAATTTCATTCCTTACTTATGACATGAATTCTTTTGTGTACACTCATATTTACCTACAAATCAATATTATGAAAAACACGTAATATTTGATAATTTTACAAATTAAAGGGATTTGTGGTTAAATATAATGCAAGAAATTTAGTATTTCCCATTACGTTCTACGACGTGGTTTTAACCATAGGAAATATCTCTAATTCTCACACAACCATGTATGATTTAAAGCACCATGCCCTGTTGTTAGAGGTAACGAGGCATTACACGCATCGACTTTAATGCAGAAAATTACAGAGTATTTAATATTTGTTTGTTGCATTTTAATCAGCCGAGTCGTTTTATTCAAATAGTTTTATTATTTTATTTATGAACAATCAATACTGTTTAGATTTAAAGTAGTTTTCATTCCATTTGGAAAACCTTGTTCGTATGCAACGTCGTTGTCCTCTAAATGTTTGTCTCCACCTCTAATGCATGCTTTACCCATAACATTAAGACGTTTGTACAAGTTACAACTTAGTTAACTCTCATTCCGTCTGTCGGCCAGGGTGTCGGGTACAAGCTTCACTTTTCTTTGATGTATATCCATACTTGGTACAAAAGGAAAATTATCGACGCATAAAAAATATAACTTAAATTGTTATTTAAAAAGAATTACAATCTTTATTCTACCTTACGTATACTACATTTATGTCGCATAATAAGGTAAAACGACATTATCTGTTACTTTAATGCAATGATATCAAAACAATCACATTGTTTAAATACATTTGAAGAAAATAATTATAAAATATATACTTCTGTTATTTAGATTATTTCTGTTATTCATAAGAAATGACTGTTTGTTATACAAACAAAAGCTTAATATCAAAACATGACAAATAGAAAGATACTCCAATTTACTAAATGAGGAATTTATAAAGTTTAGAAAGATGCTAAACAACATTACTCAAACTTTACTTAAAAAATGTTATAACTTATAAAAAGGACACAATCATTTATGGAGCATTTAAACTGAAATGCCGCTCTGTTTAGTACGGTACGAGAAAATGCCGATGACTTAACTAAAGAAATATTAATGAAAAATACAAATGGAAGTAAGCTTAGGTTAAGGTAATTCCTTCTATAAAGTTTTTTTAAACGGAAATTAAAGAGATAAGAAGTAATATATTTAAACAAGAATAAGTTGCATTTAACGACGAGTTTACGGCTTTAATTCCATTTAATTTTATTGATTAAGTAACTATCAACTGCAAACCACAGCACTACTTTAGCAACGCCTTATATGGCCTCAATAGTTACCAAGACATACTAAATTCGCTTCATTTTCTTTATTGCATCAAGGAGTAATTGACACTCTTGACTGGGTAATTGCTTCTATGTTGACAAGACTGACCGCAATTTAAAAGGAGACAAAGACTATCTTTACATTAGAATTACTTTAATTATATTTACTGAATTATCTATCTCATAATATATGTCAGTATAAACAGTCATCGGAGCAAAGGAGGGAGAAACTGGACGAATTAAACAACGGAAACAATAAAAAAACATGCGTTTTGTTATTTATATTAGATTGAAAGTTTAGAATGTATGGTAATCTTTTCCGCGCAGTCAATCCAAGAGCAAACTATTTCCTGCTGCATGCAGGAGGTTCTCTCATTACACCTTAAAAGCAGTCTAGAGGAAACGGACCACACCTTGACTTCTTAGGATTGACTTGTTGG
>JAAAKM020006971.1:16156853-16173364 GCA_010016025.2 Alatinidae sp. Z8VKAUB7J3 | reverse complement strand
TACACTCTATTTATTGTTTTGTCTTTTCGTTATCTGATTATACAATACAGGGTAACTTTGAATACCTTGTACTCGACGAAAAGTATACTACTTTGCATGTGAATGAAGTTGTGCGTCTAAAATTTAAAGCAACGCTTTACAAAAAAACATGATAATAAATATATCATGATGTCATGAAAGTATCAAACGTCTTTATTATGACTGGTATTGTGATTTGTTTGAAAAGGCAAAGTTTCCAAAGATGAATAGCATAAATTTTCTTATAGTAGGAAAGCTTTTAAAGGATGAAGAATTTTGGTTGAGACAGAAGTATCATAACAAAAGATGAATAAGAGACATTTGCCATGAGCTAGATAAGATCATCGGAAACATGCTACTGTATTTAAGATAACAACAAAAGCTGGCTTTTAAAAGCCATGTCTGGATAATTTTCACTTATGCAAAGTTCTCTTATGGTGATACGAGAATGGCAGCTGTTTAGGGGCGGGGTATGTACAATTGATCCAACAAACGTACTTTTTAAGAAACTAAGATCCCAGGCATATAAGTCGCCAACAATATCTATTACTACTTGTTAAGTCAACAAGATAGCAATTACGCCCCATTTTGGTAAACATGTAAATTTGGGAAAGTATCGAACGCAACTATTTCAGATCTATCTTTGGATTAGAGAACAGTTTTCCATTAGACCAACATTTTTCACGAGCGGCATTAACTCAGAGGCTATATTGTATATAGATGTAACATTTTAATATTTGCGTGATAATAATGATCATTATCATCATTATTATCATCATTATCTTTAATATTGTCATTAAACTCTATTTTGTCTTTTTCTTCTTTACTCTTTCTTGCTTTCAGGTTTTCTCTGTGCATGTCCTTTATTATCATGTTCATTATTATCGTCATTACCTAATAAGCAAAATAAGGAAAATTACCATTAATTTAAAGTCGATGTAAGTTGCGTTGTTCATAGGTTGACCTAGCCTAGCCTGACTAGTCATCCCGTTATCGCATACACAATAGCAGACTTAAGTATGCAGAACGCATTTTGCAAAATGACATTACGAGAGCGTTGAAGGGGGAAATGAAGTGTTCTCAGGGGACATATGCTTAGGTTTCTTACATGGTAGTGCCCTCCCGTTTTTGACACCAGGCTGTGCAGGTGGAGGAAAAATATTGAATACATTTTACATTTCACTAAACATCAGCATCATTTTAGCTAATTAGTAACTCGATACTCGTGGTAGTAATTTTATTAAGTTAGTTGTTACTACGTAATTGATCAAAAAACGTTGAGGATAAAATCGGCAACAAGTAGGCTACATATGAAATGCTTTTTTAAAATAGATTACTTTTGAAATTAAGATAGCATGATTGTACATAACATTATATAAGATATTTTTTATAGAAGTCACGTTAAAAAGGAAGCATTTGTTGGAAGGCATAGTGGTTTTTCCAGTTACGAATAATTATGTGTAAGTAGATATTAATGGAACATTTATGTATTAGTTAGGATCCTAGCAACTTGACAGTTGCTTATTGAATACATCTATCCATACATAGAATAGAACGTTTAAAGATGCAAACAATTTTGAACTCTTATGGAAAGTAAGCCATTTCAAAAACTTTAATGACATGTCAAATTACACAAATTTTTAAATCTTTTGATGTAAAATATAACTATATCAAGCTAACAATCCTTGAACTAACTCTTCTCTTTACTTTGTGATCACCCAAAATACTGGTCTGAAAACTATCTCTGTTCATAGCAATAGCTTTTGCTTTTTCCTTAGCACAATGAAATGTAGATTCTCTCTTTAGATATTTTCATCACCTACTTATTATATATTTAAAACAATCGGTTATCTGTATTGGCTTCATGAATTCTTAAGGTGAAAGAAGTGATGCCTGTCAGTATAGATTCATATTATTATTGAATTACCCTATAGATGATGACATCGTGGGTTTTGCCGTGATATCCTTTTAAATTTGACAGACAAATAGTGAAATCGACGGAAATGTTATATTAAATTGCCAAACGTTAAATAATGGAAACCCTCTACCAATCCACAGCAAGTTTAACAACAGTATCCTTCCTAGTGCTGTCCTAAAGACTGAAATTCTTTAATTATCTCCGCTTCCCTGTCAATGTATTGCCACCAAAAGCGGACAATAAAAATAGGTTTATACCACAGTTATTCCTTTATAACTTTACTCTAAAAAAACTGACTGCCGTTTAATGTGGTACTAGATACATGATCTTCGTACAATTCTTTTATGAAACTATGAATTAAAGACGAAACTATAAGAGTAGCATTAAGAGAGCTGAATATGCAGAAATACCGTTACCCCAATGTCAATATCATTGTCTGTTGAATGTACTGTTGAATACATTGTAGCTAGCCCTACATGTATAGAATAAGTCACCAAATGAGCATTATACATGAAGTTTGAGCCTGATGTATATTTTGAAGCAAGATTAATCTAACTTTTCGTTTAGAAGTAGAATACTACTATCCTATCTAGTATCAATACTTACAAAAAATTTTCTAAATGCGTTTATTGGCATTATTGTCAGATATGAAATTTAAAAGCATATTGGTCTTTTAAGTCTGAGTTGGTTTGTATTAAATCTTATTGTTTTTATATCGTTAATGATAAGCCATTGCAAGCATACCGCCATATTTATAAATGGAGCAGAAGATGAGCCTTCATCAGTGCCAGACATATACATATACATATATTTATGTATATATATATTTACTTTAATCCTCAATCTGTCTGTCTGTCTGTATGTATGTATGTTTGTATGTATGTATGTATGTATGTATGTATGAATGCATGTTGCTCTTTTTCTACTACACTGTTTGACCGAATGTAACCAAACTTTGTAGACCTGATGTTGAAACCCTTGGCCAGGCTTTAGGCCGATCGTTACCTCACCCAGTGGGGTTGTTCGGGGGAAGTCAGAAACTTTACAACTGTTTTTTTTCATCATGATAAAGGAGGCAAAATTTGAGGTCGATGAGTAAAAAAAAACTTCTAGCATCCCCGAATTAGGAGGGATTGGAGGATCTCTGGGTCCTCATGATTACTAAACCAACACCTCAACCATTGGACCATCATATATATCAATACCATTGATACCGTTGTAAGAGTGTTGCGTTGAATCCACCCAGGTAGAGTAATACTGCTGGTGAAACCTAAGATAACTACGGTATTTTAATATTTATTACTCTTTATATATAGAAAAGAACACTCGAGAAATAGAAATAAAAAGTATGTCACACCAGAGATCAAGCATCAAGGCATCAAGTATCAGGTGACACATTATCTACTTCTCTAGTGTTTTTTTTCTAAACTAACATTTCAAATGCTCTCTTCTCGATGATTCTTTATATATAAATAGATAAAACATAAAAACATAAAAATGACATTAGTATCATTTCAATCACAGATTAACATGGCCAGTGAAAAGCACAGCCATCACTCTTAGCAGCATCCTTATCACCATCCTCTACATCACACAGCAATGGAAACCACGACATGACATGCTAAGAAAATTACCATCCACGTAGTCGTAATGAATGATGTCCAGATTTGGAGGCTAGGAACAAATTAGCAATACGTGTTTTTGTAAGCATGCAAAATTTTAAGCATGAAGCATAACTATGAGTAAGGGTCTACCAATTTAGGCTGAATCTATAGTTAGCATGTGATTATGAGAAGTTATTGGTGTGCTTTTAACTTGCAACTGTTTTTCCTGTTATTTGCACAACATAGGTAAGAATAACAACAGTTGTGCTTGTTTTTTCGTTTGTAAACATAGACAACATCCTGTATGTAATATTGGGTTTTGCTCACTAAGTTTTGGAGTCTTACTATAAACAATGTTCTTGCTCAATTTTTTAAAACTTACACAGATTAAAGATTAGTATTATGATTTACATATGTTTAAATTGAGGGCCAAATTTACCATGAATATGCTGGCAAGCGTTACAGATGCAACAGAACCATATATTCTGATTTTTAGACAGTCATGTTTTGCCCTTTGTCGACTCATTAGTGTAGCACCGAGTGAAGAGTCTGTAAATTTACCTATAAAGCAAGGCAGCTTGCAACAAGCCAGATTCAATCAAGTAAACATTGCATAATGCAAGTGGTAACAGTACTGTCTCAAACAGAACTGTTCAACAAACATTACGTGCAGGTGCAAGTACAGTCCGACCGCAAATAGTACTGTTTCGCCCTTTGTAGGCTCATCAATGCAGCACACAAAACTAGCATACATATGTTTCTCTACCGAAACACAAATTTCCTCGTGATAACTCTACATATCCAATCAAGCACTCATTTTAGTTCCTAGTTATGAGCGCCAAGATTACTGTCTTTTTACCTACTTTTTTCAAGAACGACTAGTGGAGACGATGTTCTGGCATAACCAAACATGTCTACTGTCAAAACTCATTAAATAGAATCCCTGATATACACAATGACTTCGGCTTTGACAAGCTTTGGAGTTACCCGTTATCTACTCATAGTAGGCAGAGTACACATTTCGGTATTTTGATTACGAAAACCGATTTGTGTTTATACGTATATGCGTATCCTATTTTGTCAAGTGAGTTTCAACCTCGATAGTACTCTGATATTAAGGGGTGGTAAGAAATGCCCTACGTATATCTCTCTCTCGCTATTCTGACACCGACCTTAGTCTTAAAGGTATCAAGAATCCAGGAGATCACGATATGTGTAAAGTAGAGTCAATATTTAGAAAAACAGAGACGCTGATTATTTACTTAATTACAAAAGAAGGAAGCAATTAAGTAACCAATCAGCGTCTGTGTTGTTCTCAAGCTGTACATTTTTAATCTGTTTTAAAGTAAAGTGCTTTTCCATAGGGCACAATACCTTGATTATGGTGAAGTGTATTAGAAATCATTGCCTTAAATGGTTATGAGCCCAGTTACTCAACCGAGACTCTAACTTGCACAGGAAAAGAAAGAAAACACATTGTCATGAGCCCAACACCTTAACCCTCACTTTAACATTGTAACTCCAAATCTAGTTATTGATAGATCCGATAGGATTCAATAGCCTTGGAAGGATAATCTTATAAATTAATTTATATAAACACAATGTACATCAATGGTAACACAAGATACAATACATTTTATATTAAAGCGGATGACAAATCATTGGGAGAAAGGAGCAGGTACTTCTTGACATAAATGTACTACATGCTCATAGTTTACATTTTCGTTTGAAGTTTCTGCACAAAATTGTAAAGAATCAGAAGCCCCTGGACTGTTCAAATCTGCTATTAATGAACGTGAGAATTTCTTGTACAAATTGTCAAACATGAGTTTAGCAAAGGATTAATTGTTGCGCTTCCGTATACGCCAGACACATATCACAAAAATCCGTCTGGAGTGAAGCTTTTTCATGCAAAAATTGATAGCACAAGGAAGTATTGTAATATTTCTTTGAAAATAACACTTGTATTTGCTACGTAAAATAACACAATTAAACCCTTTTAAAATAGATTGTTTGTTGTACGAAACAAGAATATTTCATGAAATAGCGAAAACATTGTGTACTTACAAGATTTTTTCGTCTGCCACTCCTGCTGGAGTCAGTCCACATAAATGCAAGAAAACCTATGCTATGCAGACAAAAAGAATTCGTTTTCTCACTAGGCCTGCTCAATTAATCTTGTTGTAGTGGACGCTGATTCGTCCAAAAACACAAGTCATTCAGGTAGTCCAAATTCTGATTGGCTCTTTAAAAATACGATTGGGTACACTCTTTCACACATTTCAGTTTGGTCATTCTGACGTTAGTACTCTGAGAAGTGTCAGACGAAAAAATCTTTTAAGTACACAATGTTTTCGCTGTTTCGGGCATTACCATTTTAAATTGCTGCAAATTTAAAATTATTTATTTCAAAGACGTATTTACTACAAAAAATCATTGTCAAAGTTGTCTATAGGTAGGCAATCCTCCCTTTTCCAGAGTTGCAACAAAATTCGTTGAGGTTTAGAGAATAATTAGCAAATATCAGGTAAAAAAAGGAACGAGAAACTCTACTCTGTGCAAATAAATATAAAAGATAAAATTTTTGTTTAAAAATTATGTAAAATATATAATAAAAAATTTGCTGGAATCCTGGGTCAGGGGTCGTTATCCCCAACCAAAAAGATAATAAAAAATATATAAAACATTATAGTTTTCTAATTAAACTTTTTACACTTTACCGCGGGGGATATAAACATAAAGTAATATTAAATAGAAAGAAATAGAAAACATGTCACTACTAGGAATTGAACCGTAACCCACGCATTCATGGCGTGTGTTCTAGCAAACAACCAAGATGACCCCCGATGTCAACATATTCTATTTGTATCTCGTCGCATTAG
Organism: Alatinidae sp. Z8VKAUB7J3; assembly: GCA_010016025.2. Classification (NCBI taxonomy): domain Eukaryota; kingdom Metazoa; phylum Cnidaria; class Cubozoa; order Carybdeida; family Alatinidae; species Alatinidae sp. Z8VKAUB7J3. The sequence goes on along the minus strand of JAAAKM020006971.1, from coordinate 16,166,942 downwards.
CTCCCAATAATTCATCGTTGGACATCAACATCTATCTCCACGCAATCAATTTTAAATGATACTCTTTGCAAAGAAGGAGATGGTGAAAGAACCTTTAATACAAGCTAAATAGCAAATGTAATGTTTTTACAGCTACAGAAACTTTTAATTTTCTGATGCAGCCTGAAGTTTAAAGCAACTGATATCTTTGAGGTCTCTTTGTCTACGTCCCTTTGTCCAAATCAACTGCACTTATTGTGGATTCTTTTTCATGCAACTTATGTGCTCAAAGTATCCCACTGTGATACAATCATTTATGCGTGCAGCAAATCAGGCAACGGCATTATGCTATGCTAGGTAAATACTGTGCTGTATATGCATTTAAGCATATCTAAACGATTATGTATGAGAGAAACGATTCATAATTTACAATGTTTTAAATAATTTACTGTAATTAATCTTTCATCAACAAATACCTCTCTTGCCAATATTACGTAAGATCGGAGACAATAGAAACCGAGCGCAAAAATATTGACTGCACTTTTTAAACACTATCGGGTCATCTATAATTAATTCGCTTTGTGATCAAGATATTAGTGTTTTCAAAAAAGTTTGTGTTTGGAGTCAAGCGAGAGTTAAAGCAAAGTCATAACACTGTGTATTCTTGCTTTCATTTTCATTCTTTTCTATGACAGAAGCGGCTAATGTTAATTGTACTACATTAACTAGTTCGCCATTATTATGTACAAAACCATGCCATAGCTATATTGCTGCTACAAATCCAGCTTTCATGATGTCGCCAAAGGGACAAAAATGTACAGGATTTGGAATTCTCCAATATCTTAAGAAGTGCTAATTGTAGACGAATGTTAGGTGCGGCACTTGCAAAATCATTCCATCAATATCCACATATCCCTTCTCTAGCATTCATTCCTATCATAAACAATACAATGACAGTCTACACTACCATATTTTACACCTTCGAACTAAGCTTGGAAAAGGAAAACCCCTCTGTTCGATCGATCCAGCTGGCATTGTCGCTCGGCTTTTCACAAAGATGAAAGATTCCCCATCTAGCGAAAAGACAGTTCAGAGATTTTATCGTTGTTTTCAAAGGATTTATATTTTGTGGTTGTCAAGGATTAAATGCTACCGTTGAACTGAAGTTTTTGTACCACCTGCTTAAACCATGTAGTCGAGTTTGTTTGTGAAAGTTGATCGACACTAGTTACTGACAAACAAACCAAAATAATTCGATGCTCAAGAATTGATAGAATATAGAATAAATATCAAACCTCAGACTTTGGTCATTCCTTCAAAAAATATACTGATCCCCTCTTTGATGAACTTGTAAATATTTAATGGTAACTGTGAAAGGATTGTTATGTGATGAACCGGGAAATTGACTAGCTACTGCAAGAAAATTGTAGTTCCTTGCTACTCAAAGTATGAGAAGCATAATACGGTGTAATTTCTCAACTTACGAATCGTTTTATTTCATGTTAACATGCACCTAGGAAGGCATAAAACACTTAAATTATTTCCTTACATTATGTTAACTTAACCATAGTAAAGGGAGTTAATTGGAAGGTTAGCCTCCCTCAGTAAGATTTCATTAAAATTCTGACAATCGATTAACCTTATCCATTGTCATATCGACTATTCTCCGATTATTCGATCCTTCATGCTTACATCTAGGAGTACAAGTGATACTGCCTTTTCAAGTAATCGATTCGCTTTGAGATAATAGTTCCATTCCAGCTCACTGTCTACATGGTCCAATTCCTTACAATTCTCAATTTTATCGTTAACCGTTGTATGTCGATTTAACAGAGAATTTACTCCTTCTCTTAGTTTTTTTAAACGTGCTTGTAAGTCTCCAAAGCCACTCTCCACATTTTCTTGCTTTCGACTGTAATTAATTACACGGTCCTGAACATCACTAGTTTTTGAATCGATACCAGACAAGGCGTATTCTCGATGTCGACGCCGGTATACCGACTTTTCTTCCTCCCCCGACCGATTATCGTTCCTTCGAAGAGAGTTTTCACTCCGGTAGAAATTGTTACGTCCGACCTCGTAACCATTAGAAAGCTGGTTTGTCGAAACAGAAGAAATTGAAATAGTTGGTTTATCGTAGAAGCTCCTTCTAGACCTCGGTTGATTATTTGAAATGTACATATTCTCCGTTGAGTAATCGTAGATCCTGTCTCGATTGATGCATCGTGTATTGCCTGAGGAGGCCTTGCCGGAGAGATTTTCCAGACTGATAGTCGAATACCGCTTTCCTTCGTCTTTATTTATTTTACAGTCGTAACTCGATGTGGATTTTGTTCTTAATTTTATCGGTTGTCTCTCCTGAACCTCTCCGTTGGCTAACTCATAGCACGATGTTGATGTGTAGAGTCTACCTGGCTCTTCGCCTTCTTTATTTGATGCTTTCTGAAAAAATTTCTTTCTTCTGTTAAGAATAGCTCGCATAGTTCCCAACTTGAGTAGATAATCAAGCTAAAATTCCCCTTTATTTTTCATGTACACACTCTTTGCAACACGTAAATAGTCTATTCTTTGTCGTAAGCCTTGCATAAACTTCATGTGTAAAGATCGCTGCTGGAAACTAGAAAAACTGTTTAACTTGCTTTTAGGCCAGACCTTTTATCCACTCTTCCCCAGTCGAAGACCGCTGTCTATCTCCCATGTCTTCAGAATTCATTGCTGTCATCCCTCAAAACCATCCACGGTCCAGATTTCCATAGCATGCTCAATAAGACTTGATCCTTAGCATGTTTTTGTCTCCTTAAGAAATCTACACAAAGGGTAGTTGCATGACGCTTTGCCTGTACATCATGATATCTCTACAATCCTTTAAAAGCCGAAATCCTATTGGAAAAGTCTTCAACTTATTTCAAGACGGGGGAAACAGCTTCTACAAACCGTTGCACGTTTGACTACAAAAAAAAATCACGGTTCCAACTTGATAGCCAATTCCAACTTGTTATGTGCTGACAATGAAGGTAATTATTGCTCGTTAAGAGTTCGTACCAACACTCTGTTGATACTTCGTCAGCCAGAATTGAAAGCAGTGATAGCTGTAATGTCATATTAAGCTAATATAGGGCGTTTAACTGTGTTTCCTAAACAAAATATACTGAGAACCTCAATAAAGACAAATACTCCACGTCTGGTATACAGTGGACTTGGAAACGAGTTTTTGATCTTGTAAAAACTAAACGCGTGATGTGCGATTATCGACATGTCGTTTTACGGGAGTCAAGGCCAAGTTTACGTTCTAGAAATATCCTTTCAACTGGAAACCCAGCTGTGTATAATCTTCTATTTAACTATAATGATGTCAGAATTGTGTACATTAGTCTTCCTACCTCCCTCTGAGTCATTGATAAATGGGACAAGACATCAAGAGTTTTCATTTGTTCTGATTGCATATGACGATAGTAAGTGTGTGAATTGTCTACGCAAGAGTTCACAGTAGAAGAAATATTATGTTAGGCAAAATTGTTCAGACTAACATTTGCCTCAACTTCGAAAGAGAAGCAGAATTCTTTATGGAAATGGCGGATCTACGCAGCTGAAAATAGTCTGATATACACAACGTTTACTTAGTTCGCACCATTAGTATCTAAGATGTGTTCTTGAAGACACAATTTCCAGAAGGCGTGGTTTACTTGAGGAAGCACGTGGGAAGAATGTTTACAAAAATGAACGCCTGTGTCTGGTGAACTTAGACGTCACAGATGCCTTTGCACAATCAAAAACAAGGACTGGTTTGAGTATTTTTAGCGATTACTGATTGGGCATGCAGTGGAATTTCAAGCAACGTCATAATATTTCGAAACACGATTCATTGATAGATCATGGATGAAAAATGTTGAGTTACAACTGCCCGGTTTGTTACGCCATCTCTGCAGTGATCCAGAAAATATCCAGGCTGTGAAAAGCCTTTAACTTTTTAAAGTTACTGATTGTCTTTAGTTTATGATTATTTCAATATTCTCCCTAAATATCATGCGGACATATATTGCGCTTCGTTCAATTTAAATAATAAAAATTCTTCCTACATCTTGGACGTTACTATAAATTCTGAGACTGATTTGAAATTAACTTTCAATTCAATTGGTAAAAAATATAGTGCTCTTTGTAAGGACTTAAACATGAAATGTCATTAGATTTTACTTTTTGTATTTATTTTAATATTTGTTTCAACCGAAGGGATGGTTCTCGAAGCTGCATCATGTGTTTCTGTTTGAAACTAATTGAAAGTAGCAAAAGGTATCCACGTTAAACTGTCTTGCCTGGATCGGAATTTTCAAGGTACGTTCAGAAGAACTGAATCATAAGAAAATTAATTTCTAAAGAATTAAAAATATTACCTTCAGGATGTTAAAGTGGAGCCCAGGCCCTCGATTAACCGGGTTCTAATTTAATCTTAGTTGCATCCTACAGCTATATATTTTAGAATGGATTCTCCATACATTGGCTTAACTGGTGCACTGTAATTCCAAAGTCAAGTCGCATACCGAAGCACTACGTGGGCCGCACAGTCCAAATTTAGGGAAATATCAATTATCCATATCTTAAATGATCCCTTGTAAAAACCCTTGATAGGGGCGGTTTTAGGGTATGGCGGACAAGGCGGTAGCCCAGGGCCCCGTGCTCAAGAGGGACCCCGCTGAATATAAGAATTATTACACACGATAGGCACTGTAAAAGCCCCATATTATGTGAGTTAAATTGGATAAGATGTTGACAAATATACATTTCCTTAATAGGGTCTCTCGTTGGAAAATTACCAAGGGCCCCACACGTCGGAAAACCGCCCCTTCCCCTAGAGAGTCTCGATCTTTAGGCGACGAATAGATTCGGGCTTTTAGTTATTATTAGCAGATTACCATAGTTTTAAAAAACAACTGTCTGTTAATGGTGTCGCAAAGAGACGATAAATAGTCGCGATTATTGTGTAGTCAGTTGCTAAGGACCTGGCCTTGATCGGGTGAAGTGCTGGAAACCTCTCCCCTTTTATAATAATATTAAGTTTTACCATTTAATAATTAAGGAAATAACGTTTTACTTAGCTTACATGTCTTGTAGTTATTATCCATACCGCCGCCGTTTAGATTCACTTCACTATATACAACGTAACATTATGATTCACTGTGATGTCACAATTGAACATCTATTAGCCATCGGAGCGTCTTTTTTAATTAGCCTCGTTTTGGAACGATGCAGATTAGAGGCTAGTTTCCTAGCAGCGGAAACGTCATCGAAACAGATTATTCATCCATGAACTTTTATCTTAGGACTTTTAAACTTTAATTTGAACTACAACTTATAGATTAAAATTTGAGGAAATAGATTTTTTGAAGAAAAATACGAAACTTTGGACTAATTGCTGCGCGACTCCGTTACAGTTGACCTATCTATAAATGCTAGGCAAGTAGCATACGTTGTCTCCTTCATATGGATTTGGCAGAAATGGCAAAATACTATGTTCCTTTTCTCAAAGGTCAATCCAAGGGCAGAGTACAGTGCCTGGACGTGAAAGGAAAGTGCTCAGCCGTGTCTTAAAGGAAACTTTTGAGTGCTAATGTGCCGGGCTTCACCAGAATGAAAATAGCTGAGTGTATGCCAATTAACATTCGCAGCAATCATGAAATTAAATCTCTCTCCAATAACACCCTTACATGCGTGCAAGACTACAAGTATCTAGAATCATACATCAAGAATTCTGAAAATGACTTCAACATCACAAAGGCATAGCATGAAATACTTGTAACAAAATGGATAAGATCTGGAAATCCAATCTTGATCGTAAGATCAAAATCCAAGTCTTTCGCACACTTATTGAACCAATCTTAGGGTTTTTTGACCCTTGCCAAAATTTGGATATTGACCTGCTTCAGGTCACGTTGAGATGTGAGACGAGGTCTCCCAACACAATCTAAACAGGAATCAATTTCGTTCAATCCCAAACATGGAAAAGACGTAACGTTCTTTTCGTATTCGCAATTTTCATAACAACAATCGATGTCAACTTTAAAATCCCGGGCATGAAGAGGCCAAGCTTGAAATCAGATCATGGGGTAAATATAGAGGGAATGAATACAGAAATTTGGACTGGCGCCAAAAAAAAAGGAACCCAAATATTATCAAGCAGATGGTATCATTTGTTGCCGATCAGAAGCTAGGGAAGAAAATACTCATGTTATCCACAGTTATCTCAGCTAAAAGTTTTCAAAAATAGCATCGAAACAATAGTTTGATCCAAAAAACTGGTATGAGGTGCACATGACAATATTTTCATGCAATGTTTACTCAACAATGAGGGAAGCCTCACAGGAAAAACTTGTGATAACTTCGCTAGATTTTATGTGAGCTGCATGTGAAAATCTCATGTTAGAAACTGCTAAGGTTCCTAGACAGGAATACGGTACTTGCTAAAATGTACGGATCATCTGATTTCACGAATCGTTCTTTGTGCGCGACGTCATTAGACGAAAATAAACTTGAAAGGCCATCTGAGCTGATGTTCACTTCCCACTAATCCTGTGACACCAAAGAAACGAACAATTGCCTGACATGACTAGACAGGCCATTGCCTTGTACTTTTGACATGTAATATAACTCCAGAAATTAAACCACAGTTCTTGACCCTCTGACACAGCTAGTTACTAAAGCTTCAAATGTACACCCTTTACAGTGTCTGAAAGTACTAACCAAAAATAAAACTGCAAATTCTTCCTGCAAGGACCAGCTACGCGATGACCTATGATAAGCGGACTGGTAACTCGAACTGCAATTTCTTTCTTTCTAACAATTCATCTAGTGTTGCTACGTCAAACATTTCCTGATCTGATAAAACTTCAGGCAATCTTCGTCATAATAAAACGCTCTGACGAAAATCTACGCAACGCCCCCAAAACTAAAATACTGCTTTTATTTGCTTTCATCTCACTCGCTGAGCACAGTCGAAACGCTGCTTAGCGCGGCGGTTTTAACAGCTGAGGATCGAGAGCAACAGAAAGTACAAATATCTTATTAAGTTTAATAATAACATCTAATTTCCTTCGACATTGCTTCGTTTCGTGCACGATTCTTCTGACGTACACAATAAATGTTTTGATATGCGAGCGCTCGTTATGGTTGAAGCAAAATCTAACACCTTGGAACTAACCTGAGGTCACAGATTACCTGACTAAGGGAAGATCGGCAAATAACCATTCCCGAAACTGTTCGTCTGATAACAACTTTCAAGAAACATTAAAGAATTCAAAGCAATAACTTTACAAAAACGACACTAGCATAGTACGTTTCCCTCTAAACTTTAATTTTCAGTTCCAACAATGACATCAGCGATGATCGTTCGCACGTCAGCTAGATGTCTTCTGTTTGCTAGATTTCTGGTACCTAATGGCCACATCTTGAATTAATAGCTTAATCGATGCAGTATGCTACGAAGAACTATTTTAAACAACTTGGCATTTAAACGGACGATAGAATATCCTACAAGATCGCCATCAGATCCATGATTAGGATTTGCTAAACTTAAAACTTAATCGTAAAATCTCAACGAATCCAATCTTATATCCATCTCACGAGTTCGTCAACACGAATCACCATCTTCAGAAAGGCAAATCTGAACATGTATATACCTCCAAATAATATATTTCATAAGTTTCCCTACGACTAAAAACTTTGCTTCAAAATCTGGCGCCCAAAGAAAAAATTGTAAACATTACACGAAATCGCGACCTTCGAACGGATGTCAACAAACGGAAAATTCATAGCTTCTGATTACAAATTTGACCACTTATCCCTTTCAAACATTTCTGACACCCTACCTTGACTTCAACAAACTGCCCTTATACCAATAAAATAAGATATCTACTCTAGCGAATATCGAATCGGTAACGTAAACCCTTGGCCAAAATTCCCCTTACCGTAACCAAGATGTCCTCTTCTGAGCGCCAAAGACCACAGAAGTTTTTTCTGATCCTGAGCCAGTCTTCCTAGACATTAGATGGGCTTTGCCCTTAACGAATCTACTCTTTGATGTCTTAAAACATTGTGTTTAGAATATAAAATAAATTCAGATAAAGTACGTATACATATGACTGAAAAAAGAAATACTATTTGAAAGAAAAATCTAGAGTTCACTGATCATCGCTGTTGTTTCCTCCACCCTAAAAAAATTCTGAGATATACACAACAAAGTTTGAATTTGGAATAATTTAGCATACATCATAAATCTTTTCTCGTACAATTGGTTGCAAAGGACACTGGGAGATGCCACAGTAATTTATGCAATAGTATATGAACCATAATTTGCAGACTGTTCAAGGGACACAAAAGATGGTATCTATGGGGAGGGTCTGAGTAACTAAGAGAAATATTTCTTTTGAAGCGAAGGAAGGGATTGTCCCTTCCCTTTCCTTCCTTGTTATCCGAAACTTAAAACCAAAACCCACACATTTTAATTATAGGGGTGTTTAAATATTTATATTTAAGTATGTAATTCAAAACTATTGATTTGAAAGCTTACTTGTTGTTGTTTTATGATGCTTACGTATTTTTACGTATTTTTATTATTTTTTATTTTTACGTATTTTTAAAAGCAAATGGCAATTCAAAAGTTTTTTAAAGTTATAGTTAAACGGGTCTTAATTTCGAGTGTCAAGGGTTTTTATAAAATTAAGATTTGCACCACATCAGAAAACTGCACATTGTACATTTGAGGTTACTGAATAACTATATTTACGGGCTGAAAAAAGCGTAAATGAAATTTCAGGTCATTCCTCAAGTCGTGGTCTGTACATACCAGCGACTGGGGAAGGTGCTGCGAATTGGGGGGAGGGAGGGCAAGTAGGTTTTATTTTTTTACATTGCACTAAGGTGCCTTGGGTCCTTGTGTTGAACTGGGTGTTTTGAGTCGATATGCCTATCTTTCTGTGAATGTGACACAATGTCTGTTGCAATCAATTTCAATTTTGATAAAGCTTATAAGTGGTCACGGAAAAGATTGAGATTTGGCAAATCTTTGGGGGGGCCATGGACCCCTGCCCCTACAGACGCCCCTATGTGTACATATGTGTTGCGAGGTCCAACTCGATCGTGAGTGAAAATCAGAGCAATAATTCGACTTAGAGCGATAGGGATAGAATAGAATTGGCTTTAGGACTGGGGGAGGCTTTGGCCCCTAGTATCTAGGCTCCATGCATGGTCCCTGTTGACATGTTGCGCAAAAAACTGTTTTGACATTTAGGTGGTACCTTTTCTTTTGCAACACCTCTTTTTTGTATCACCGAGTTTCCCTGTAACTTTACCACTAACATTGTGCCAAAGTCCCTTACGGTAGGGGAAACCCCTTATGAGTTGTTGACCAAAAATAAATATTATAATGCACCACCCATTTCATCAACAAATGAAGTGGATTCTTTTGGTTTCCATTGTTTGAAATCTTATCGGGCATGTAGACATGGACATCACGACTGAGGTTTCATCCACATCGATAAATGATGGGTTATCTTTATGATTTTATTGTTCGCACATTCACAGAGAAAATAAAATTCCAAGAGAATAAAAATTTCCCGGATAAACATTAAAGTATTCTTAATTGGGATATTCTTAGCAACAGAGAGCGATCTCCTAACGAAAGTTTTATTTATATTCCGTTCCATCAAATACAAATGCTTTGGTAATATTCGTGCTGATGTTTTCAATTGTTTCTCTCCTTTATCTTTGAACTTTGCCCCAGCCTGATCAGTGCTATGATATGAAGCTAGCCCAGGCGCGCAGATGGGGTGGAGAGCTACACTTAATTATTAGGGGGGGCTGGTATGAAACATCGGAGAGCTACATTAATTATTTTATAAGTAACCAGTTTATAAGAAACCAGGGCTCAATTTTCCCGCAAATTTAAGAAATTCGAGGGCTGGATGAAGCTGCTATAAGAAACCTAAAAAATCTCTAAAAGCGGTTCAGACAGTTTGATAACGGGTTATTTCATGGTAAGGCTAACCTGGAACAGAGGGTACCCTAAATGAAGTGTGAATTTACTTTATAATATGCATTGAACCCAAACTGTTTTCTACCCCC
>JAAAKM020006971.1:16120536-16146650 GCA_010016025.2 Alatinidae sp. Z8VKAUB7J3 | reverse complement strand
CATTGGTTATCAAATTACTTTTGAGTTTTTATGGTGCCAGTTGAATTACCTTGATAGTTAATTCTAACTGCAATCATCGGAGCCATCGGAACAACTAACTAGTATATCTAAGCACAGCCACGCAGCATTCGTAAATTACTACCAGTTGGCTTACCACCTGGTCTGCTACATGGTCTTACAAAGGTCAACAAGTATGATTCACTCATGTGACACTTTTTGTCGTCTATCACGACTTCCAGTGCAAAATTAATAGTGGTTTCAGAAAGCAAAATGTATAGTGGTAAATTATGCAGACTGTGATTCAAATACATAATATTTTTGAAGCAAAACATTCATTACGAGGCACTTGTTTATTTCCATAATTGGTTTGGAAAGATTGGTCTTGATAGGTTTATGTGGCTATGTAGTGGAAATCATATTCTGTCACTTTCAGCATTCATCGTCACCCTAGAGCGGGGAATTAAAAGAAGGAATACTTTAGTCAATATCCACCTAATCATTATCATGTGGGGATGAACCTATAGCTCACAACATTAAAAGTGCCAGGTATGTTGGTATCCTTAAGCGGAATCCACGTTTAAAGACCCTTGTTGAGACCTACCTTGAAAAGGACAAGAAGATATTGTTATATGCACAAATGGTATTGAGACATTAAGTAGGGAGTCGCTGTTCTGCATTTAGAACTTTTAAAAGGCTTTCTATTTGGAAAATCTCAAGTAGATTAGTTGTAAAAAGTTAATAGTTTAATAGCATAGCATAAAATAGCATAAAAAATACAATACCTCCCTTTTGCTGTTTCAACAAAGCAGAACGAAGTAATAACAAACGAGACGGCTGAATGAGGAAAGAAAGGGTTAGAACATCGAAGTACTGCACATATGGTGTAGATACTTGGTCAGTTCCAGCAAACAGTGTGGCTTAGTCTTTAAACTTTTCAAAATTCCTTCCAAAAGACGGTTGGCAGGGTATATAACTTCTTCCTTTAAACCTTTTTTCTGGGTTCTTGGCTGTTAAACCTACTCTTTGCCTTATATTTTCGAGTGTAGAGGAATCCACTTGTGTGAGTCAATTAAATTTTTTTCGGTTGCCATGGGTCTCATTGGAACTTCAAAGGAAATACTACAATACTGGGCCAATATCGATCACGTGCTGCAAACCACAGACATCCTCTTATAAATCCCAATTCTATTAACACATCCCTGGTGCAAACAATTCAAAGATATTAAGGAACCGTCAATAAATATGTACGGATTTTGATTTCGTCAAGATACTGTGCAACGTTTCAAGAATCTCCAACAGACGATCAATAGTGTTATCAATTTACGCCTTCATCAGTATTACTGCCAAGATTATTGAACGTCTGTGGGCCGCTTTAGGCCTTATAATTTAGTGAAAATTCAATGGGTTAGGACGTAGATTGTTTTAAATTCCCAGCCCAGAGAATCATGATAGAGGAAAAGGTGCCCAATAATACCGATTTTCTAAAATTTCTTAAGTAAGATGGAGCGAAGAAAATTGCTTCTCGGCCTTTTGGCAAGGAATGTAGTATCTGTTCTCATCGATGACAGATGCTTTCCATAATCCGCAAGAGGCGGTACTACTGAGCTGTTGAGCCTGCTTCATGGCTTGCTTCTTTACCCGGTAGCACAAATTGAGGGGTGTCGCCCTTGGACGCCCCAGCTGCCCTTTATTTATTTATTAGCCTGTATGGTGGTTTTTCTGTTTATTTAGGGTAGTTTCAATGTCAGGCCCACTGCTTGATTGAGAGACTGCAAAGAAAATTAGTGTAAGGTATGACTTTGTGTTGTAAACCATGTTTACGCAAGATATCAGTTAGTTGTTCTCTTATTAATGTAAAAGCTTTAATTAGGAAAGGAGAAACAGTCTTGTCTCGTCTTTATTAACCACCAAAGCAAATAATAAAAGTGGACATTAATTTTTGTTTCCATTAACATTATTCATAAAACGATACAAAAAGCGATACAAATACTTTCTACTTGACCGTTCTTCTATTTGCGATGAATTGTGTTGCTAATGGTACTTCTGCTTCAAAGAGAGGCTACAACATAGCTAGCAAGGTTGTACAGGCGTATACATATTCATTTTTGTTCATTTAGGATAGTAAGTTTCAAGTTCCTTTGCTGATGCATTCCTTTGAATAAAACCAGGAGCAACAAAAGCAATAGAAAATGTTTATAATGCTGTGCTGATAGTTTCTAGACATTAACTCACATCTCTTTCATTAAAATATAAACTTGGATTTACAGTCATGCAACATTCGATACAGGGATCCTTGTACATTACAAAGTGCTGAATCAGGGCACATGCAGGAAATCACTATCGATTATCTAAGCCTTAAATCCTTGGACAAATGTTACTAACACGAGTAATTTTATTGCGATAGATATTCCAGTCTTTGACTTTGCTGGGATTGCAAAACTTGTAAAACAATTAATTCACCTGCTTAAAAGATATGGTTTCAAAGTCATCTAACCAGTATTCAGATATAAAAAGACTGCGTTGCCTAGCACTACGGGCCCAGTAAAAGACTACGGACTATCTTTTTCAGAGATGCTTGATGCCTTCACTGTCTTGTGCGATAAGACAGGCAGCTGGCCATAGAGAAGGATGGGCCTATATCACTCTGATGTTACATGTTGGATAACATTTTTTATCTTTTATCAATGAAACGATCTTATGTTTGCCACATCCTTTCACTGAAGACTAACAGAAAGACCGTCAAATCGCGGTTTAATGTAAAAGCGAGAAAAACAAAAGAAGTCATCAAATTTCTGTACTCCTGATTACGTTTATAAAAAATTGCACCTAAAACTTGTAATATCAGGTTCACTTAGAGGCATTCCGTTGGCTTCCTTGCACCTATTGCTCAGTTTAAAGATTAATTTTGTTATGTTCTGTAATATCTTGTTGCAGGATCTAACAGAGTAAGTAAAATGTACTATAATTTACGAGTTTCTCTGGGTCATAAATCATTTCTGAAGAGGTCACTTAATTAAAGAAACTCTTCATTTATTTTAAAACTACAAAGAATCAGAGGTTTCCAACGATGGTCATTTTACTAATCGACAAATCGTTCTTCCAACTTATGCATAATTGATGAATTTAATCTCATCGCAAAAGATCTTATTTCCATTTATCGTGTACAATGTCAACTTTATGTTTCAATGTCTTCTCTAGTTTTAAATTGCGGGTTGTAAAATTCAACTATCACGACTAGCACATAAACTGGAACGCAAGAACTGTCTCTGTCAAATTTTTTATTTGCGCTAAAAGCTTGTTTTGGGTCATGTACGTTTATATGAAAATTCCATTCCAGTGATAGTGTTAAAAGATAACAACTACTCTTCAAACAATGGTGGAACAAGAAGCCGAAAATTTACCCCCTTTAGGTAATTCAGTTTTTATTAACCATCAATTATATAATCATTAAACTTTAGGAATGTGTACATAATTTTAAAACAGTTTGAGTGACATGCATACTCTGTTTCTCAGAACTGTCTAAAGAATCTATCACTTCGCTAGAGGTAACAAGAAAATAACAGTGACCATTTGTTGTCAGCTTGCACCACGGATTAAACACTGCCCAATAGGAAAACATAGTTAATCTACAACATTGTAATAATTACATTCGGTTACAGTCTTTTTTGTTGAACCACAAGATGTTTCTTAAGAGCTACTGTGAATTCCGGAAAAGTCTGCTTGGATTAAATGGTTCCTGACGTTCAAAATGCTGTTAAAGTTTGCTCTTAAAATAACAGAGCCCAACTTGACATAAAAGGTAAGCTGATTGTTCTTCTTTCTTAAAACTCATTTATCTATAAAGTAATCTGTTCATTGCCTTCTTTATTTTGTTGGAATCAACGAAAGGTTATGTGGAAGGTAGCAAGAACAAGTTGCCACAACAAAACAGTGCGAACATATTTTTAAAATTTGTTTTCCTACGACAGACTTCTGTTCTTAAGCAAAGATTTTGCTGTCTCTCTATACGATAATCCTATTGTTTTCTATCCCAAGAGATAGAAAGAAAATAAGCAGGTATTATTTCATTTTAATTGCAACTTTAAGTTAGAAAAATAGTTTAATTGCTTCTGCTCGTGTAATATAAAAGATACTGTTATCTGATGTCTACAAAATATTAGCAAGGATCTGCTGATGTTTCAATACAAATAACACATGAAACAAGATCTTACAATGAAACAAAGAAATACTCTTAAGTGTTTATCCTATATTTTTATAAGTCCATTTCATGGAGAGCAAGCCCCTTCGCCGACTCTTCGACGTCATAGGTGGTTGATTAACTGCAAACAGCTTTTTTATTCTCACCAACTTGGTGTTTACTATGCTCAAAATCTGCCGCCGATTAGTGATCCATTGGCGTTTCCTATATAAGAATACGTCGTACTCTCTACTCCTGTGCATTAAAGTGTTTACTCTCATTTGTGTCAGATGTGATCAAATAGACTACGACACGAGATATATTTTCATGATACTTTTTTAAACGTGTAACTTTTACCCTCTTGATCCTCGGTATTTCTGTGTCTTTGTAGTCGGTTTTAAGATGATGTAGGTGGTATGACATTGATTGATTCCTAAGATAGAATAGGTAATGTCTTACCAAGAACAAGATAATGTAAAATAAGGGCAAGCTTATATTATGAAAGTAACAACATAACATCTATAAAAGAAAACTGTTATTGATGTAATGTTGTGATGACGCACCTTCATGCAATTAACGAAGCTAACCAACTAAGGCAAAGATTTGGTTGATAGAAATATATCATCAACATGTTTGTGTTAAGCTGTAGAGCTAGCAGACGGAAGGCAGTCATGTAATCAAATTATTGCAGAATGGCAATTGAATAAGATAACTAACGTTGGATAAAGTCCGATTAAGTGATAAATATTTTTTTACTATAAAATCGGCAATATAATGTAAAGAACGAAGTAGACATCTTCATTGTGAACACGTTTTTAAAGTCATTTTCTAAGACATTCTGTGCAATCTTTGTTTTCGTAAAGGGAGTTGACGCATGCGTTTAATGTCTCGTCAAGAACTACATAGGTAAATAAAGATTCAAGGTGGAAACTACCTATCGTATGACTTTTGTCAAAAATTGGGTACCTAATAAGAAATGGTAAATAGGCAGTACATTGGTTATGGCCTTAATGAAGCGGTAAAGATATGAATAACTAAGAGTGTCCATAAGTCAGTGTATGGGTGGAGGAAAATATCAGACACAAAAGTTATGAGACGGCATTCTTATGGGCTTTCTTAACAACATGAAGAATGCCAGAACAAGAACCAGCAGGGCCTTTGTCTTGAACGTTTAGTGATTTTCCTCGACGAACTTTGTACACATGGATTTAATTTTGTTCTCTAAATTAAATAAATGATTTATTTTTTAAAGAATTGGGCGTTTAACTTTTTAAAGTTGCTAAAATTATTTATAATTTTTCAATTTGTCGCCTTATCATATGTAATTTTAGTGTTGATCTTGTCAGTGTTATGTATGGTAATTGCCCAGTATTTCGTTAACTCTCTCAGAGATAGAAAGCTGAGACAGACCACGGTTGTTTGGCTAGGGGATTCTTAAACTGTTTTAAAGATGAAATAGCGACGTCCTGAATCCTATTTTTTAAAAATTCTTTTTCTCCTTGTGAAAGCACCAAAATGGTTCAAGTCATGAAAGCAAGGTTAGTTCGGAAATCAATTGTCTACATACTTAACTCACTTTGGTGGAATAACAAAATTGAGTTCTATTATATACAAATTTTCTTTGGGTCAGTAAGTTCATAAGTAGAAACGTTTGAAATTGCCAGGCAGAAAACATGACTTACGCACGGTGATATATCAAAGCAGTAATAGGTAAGCTGTTGTTAAAAACTGTCCTCAGAGAGCAAAACTGGATAGCTTTAATGAGACTATAAGCATTAATTTGCAAGATGAAAATGATTTCTTATTGTATAGAAGATGATGTATATTATATTCACTTTGCCGTAAGTTCGGATTGAGGGTCATTACATGAAACCAAAACGTTAAGTTAATCAGTTGTTGTTTTTGTATTCTCTTCTACATTTTATTGAAATTGATAGTAAACAATGCCTATTTTCATGTACCTCCAGGCATGAACGTGCGCTCTCAGTTCAAAAACTGTGCTCCAAACATGAAATATCTGTGATCTATGGTTACAGAATGTGATGCAATGTTTACAGAATTTTAAAAAAATTCGGAAGAAGTGTGATTTTCTTGTATGCTGAGGAGATAGGCAAATATATTTTACTTTTGAGGCACTTCCAAACTTCAGCTATATAAGCTAAAATTTGGATTATGTCTTAAAGGTTCCTCTTTATGAAAATCATATAACAATTTGATATTTTGAAGAAATAAATATATCAACTAGAAACTGATTTCGCATGTCAGTGAACCCTTGTTCCAACCCTTGTCAGTAAACAGAAACCTTCAAATAATCATTGGTACTTAACACCTATTAATATTTGAATGGAAAGATACTATAACGCGGTGATTTGTGTCTGATAGTTACTAAACTAGTTACTGCTATGCCGTAATTGTGTAGATACACTAACATTGATAAGTATCTCCTTGTTTGTAGGAATTCTTTGACCTGGGTTGACTGACATTCCATGTATCGATCAATGCTGATATTTGCGAAAAATGCTTATGAGCCGCCAAATAAATTCATATCGTAGACTAACAGAAATGCTCTTAAAATTAATTATTAAATCTGAGAACTGCCGGACTACTCATTTCCTCTTTTAGTCTTGTAAAGATCCCGTATAGACCGGATTCTCTCTCACTCCTTAATTTAAAATTTTCAATCCGCCATGAAGTGTGAACCACTTTCATAAGTCGAATCTTATTTTGCTCTACAATACAAATTATTAAGAAAGGTCAAAGTGTCACCTTAATGCAATAGACTGAGAGTTAATAGATCTTATCTTTTCATCGTAGACCAAGAGGTGTTAACATTTAATTGCTCATAACTAAAAACACTTTAGCTTTTGAGAACATTCTGGTTGAATTCGCGCAGACGATTGTAGAGGTTCTAGACCTGGCTGGAATGGAGCTTGACTGTGCTCGTTTATGTACAAAAGACTCAGATATACTTTTCACCCAGTATTCTGGCGTTTTATTCCTTTGTAACGTAAAACTTTAAGTATGTAGGGTAATTTGCTGTAACTGCTTTTATTGATGGTTTTTTTTCACGTTTTCCACTTTTCAGAATTTTTTAAAGCTATAAGTAGTTTAGCAAATTTCGATTTTTATGTTATCTTTCTAACAGCACTGCTTATGTGAAATCCCTTCCCCTAAAGACATACTTTTATTTTTCTGGAACTAGATCAAGGTGAAATGAACTTTTAATCTACTCGGCGATTCTGAACGCAGCTAACGCAGTTTTAAGTACGCAACCTGTACAATGAAGGTAAAGAGTAAGTGTTGTACGGAATTCCCAGTGTTTTGTCGATGTATCATGGTTATCTTAACTATCGAATAATGGCACTAGTTCATGATCACAGTTTTAGGCCACATGTGATGAAATTATATTTTTGGTTATCACTTTGATGTGGAGATAAGAGAAAGTCACAGCAATCAGGGACATGTCGAATCTCAACAATAAAGCGCTGGGTCAATGACAGTCAGTTCCTGATATCACAAAGGCTATCTCTAAGTAGGGAGTACTACAGGCTTTTAAAAATGCCATAGAATTACTACATCATATTAAGATCTTCTTACTTTTAGGATGCTAAACCTTAACAAATATATCAGATCTTTTTAAAAGATAGTAACGACGAAGACAAAATCCTTGTTGCAAACGATGATATCTAAAGCATCAGGCCTCGTCGTTAATGGACTGTTTTGTTTCATCGTGCCAGTGCACAGTTGACAGCCTATCTTGGGCATTTAATTAAAAGCTTGACCCCCTAAACTTGCGTCCCGTGTACATATCAATACAGATTTCGTCATGGTCGAACGCGCCCTTTGCTTAACAGGTGGTGGCATTGACATTGTTTGGGGGTAGACTTCCACGCAGCATAACTTAATGATTCAATCGAATATCTGGTGCCCGATTCCCTCCCCAATCAGTTTAATAGAGATTTTGGCGGCTTAAGTTTGCTTTTGACTATTAATGAAATTATGAAGTTCTCTCTAGCAATTTTACCGCTCTATTTACTACATATATGGCAGGCAGAAGCCCTGCCTGTATCGGATTCAAAAAATGGAGTCGAGGAGATGCCACACTCGGAGGATTACTACGCTGGATATATCAAAGCTCTAGCCGATAACTACGACAATATTTTTTCAACCGAGAGAGGTGCTCGAAGCACAGATGCAATGGAAAAGGTATCGAGCGAGGAAAATAAGAAGGAGGATGAAGCATCGAAACCTGAGAAAATTGGACCTTTGGTGAATGCAAATAGCGCGGCTCCTTCGGCAGCTTCGGAATCAGTAGCGTCAAGCTCGAGCTCATCTGATCAAAAATCAACGAATCTGGAGCCTAGTAGCGACGACTTGAATAAAGATACATCTGAGAATAGCTCAGTATCTAGTAAGCAGAAGTCAGATGATAATTTACCAGACGCAAGTTCTCAAGCAAATGTTGCCCCTTCACTTACAAAAGAACAGGGACAGGAAAACCCTAATCCAACATTAAGCGATGTTCAGCCCAAGACAGTTGCGGTTGATAGCTCCAAAGATGATTCTTCTCCTCAAAATAGTTCTGAGTCAACTAATAAAGATCAGGTTCAAACATACCCAGGAGATCACAATCCTAATTCTGAACGAATCAATGATTCTCAAAATAATGAACCTGATACAAAAACAGAGGAGCCACCAACGCCAGCAGCTGCTAGTGAGAGGAACACTACAACTTTTGCCGATATCAAAGGTGATGCAGTCAATCAGACAGAAAAGATATCGAGGTTTGTAAAAGCTAAACATGAAGATGAAGAAGAGAGCGATTCCGAGGAGAGTGGATCCGGAGACGATCAAATGCATAGGCGTCTAATTGAATCATTTGCAAAAAAATCCGCTAAAGCAAATGACCTTGAAACCGCAAGAGATATCAGGCATTACGAAGGAAACCAAGAACTCGAAGACATGCGCAAGAGAAATAGCGAAGACATCGAAGAAGACGACAATGATAAAAAAGAGGATTCTGAAGAGAGTGAAGGAATGGGCATCGTTGAAGATAACGCGAGCAAACGTAGTGATCAAACGAATTCAACGTCAAAAGTCATTTCTGGGTCTTATGCTAGCTATACACCTGGCAATCCTTATCCTCCTCCCAAACAAAACAATAAGGCTCCAGCGCCAGCAACACAGCCACAACCACAGCATATGAAGGGTGTTAAAGAACAAGAGAAGGCCACATCTAAGAAAAGTAATCACGAGAAGATCATGGTCATTGGTCATCACCTCCCAAGCGTCATACGTGTACCACCACCCAGAAATGGGCCTGGTGTTGTCCATATTCCACCGATGGAGCACACGACGGTTTCAGTAGCAGGAGCAGTAACAGGGCCAGCAGCAGCAGTTCGACCTGCAGCTGCCCCGCAGAAGGAAGCTTATGTATTAGAGCATACGTATGGAGAGTATCCAATTTTTGGAGGACTTCTTCCCCTTGAATCCTCGTATAATTACGCACAGTTTGGTGGTTATGGTGGATATGGTGGTTATGGTTACTATTCGCCATACAGAAATACTGGATATGCATATCCCTCCAGTCAGGTCCCTTACCCTGGCTTAGGATACTCCGACAACATATACTATGGCAATGATCTTGGAAAGAAGGGTGAGGTTCCAAGCGAAGAGGTTACAGAAGAGGATGACGAAGTACAAAATAACGTAGCAGCTGCTGCTGAAGTGGTAAAAGCTGCAGACAAAGAAATTAAGGAAGAGAACAAAAAGGAAAGTGCTGGTGAAAAAAATGAAAAGCCGGCAAAAACCGGTAGTAAGACACCGGGAATCCTCTTTTTACCAACGCCAAATGGTTATTATCAGTATGGTCCAGCCCAAGTCTCTGGCTGTGGTTGTGGTTGCGGTTGTGGTTGCAATTGTGGTTGCGGTTGCAATTGTGGTAATGGATGCAATTGTGGTAGTGGTGGTGTTGGTGTTGGTGTTGGTGGTTGCAAGTGTGGCTGTAATAATGCCTGCAACTGTAAGAATAAAAATAACAATAAAGACAAGGGCAAAGAGGAATGCGACTCTAAGGTCACATGTGAGTGTATTGATGACTGTGGCTGCATGCCAACTTTGACTGGACCTATCCATATCCTGCCCCCATATCAAGGACTTCCTGCTGGATACGGAGGTTATCCCGGTTACGGAGGATACGGTGGTTTAGGTGGATATGGTGGACTAGCTGGATACGGCGGACTAGCTGGATATGGTGGGTTGCCCACATATGGAAGATCTCGTGGATATACTTCTCTAGGATACGGTGGACCACTACTTCAATACCCTATAACTCGTGGTCCGGTACGTTACGTTATGAACGCATAATTCAGGAATCGATTCTCATTTTACTGACACCTTATCCAAGGAACGATTAACAGGCATAACTTACTGTTGTGTGGACTTAAATTTAATGAAATTGCCTAAGCCTGTCTGACATGGCTGCATTCTACGTAAACAGCCGATATTATTATGGTGTGATATGGGTACGTTTAAAGGAGGGCAGTTTCAGTTATTGACTTCTCAAGGGTTCTCCAAGCATGAGTAACAGTACCTTAGTATATCCTACGCTTCGTTGGGGAGAGGAAATACGTTTCCCATAGATTAGATTCAGCTTACCCTACTCTATACATCTTGCTATTGTATAAAATTTTGCATATCCGCTTAATATAGGAACGCTTTATACTAGTTTCTTCCAAGATCGCTGAAATGCATTTACTGGTTATAAATCGTGACCCCATAGTTCTGAGCACTTTCTCTAAATATAGTTCTAAACAACTTCAGATAAGTTGTAACAAGTGAGGTTAATAGTATAAAAGTAAAACGTGACAGAAGAAACGTGGTATTAACTCTCTATTCTTTAATGGTTACCATGAAAAAAGAGGGTTTGAATTCAAATCACACCTTTAGAGTAAGTGTAAAAAAGGCAAACGTTACAGACAGGCTTGTCTTGATTGTTTCACATGTGGTAAGCTTTCTAGGATATATTTCAGTCAACTACAGTTTAATGCTTAGAATTACCTAAGGGTTCTTTTAACTGTAAATTGCTTTCCGCTGAAATATATACGTTAAATATTGTTCGTTTTATTTGGTACTCGCATAACTTTAAATTATTCGCATCAAATTAACCTGTACAGTTCTAGAAGGTATCGATTATCCAACCTCTTATTTAACGCATGCCTATTACAGGAAATTTACGAAGTTCTGCGATAAGTTGTTCCAAGCAGAGTCTAAGGTCTTTTTCGTCTCCACGCCCCTTATTTGCCAGCATGGTAAGACAAGTAAGTCAGACGATTATCTCCTACTGCTGACACATTATCAAGAATCGCAGGCGAAATTGTTAATGGCATACCTAAAGGTAGGATTAGGTCTTCACCAAAGTTGTATTCGATCATTTTCGGTTATGCCATGTAAGTAAAGAACTCCACAATTTTTGTTGTTGAATTTTGCATTTGATACTCTTAAAGAATCACTGGAAGACAAGTAGGTCACCATGGAAAGATATACCGTCAGAGTACAATTGCATAGTGCCTTGGTAACATCAATACTTCAGTTTCATACCTACAAGGTGTCAATAAATAAACAGGAGGGTCTTTAAAGAAATAGGATAAAAATTCAGACAAAATATGAAAAATTACTCCCACAGAGTTTCGTGGGACTACCCCATCTTCCATACCCAATTCCTTCTCCGTCCACAGTTCCATGTGTCCACCAGACTGTAGATATTGATAATGATGTAATGAACACTTTACTGTTAGCAATTAGGCGATACAAGTTGAAATATAGTGGCGCCTGTTGTAGTACCATTAAATTTTTGATTATATTTTAGAGTAGTGATTTACGAATGGCTCAACAGCCATTTAACTAAGTTTTGTCCTAAAATCTTTAATGTCAAATTGAAATTGTAAAGTTGACAGCAAAGAGGCAAAGGACGTATACTGATGATGGTTAACATAAGACATAGCTTTGAAAGGTACTGGTAATGAGTTAACTTTAGTTAACCCAGGGCCTTGATAGGCTGTATTGTAGTGACGTAACATATTTAAGTTACTAATACCTAACGTTTAATCAAAGACTCGCGCAGTTATGCGTCGTGGAATACATCAATTTTGACATTTGAAATGAAATTTCTTTACTGTAAATAGATTTAGGTAAAATAGCACGAGAACTAATCCAAGAAACATAAGCAATGTACAATTATACCATATGGTGTAGATTTTTTATTAAAATTTCCAAGAATTGAGCAATCCCCTGTTTAGTAAACAAGGCATTGTAAAGACACCGCTACTTTTTGCCTTGATTTATAGTCAGTACAGACTGAGTTGTTTATCAATTCCTTCTCAAATGCAAAATCTTGTAAAACACTACCGTTCTTATATATCCTGGCAATATTTTCGAACATTTCCAACTCTAATGTATCACCCAATGAATGAATCAAAAATATAGAAAGTGCAAAAATATACTTGTGTGATTTTTCATGTCTTCTGTTAAGGTTTTGCTCTAATTAGAGTTAAATTAAAACTTTTTACCAGTGCCACACATGCGCTAAAACTGGAACTCATTGCACTCATATGCACCACTCAAGCGCGTACCCAAGCAGGGAGGGCGTTGGGGGCCCATGCCAACTGATCACCCTTGCCTGTTGAGATATTGCCTGAGTTTGCATTAATTTTCATTAATTTTCATTATCAGTCAATGCGTTGATGATGTCGGTTACCGTACATAAGTCTTTCAATACGAATTTCCTTTTATCTCATCATACACGATCCAGAATAGCAATAGTTACTAGTTAACTTACTTTTTAAAGTTTCGTCACGTTATTAACTGCATCTTTGTAGTTGTTTCGCCTCACCTCAGAGGCATAGCGAAGAATGGGTCTAGCTCCACAATTTAGGAATTTTCTATCACGTTCATCATTGAAGAAATTTAAAGAACAAAATATCAATATTCTAAATGATTAAATTTTTACTTTTGCTTCATTTTTCAAATAGCCTTTGCATTAATGTACGACTCAATGCATGCTACCAATTGAAAGAATTGAATGACGCATTCAGCTAAATAGTCTGCCATTGTAAAAGCGTAAACTAAGCCCGAAGTTTTAAAGAAGCGTTGAAAGAGTATTTTGCAAGGAAGCCCTGATACTGAATACAGCCAAATAAGGGGTGAAAAAAATTAAATGTTAGAAACTGGCCGTAAGAATTTAAGAAAAAGAAAGAATTATTTA
Source organism: Alatinidae sp. Z8VKAUB7J3 (assembly GCA_010016025.2). NCBI lineage: Eukaryota > Metazoa > Cnidaria > Cubozoa > Carybdeida > Alatinidae > Alatinidae sp. Z8VKAUB7J3. The sequence continues at coordinate 16,133,211 of JAAAKM020006971.1, read as the reverse complement.
TTCCTAAGAGAAACCTGCTGGCATTTGTCGCCATACTCCTTGCGACACCTTCCCTAGCCTCAATAGCGCAGTGGGTCTTCAAACAGGCAATTATTCCAATAGTATTATCACTATTATAGCGACCCACCGAGTAACCGGCCCGTCGCCAAAATACCGGTATGGCCTCTAAGCCCCTGCCTAACTTCCTCTGTGCTAAATATTTTAATCTGATGGTCCTCAGCCAGGCGTTTCCAGATTATTTAGTCGACTTTGTTTGCCCTCTTTCGGTCATTACAGTTTTAAAGTGTGTGAGTAACAAAGATGCTCTAAATTCTGAAGAGATAGTTTAGCCCGCTTTCAAAGTCATTTATCTAGCATCGTTCCATGGCAATGGTTGAGAGGGTATTCACTGATTATTTGTTACTTGTAAATGTTCACTGATTCAAGAAAATTTCTCTGCAAAGAAACTTTTCCATCAAGATATTAAACGGGTTAAGTTCGGGAGGTGGTGATGATATATTTTCTAATTTTTTAGTAATTTTCAAAAAGCAAATTTTTTCGAGGTACCAAAATATTAGACATTCTGTATTTTGGGTATATGTACTATTATTTACGAAGAAAAAACTCTATAAAAAGGTCATGTGCTATACCCAGGGCTTTTTCTCAGAGTATCAGGCTCCCCCAAAATCATTCAAATATTCTGTATTGCAGAAAATACTTGTACCGACTGTGCTGTTCCTTTAAAGGTTATTTTTTTTACTTTGTTTCTCGACTGTAGGAGGGCTGCGAGGAGAATTAAATACTATGAAATTTTTAAAAACATATGCCATTGTTTTAAAAAAAACCACACTCATCTACGACACTTTCCTCAAAGGAAACAATTTTGTAGCATAGCTAGTGATACGAAAATTCACTTTCAAAATTTCTTAGGGAGCTTACACACCGAAGTGGTATATGCGACGTGGCATGCGACGTAGCATATCACTTGGGGATAAACCTATACAAACGTATTAAACCTTGCACATCGAAGTAGTACGCCACGTGGCAAATGCGACATGCCGCTTCTGTGCCACTTGAGAAACGGACAAGACCATTTTTCAAAATCATCGCAGGTCGCACAGTTGCTTCTCAGCCTATCAGGATAGCCTTTGTTTATATCACATGACCAGCTTTGTATGTGAGGACTAGGGTAAAGGCTCGCTTACCTGTTTCTCTTTGTTTGGAAAGGTACTCAACTGTCAACGCTTTTATGGAACCATTGGCAAGTCCAGTGTGTTTGATTGGGCCGTAGGTTGCTCAGGTTGAAGTTCTCTAGTTACACAAACGAATACAGAACAATTTTGTCTCTTTCCTCGATGAACATTGGTTTTATAAATTGCAGTTTCTGCTTAAGTAGATGATATCATATAATTTACTCAATTGATATATGTGTTTAATTCAATTTAGGTATGTTTAAGAAACATCAATTGCCTTTCAAATGGTCTCGGTCACTCTATACGATAAACAACTGCAACACGATTCAACGACATAGCGACTTCCGAAAAGACGCAAGTTATAAAACATCTCTTCTACTTAAAGAATCCATGTAGTAGAACAACGTATTAACTTAGAAAGAGTAACGGTCGCTCTGGAGCCTTCATGCATCTGCGTTATTAGTATTCTACCTCTGTAATTAAGTGGCTTTACAATGGCCACTAAAAGACGAAGGATATCTTTTGGGTGTAGTTTAAGGCCCTTTCAGACTATAAAAGTTCTGTGTAAGTCGACATTCCCTGTCTGATATGAGATGTCTACCCACCATCTCCTTTTACGTTTTCTTCTACCAACTATTAGACCCATAAAAGCAATAACATTGTCTTCGGCAGAGGAATACATCTTTCTACTGAGCAGGAATTTTTCAAACATGCGACGTGGCATTTGCCACTTCAGTCTGAAAATACAGTTTCGAGTGGCATTTGCGACTTCGGTGTGTTAGCTCCCTTAGATTACTCGCTATCCGACACTGTTGAATTTGTCATAAAACAGCTTTAGAGTTTTGTATTCCACAAAGTAAAGGTAAAAGGGAAGTTATTTTTCGCCGAGTTTAAAATTCTGTACGCGTAACTGACTAAACATGACCTTTTCTGTGCAGGTGAGCTTGACTGTCGAAAAGCAAGGTTAAGAATTATTTGGCCCGTTCTTACTGTGGCACATTTATCGGTCTCACAGATTTTTATATGGAAAGGGAATTTTTCAGACACTTAAATCTCTTAGGAATAATAAAGAGATCCTCAGAACAAAGGCCTGGTAAAAGACCAGGGGTCTTTGTCCGAAATCAAAAAGATTACATCCACAAAATGGAAAACATGCAACAAGATTCCAGCAAACTTCAAAAACTATGTAGTATTGAAAAAAACCCAATAATACAGCCAGAATAGTATAACGTATTCTTAAAACAATTACATTATTTAGTTAAGCAGTTTAAACAGTTTTCACCAAACTTTAAAGTTTACGTTTGAGAAGGACCAAAACAACTTGCTATCGTTCCTGAATCTTTCAGTCGAGAAAAAGGGTACTAAATTCCGTACCATTCTGTATATTAAGTCTACATTTTCGGCTAATACTTTTTTATAAAAACACAGAAAGATACGGTAATAAGTCTTACTAACGCTCCTGCTCTGTCTAACCTCTTACCTTAACCGCCTAATCTTATGGAGCCCTGGATAATCCATGGAATTCTTTCTGCAAAAAACACTTAACGTCAATCGTAGCAAAACCGTAGTTCACGGCACGCTTATGATTTGCTCCGATAGCAAATTATGATCAGAACTCGTTTTCTAAAGTAATTTCGTCTTTCTTAGAATCCTTCAGACGTCATTGATTGTTCTGCCAAATGAAAATTCTCCTTACAAAAATGTCCCTTATACTTAAAACTGCAGTGACATGGGAAAGTTTCGCTTGGATTCAAAACCAGATCAAAAAGGCCATAGAGAAATCTTTTGGTAATGTCGATCCATGAGCAGTTTACACCATTACAAAGCATTATCAACCAATCACAAAGATCGTTTGCTTTCCATAAATTCTAGCTCTGAAGAAAAGTCAGTTTTCATGCCACTGCAATGCTGGCTATGTTTCCCGCACGACCGCATTGCAAGTAAATGGTTGGTTATTTTCAATGAGCAGAAATAAACCAGAAAGATCGTTTGCTTTCCACAAATTATAGCTCTGAATAAAATCAGTTTTCATGCCACTGCGACGCTGGCTATGTTTCCCGCACGACCGCGTGGTTGCTTGACCTAATCAAGCAGCATCTTCCATCGTTTATTCGCCAAACATCAGCTCCTAAAATGAAACAGACACTTGACCAAAGACCAAGAACACCGGGAATCAATCTGTTGACTTGGCTTTGTTTACACTATTTGGAAACTTTACTGCGTCTGCTGACTGCTGAATCTTCCTACATTTATTAGATCCCAAAACAGACCCGTCAGTACAAGCACATTTGCTTAAAAACGTATCATGTACTGAAAGCTATCAAGAGAATTCGTTAAGTGTATTAGCCAAAGTCCGATTTCCTTTTCATCTTTCGCTTTAGAAGCCGCATTTATGAAAACAAAGAAGCCTGTTCTCTGTCGACAAAAATAATTTAATTGAAATTTACGCCTTTTTCAATAACACTAGTGGCAGAAAAGGTGTCACTTTCGTGACTGTTATTTTCTACGACGTTTTCTGGTCTTCTCGTTTCCTATCAATTCATCATAAAACGCTTTCTCACTTCTCCCCATACGATTGCTGTGATCAGTGTATGGGAGAAACGCTTAGCAAACTGAATCTGTTACTCCACGCAGAATAACTCGATGCTCTATTAAGACCTGTTTTTAGTATAGGAGGTTAGACAAATCTGGAGAGCTAGTAATACTAATCACTGTATCTTATTATGCTTATAGTAACATATAGCTGCATTTAATAGTATTACATGTGGATTGGCTGATATCTTCTATCTCGTACTATTTAATACTTTATCATCTTGTAGACAAGTAAAATGATGCCTCAAGAAAGTTAAATTCACATCAACAAAATTTTGAGTAGTTTCTTTTTAGTTTGCATTATCCCGCGTTATCGGCTAATGTTAAATCTGTAAAGTTGTATTCTGTGGTAGTTCATTAAACATCTTAAGAGCGCAAAGAAGCTAAAATATTGACAATAATAGCGATAAAACTGTATATTTACGTTATTATTGATCGTCTGGGGGCAATAATTTATTAATTGCGCAATATATTAACAAAATCGAAATCCGTGGAGATATATTGACGATCCGCCAATATTTTTGTGTTGTTTGTATTATGTGATTGGTGTTATGTTATGCCCAGTTTTTTAATATAATCTGAATGTCCAAGGAGAAGCATAGTAACTGAAAAAGATTCTATTGATTAACACGGGTGACATCCTGCACACTCGAGATTTAAGAGCCATGGAGCAGTTGAAAACGCTCTGGACTGACCTTTGGGAGGAAATACAAACTTAAAAGATTCGGCCACACCGTGTGCTGAATGCATACAAACCAAATAGTACTATAGTACTTCGTTGCTTTAAACCTTTCTTTTGCCCATTTAATCCGTCTCGTCTGTTATTGCTTCGCTTTCATTCTGTTGCAACAGCGAAATGGTGTATAACTGCTCCAGTATTGCCAACAGAAGTGAATGTTCTGAAAGGGATGCATAATTTCATCAACAAAACTTCGTCAATATTATTGAGCGTTTATGGACCGCTTTAGTAAAAAGTAATAGTCTTATTACAAGTTCTCATATTGCAGTGAACAGATGTCAAGTGCGTTTATTTTTTTACTCTTATCAATTTATTACTGCGTTGTTGTTGTTTCGCCGTCGCATTCGAACCTCTCTCGTCAGAATTCACTAGGTCTATGATTCGTAAGGCTAAATATGAAGCTTATTTTCCTTCATTTTAACATTCTTCAATATTGAAAAAATAAATATACTCAGGGCAGACTTGTTCTGAGTTACCAAGGGTGGTTGGAGTGGGCTGGAGGCCCTTGGGCCCTTTTTCTAAAAATCTTTTCAACTATTTATTATACAAAACTATGTCATCAAAGCAGTGCATACTTGGTTATATTTATGTTTGGATAACTAAGGGTTTCAGTATTGAAAATCTGAAACTTCTGAAATCGAAAATTTTAAAAATCCGATCCGATAGAGATCTCTTTGTAGATGACACTAATAAGTAAACTGCCGAGCCAACCACTGTGAAGAAAGGCTTTCAGTACTTTAAAAATAATATGAAAACTGTAACTCAGCGTCGTGCCGGAGCCGAGAAAAATCTATCACCAAAGCCAAAGGAATAATTAGTATTTACTATAAAATTTTCATCAGCTTTCCTTGATTAGGACAAAGTTTGGCAAGCAAAAATGTGATAATTGAAAAACTTTTTTGCAAAGCGTGTGACAAAAATGTGTAAAAATATCATTTGACTTATTTCCAGGTTTGATAAATCACTTTCTGTTTCAATACATTACTTCCTGTTAAAGGTTAATTGTTAATTAGATTATGCAAATTAGAGATATAAGATATATTGAATGCTCTACGTTTTTCGAAAATGTATACTTAAGAAGTTAAAATTACACCATTTTATGTAAACTTGAGAAAAATCGCATTTTACCATATATATCATGAAAAGGATAACGTCGTAACGATAAATCCTAAAATTTTGAAACTATTGTTCAGAAAATGTGCGTTAATAAATTCTTTTATTTATTCTCTTCAAAAATTTAATCATGGATATTTCAGATAGAGTATTGGAGCTAATCGTACCTTCCCTAAGGTCAAGCTTAAGTCGAAATCTCTTTTCTTTTGTTTCCAAACTGCAAGGTTTATTTTTAACACATTTTGTTTGGTTAAGCATTTATCCTCTACCATACCTATTGGCTTCAAATTTTAATAGGCCGAAATTATTAAATCGATAAAACTGCATACAATTAACAGACTCTCAAGCTTGAGAAAAAAAAATTTCTATATTCTCAAGGAAACAAGTTGAGAATGCAGTATCCCCTAGATGAGCAGCATCATTATCAAAATACTACTTTTCAATTCAATATCAGATCGGTCTTTTGCAGGTTTCCGTAGCTGGAGACGGGGGCAGTGCAAAAACTTATTTGGAGTAGTAGTAGAAGTAGCGGTAGTTCTCCCTCCTCACGTGACTGTTATTGCAACTTTTGTGTATATCTGTTCTATCCAAAACTTGACTTAAAACACTTTTTTTCCGATCAGACTTTCCTCGTTAACGCTTTGAACAAACCAACTGTATGCTCTCCTCTCTTCTCAGAATCTTCACACTTGGAACACACTCAACGTAATCCAAATGCTTGGCAACATTTCTTGAAGACAGACTGCACTAGTTTTGTGATTTTCTAGGTGATATTCCCCTAAATGACATCTTCAATCTCAATGCTAAACACGGTGCTTCAGAAATCTTATCTTGGCTCTAAGCTAGTATTGATGCTTTTGTTTCTTGTAAAAAATTCCAGTCAGATCTTCATTTCTATGCTTGCTTCTAACCTGCATGTGCAACTGCCATTGCCTATCGCGATCATTTTTTCATCTATACAGACGAGATCCTTCCTCTTAAAATAGGTAACTCTTTTAATACTGCTCGTAATCGTTGCAAGAGGATTCTTGACGAGGCTAAACAGGTCTAAACTAAAAAGACTCGCAACTAAATGACGAGACGTTTGGACGATCTGCAGTTCTCTACTCCGGAAGTACAAATCGTCTGTCCCACCACTCTTTAAAGGACAAGGATTCCTCACATCCGTTACAGAAAAAGCTAAATTCTTTGCACAGTTCTTTGCAGTTAACTCTACTCTTTAATGATAATGGTCATATACTCCCTGAACTTCCATCACGTACGTATTTATATCTTGACGATGTAACATCACTCCAACTGCATCTATTATTGCTTGTCTACGGCTTTCTTTCTTCTCGGTCTACTGCTGACCTTCTTACTGTTATCATCAAGGGTATTCACCATGTTCGTAGAACTAAAAAGGACTATTGCTCTTGACATTTTGAAAGCGTTTAATAAGGTTTGGCACTCCGGTCTCATCGTTAAGCTTAACGCATACGGCTTTACAGCCAAATATTGCCACTATTACAGTCCTTCCCGTATGGTCGCATTATCAAGGTTATACTTGATGGACATGCTTTCACAAGTTAACGCTGGTGTTCCTCAGGTTTCTTTACTCGGCTCAACTCTATTCCTGCTCCATATAAAGGTTCTGCATGATTGAATCGGATCCTTGCCGAATAAGGTATATTTACTAACGACTCTAACATTTATTTGTACCTGGATAAACCACATCAGTTAGATAAAGCTGGGATAGGGAACCATCTTGAGAACGATTTCCGCGTAGTTGCTGATTGGGGAAGTAAATGGTTGGTTATATGAGCAGAAGTAAAGCCTCTCTTCATCAACCGACATAAGAAACACATTCCGCCAGTCACCATGAATGATGTCCAGTTCCCCGAGAGCTCTGATGTCAGGCTTATTGGGCGTTTTTTCTCCAGGATCTCTCTTAGAAATCCTATATTGAACCTATTGCCACGTCAGCTTCCATGAAAGTTGGCTCTTTCTATCGGGCGCAAAATACCTCTCACCGGAGAGTATTCTTTACCTATATAAATCTTCAATTAGACGACGTATGGAGTATTTTGCCATATCTGGTCTGGTGCACCTACCTCCTACCTGAATCTGTTGGATCGTATCTAACGTCGAGTCTCCAACCTGACTAGTCCTGAGCTCTCTAGGTCCTTAAAGCTCTTTCACACCGTCGGGCTACATCATCTCTTTCCTTTTTCTACACATACTTTCATGGGCGGCTCAAAGGAGCTCTCTTCCCTGGTTCCATCATTGAAGTCTGTATAATGTACTTCTTTTTCCTCTATAAAGCTTCATCCCTTCACTGTGAGGGTACCAAAGTGCCGGACTTCCAGGTATGCCATGAGTTTCTTTCCTCGCACTGCCTTTCTCTGGAATTCCCTCTCTTCTTCCTGCTTACCTAATGAATATAACCTTCAACGGCTCAAGATTCTCAGTAACAGGATTCTTTTAGCTTGATGTCTTAGTAATTAACCTGTCTTTTCTATGCTTTCTTTTTCTTTTTAAACCTGAACTCGAATTGCAATCTGGTACATTACAAGAAGGGTATGCAAATGGACAGAATTATGGAACTTTAACAACAGGAAAGCGAATACGGATTTAGGTTGGAAAGCAAGAGTGTATGACACACCATCTGGTGGATCCAGTAAAGTCTACATAGGCGAAAACCAGAAAATAAGCTTTAAGCAAAAATGACACTGAAAACGCTCTCGTTATTCATAGAGATAAAACTAGTCATATTCTGGATCTAGACAATGTTCATTTACTGAACAAGGGAAATGACCGCCGTCAACACAAATTGAAAAAGGCCGCTTTTATTAAGAGTAGGGACAATAATTATTCAAATAGTAGTAGCTCTCTCCTCGCGCCGGCACAGCGATATGATTTTCAAATTTTATGCTACACAAATGATGCCATGTTGTTTATTCTATGTCTATTAATAATTTCCCTTTTCAACTTTTGACCATTAAATATAAATTTATGTCCAATATTTTGTTTAGTTCTTTATTTATTTTAATTTACATACCATTATATATCATTATCAGTATCCTTTCTCGTACCCCCACCACTTAGGTTGCTCTTAATTTGTTTTCGTACCCAATTAATCCCCGTTATTATCCAGTCCCGATGTATTAAACTGTGCTGTTTTATTGGTACTTCAGCTCCATGTATTGGTGCATTTTATTTTCTCAAGCTACGTAGATAACTTGAGTTGTTTGATAAAATGAAACTCTCTCGTTGGAATGTCCCAGATTGTAATTCGAGTGACGGTTTAATATTTGTAGAGTAGGTCTCTGAGTTCAGTTTAGCCAACTTTCAGTACCTATCTGTAGGTGACCTGAAAAAGTCTTTTGGACTATACGTTGTCAATAAAGTTTCTTTATTTGGCATTTTACTCTACTATAATTTGTCGGTTTTATTGACTAGTGCAGAGGTTTCTCCATTGCTTTGCAAAAGAGGAAATCAGTCTCTAAGCTACGACATCTTAAGCTTACTAACGCATCTAAAAGTCGATACCTCTACGAGACTCGTCAGAGGTAAGCTTAAGATATTATTTACTGCTACTGGAACTAATTAAAATTCTCTTTCCTGAAAGTTCACACATAAAATACGTATGTAAACATATATAAATATATAAAAAAAGTTAAAACCTTGCTGCTCAAGACAAGCTTTCGGAATTCTCATTCCTTCTTCTGGTACCGTACAATACTGCTCCGCTTAATTTGTGGAAAAATAAAACAATAGAAATATTTAAAAGCACTATATAAAGTATATTGTTGAAAAGTTCTTCGATAAAACCGTGTACACTGTTTAAACCTACAATACATTAAAAGTCCTCACTATAAAATTCCTGCCTACTATACTAATTAAAAGTTCTACTAAAAATTTATTGTTAAAATTCCCGTGTTAGTAAGCAAAAGAAGATTGAAATAACAATAAAAATTCTTTAAAAGGTATTCAGGGAAGCCCAATTCCAATTCTTATCCCAGAGACCGTTTTTAGAGATGAGTGGAAAATTGCTTACAAGGAATTACGCCGGCCTCGTCTTGAGGATCTCACTGCCGATCTGGCTACGTCGGGCCATTTTTGAGAAAGAAGGAGCGCCGTCATGAGGACCCCCCTTGTGGGGGCTGGGGGTGATAGCGCCATCAAGATACTACCCAACATTAACGTGGGAAACTGACGCCGCCAGGGTCACCCTACATAACAAGTGCAGTCATGCACACCCTCATTCCCCGAAACAGCTGTCTTAAGAACCCGTACCCTGCCCACAGTGGTCAGAAGCCAGCGTAAACCATTCCAAACATTTCTCCTATATATTGTTGCTACATCTCGTTCGTTTAGGCTTAAATGTGTGAAGCTTATATAGCAAAAATGCTTTTTTTTACCGAAGACTACCTTCTGTCTCAGCCTCATCAACAAGCTTAAACTCCCAGTCAGACATCCCATGGTGGTCCGATTCTAGAAAATGTTCAAACAATCGGTTTTGAGGCACAGTAGTTCTCACGCCTTTCTTTCCTTACAAAATTTGAGGAACTGCGATTTGTAATTGTTAAATAGTTTGCAAAAGTGAGTGGTAGTACTACCTACATATTCAACGTTGTATACTTTGCACAGAAGAAGGTAGACAACGAACCTGGAATTGCAGTATAGAAAACCACAACGGATGTCAAAATTACGGCTGTTACTGTAATTTGAAAAATGTGGTGGTAACAGTGACATAATTACACACGTCACAGTGTTAGAAAGTCTTTCGATTTTAAACAAGTGTTTCGGTTTGGAACATACATTGAATTGAGCTAGGCAGCAGAGGAAAGAGTGGCTTAATATACTCAACAAATCCAGGTACCTGGAGGGTAAATGGATTCTCAGTTTACACCAATTGCTCGGCAATGTTTTTCCGAAAGTTCCTGGGATAATCATGATTGACAAAAGTATTTTGGGCTCGGACCGTGAATGAAGGAATCGGGTTTTGGTCGATTGTCAGAAACGAGTGATTACCAGTCGAGAGAATAAGGAGTATCTACTTTAACTCATTCTGCACAGGGTCTGGTATGGACATTAAACGGACTGGAGGGAAACTTGCCCTGTCTCAGATCCACATGAAAGCAGCTCGAGACTTCAAACGTGGTCGACTTGTTCACCATCATCAGATATTCCCCCAAAAAAGAGAAAACGATCGATGATTGAAAATTCGGATGAGATCAGCGCTTTTTTAGCATAGTTTTCTTAATTAATAAGAGCAGAATCCCTTCTCAAGTGCTTTTTTTCATTTTATTTCATATTCACGTGGTTTTGCTCTCTAGTATTGAGTTAAATCAGTCGAGAAAGAGCCCGAAGCTAAAAAAAAATTGAAAACTGTTTGTCAAGTGATAAAAATATAATTATTAAATCGTACCGAACTCCCTCATCTACTTATAAAAAAACACCAAATTATATAATTTTCTTCAAATTAACTTTAAAATAATGATATAAATTTACAAACCTCTTAACTTTGGCTTATCTAAAACTTGTTTTGTAGCATTAACACATAACACAGCCCCAACCCAACCCAAACCCCCTCCAAAAAAATCTCGATCTTTTTACGTTTTACATCTTCCTTATAGGAAATAAAGCTTAAATCAGACGTCGATTGTATTTTGGTCTCCTAAAGGTATTCGTATTTGTATTTATTGCCAGTGTTACAAAAAATTTTAAAATATAAGATCTTAGAGTACTACATTTGAGAAAATGGCTACATCTTGAGTTGGGAGCGAGGTCGGCGACCAAATGGCCAATATGACTCAAAAGGCCAAAAAAGACAAATATTCAAAGTCGCTAAAAACGGCCTGTACTGAATAGGCTTAATTCAAGTCTTTGTATTCTTTTAAAATAGGAGAATCAAATTCCAAACCTTGAAAATAAATTGTCATTATTCTGAAGCCAATCAGTCACTTTGATAGATGACTTTTAAGTGTATGCGATGGTTCAAGGGCATGCGCAACAATAGGAGAAGATAGAAAGGGGAAAGAAGGTAGAAAGGGGAAAGAAGGTAGAAAGGGGAAAGAAGGTAGAAAGGGGAAAGAAGGTAGAAAAGGGAAAGAAGGTAGAATGGGGAAAGAAGGTAGAAAAGGGAAAGAAGGTAGAAAGGGGAAAGAAGGTAGAAAGGAGAAAGAAGGTAGAATGGGGAAAGAAGGTAGAATGGGGAAAGAAGGTAGAAAAGGGAAAGAAGGTAGAGAGGCGAAAGAAGGTAGAAAGGGGGAAAAGGGTAGAAAGGGGAAAGAAGGTAGAAAGGGGAAAGAAGGTAGAATGGGGAAAGAAGGTAGAAAAGGGAAAGAAGGTAGAATGGGGAAAGAAGGTAGAATGGGGAAAGAAGGTAGAAAGGGGAAACAAGGTAGAAAAGGGAAACAAGGTAGAAAAGGGAAACGAGGTAGAAAGGGGAAACGAGGTAGAAAGGCGAAACAAGGTAGAAAGGCGAAACAAGGTAGAAAAGGGAAAGAAGGTAGAAAAGGGAAAGAAGGTAGAAAGGCGAAACAAGGTAGAAAGGGGAAACAAGGTAGAAAAGGGAAACAAGGTAGAAAAGGGAAACAAGGTAGAAAAGGGAAACAAGGTAGAAAAGGGAAACAAGGTAGAAAGGCGAAACAAGGTAGAAAGGGGAAACGAGGTAGAAAGGGGAAACGAGGTAGAAAGGCGAAACAAGGTAGAAAGGCGAAACGAGGTAGAAAGGGGAAACGAGGTAGAAAGGCGAAACAAGGTAGAAAGGCGAAACAAGGTAGAAAGGAGAAACAAGGTAGAAAGGAGAAACAAGGTAGAAAGGCGAAACAAGGTAGAAAGGCGAAACAAGGCTAGAAAGAGACCGGGTGGGGTTACAGAGTGAACAAATGAGATGAAAATGTTCTAAAAGTTATTCAAATAAAACAGAGCTCCGGTAATGAGAAAATGTGGATTAGGTAATGTCAGAGTAGTAGCCAGTGGAAGAATAATACTCGGAAAATAATTAAAAAGTGTTTACCTGAAGATGATTGCGTAGTGTGATCTGTACTTGGTCCTGTGCCAATTGTTGCTGTG
>JAAAKM020006971.1:16058171-16095880 GCA_010016025.2 Alatinidae sp. Z8VKAUB7J3 | reverse complement strand
AAATACTCTTTCTATCAAATAACACTCTCCCAGGATATCTAATTGAGGCAAGACTGCTGCCCATTATACCCTCAGTTAAACTATCTATTTGACGGTACACTACAGAAATGCTAACAGTGGCCATTATAAGCTCTCTTGGTGAACTCGGTTGTGGTAAACCTTAAGGAACATTTGCGTTTTCGCTAACGGTTGTTTCCAGGAAGGAAACTGTTGGCGTTTCTCTTACTTTCGAATATAATTAAATCGATTCTGTGCCTCCTAATTTGGCTTGAGTGTCTGAAGTGTCCTTGGGCCTTGAAATGTGAAATCAACCACATACATTGTGCCACTGTGAATGCGGTTGTTCACTGTCTATTTACCGTCTATTTAAACCGTGCAGTAGCTATTTGCCGACGGTTTTCTGTGCGGCATACTGTAACAGCATACCAACAAAAATTATAGATACACAAATCCAAATCATATGGCTTGTTTATAGAAGATAAATACACATAGTATTTTCTATTTCTCTAGTGTTCTTTTCAAAATAAATATACATATGGTGGCATTTAAATGCGCCACACGCTTCATGGGCAACAGTCCCTAATGAGATAACTCAGACGAATCGCTGTCACCTGTAGAGGGGGTAATTTCCCCATACTTTATGAAGCTGTCACACAAAATATTATTTGCTCAACATACAATTATAGTTGTTAAAGAAAAATAGAATATTATTTTAAATTTTGGACTTTGGTGATGTGAACGACGACATCATTATAAGTTCGGCGATTTCAGCTGCACTGACAACTTGATCTTAAGGCTATGAATGTAAGGATACAGAATCTGATTAATATCGCCCACTTATTCATTTTCATGGAGTTGTCAGCTAATAAGAATTTAATTTAGTGGTTGTTACAAACAAATGTCCCGCAACTGAAGCCGTGGAAACAACTAAAACATCCGTGAAAATCATCGGTTTGACGATTTGGCAATTGGGAAATCAAATTCATCAACCGAATATCATTATCGGATAATACACTGCCGAATAGCGGGGGGGAGGGGGGAGGATGGAATAACAATGTCCTGGCTGGAAAATTTTTTGAAAAATTAATTAGCAGGGGGGGCATCTATTAGGCACCCAAGAGTAGCCAATTCCTAAATGACACTGATTGCATTTTCCATGAAGAAAACACCTCAATAACAGACATATCACTATTCACTAAGTCGGAAAGAACAAACAAGTAATACTAGTGTGGTTATTGCTGCTAACATTCTGGAAGTATCATCTGATCACCTTGAAAAGATGAATTAACTAGGAGTGAGTTAGACCGGGCTGATACACAGTTGCATAGGCTTATCTTTGTCATAGCAAGCACTGAGGAATATACTAGTACAGAGAGGCACTTCTAAATTATTAATGTATAAGAGGAGTAAAGTTACTAAATAGCCTGAAACAAATTCAAAATTGCAATTGTTCCTATTACCTTATACCTTTCAAATTTCGCCTCCCTTTAATTTTCGCCCCCAGCGAAAATTAAAGGGGGCAAAACTAGGGAACAGGGGGCGAAAATTATAGGGAGGCGAAATTTGAAAGGAATAAGGTAGTCATCAAAGACAGTCGATCCAAATATTTTCTACATTGAAATGATAATAAATTTCATCACTTACCAGCATTTAATTTTCCTTCCCTCCCTCTTTTCGTCTCTGGTTCATTTTCATCGGAGCAATAGTCATCATCAAAGTTGTATTTTATTTTCTTTCCAGCATTTCTGTGATAATCCTCCAATCAACTGTCTTCTAGATGCAAGTGACGCAACATTGCGATGTCGCAAAGGTAGGTATTTACGAACCTGGTGGTTATTACACAATATAGTCTAGGCTAGTAAATTTTATGCTAGAAAAAATATTTCTAAGAGTAGGTCTAGGTTTTTCCTAGCTTCCAATATGGCATAAGTAGTCTGGAGTAAGAAGTAGACATATAAAAATTTATTGTACAGAATAAAAAAATATACAAATTAAATAAAATATATACATAAATATAGTTTTCTTGTGAGAAATTCAGGAATACTGGAGGAGAACCCTGTAAATAAAAAGAATATTTATGATTTGTAGAGATGAAATTAAGAGAGGTATTGCGGAAAAAGGGGACTACATTTTATTTGGCAATCTTGGTAACTACATTCCGATGGTCGGTAAACATTGGTGTTATTGAAAGCAGGGTTAGACATGTTTTGCAATTGTTGACATTTCAGCATTCCAATAGGTCATTGGATTTTCCAATCAGAATTGTGAAAAGGGGGGATTTCCCAATATTGCGCAAATTTCACAATATTGCACAATCTTGAGCAAAAGCTATAAAAGGCGAGGGTTAAAGACTACGGCATCAGTTACAGTTTTGCTTACGATAAGAAAGTGTTCAGTGATTTATTATGGAAAGTGAAAATTTAAACAGTGGAAGTAGTCAGGGTTCTGGATTTTCAGAACCACCAGCGAAAAAGATAAGAGTTTCAATTAATGGTAGTGACACACAGAACAGTGTTGACTCGCTAGTCCAAACTTTTTTGGATTCTAACGACGACGATCTCTTCTTACAAGTAGATTTAGATAAACCGGGTCCTTCTAATCAGTTTGGAGGGGCTCAATTTGAATTGAATGGTAGCGACACACAAACCAGTGTTGACTCGCTAGTCCAAAATTTTTTAAATGATAACGAAGATGATCTCTTCTTACAAGTAGATTTAGATCAACCGGGTCCTTCTAATCAGTTTGGAGGAGCTCAATTTGAATTGAAAGATCATGCCTTTCACAATTACTTGAGATCATATACCTTTAAATCCAATGTCGCCTTTAAGACCCAAAGATCTGGCGAACTAGTCAATGTTTTGCGCCAAACTATCGGTGGAATAATACGGCAAATTCAAGAAGAAGAACGTACTAGCGTAAGAGCTCAACTGGCAGTTAATGCAATTTTTAGCTGGGAAGATGAAGAGGATAGAACTGTCCCTTTGCTTTCGTACATGGAACGTTTTAATAGAGGCGGGGATATAGATACAGAAATTGACAAATGCATCACAAAAATCAATGAATCGGCGGAAAAGTATGCAGAAAATGGGAGTGGATTTTCACTTACGGGAATCCGGAGTCTCGACATTCATATTGCGAAATTTGACGGGGATTTTCCCATTCCCGCTGGCCGGAACGGTCCTCCAGTTCCGCAAGCCCTTGCTAGCAAAAAAGGAATTTTACAAATGCGGTTCGACCAAGGATTACAATGTTTCAAATGGTCGGTCTTGGCAGCGGGACATCAAGTTTTAAAAGACAATTCTAGTCAGTCTAATTTACTAGAGTTAAATAGGAATGGGCTAGAAGGAAGTCATGGAGAACCCGGTATTTTTCCAACCGTTACATTCAACTGTTTTGAGGGAAAATGGCCAATCAAAATCAACGATATCTCAAAATGGGAGCAAGAAAACGCCTCCGCCTCAGTAGGGATATGCGTATTACATTATAATGAACTAGAGAAAGCAATTTGTCCAATTCGTGCTCCATCTAATTCTAATGTAAAATATTATGCCTATTTACTGTACGGAGAGTCAGATAATGCAGACTACGCACATTTTTGGCCTATCGTAAATCTAAGTCGTTTACTATCTTCAGGAAAAACAGCGCGATTCTATTGCCCATACTGCCTGTCACCATCAAGGACTGAGGATAAATTAAACCAACATATCGAAGCCTGCTCTCCTCACGGTTTACAAACAGTATCTATGCCAAAGGGCGAAAAAGCAATAATTGAATTTAAGGATTTCTACAATAAAATGCCATTTCAATATAGAATTTTTGCAGATTTCGAGTCAATCATCAAAAAAGTTGACGAACCTATTCGAAAAGGAATAATTTCAGAGCACCGGCCAGCAGCGTACGCACATGCCGTCGTCAAATACGGTAAAAAACTTGAAAAATACCGAGAAACCTATGGTCCAAATTGCCACATTGACGGCATGATATTACTCATTCAAGACGCACAAAACTGCTTAGACGAAATATATGATACTTGTCACGAGATGATAATTACTGAAAAAGATAGTCATAAATTTCAAGAGACTAATTGTGGTATATGTGAAAAACCCCTGATCGAAAAACCGAAAAAAGTAGGAGATAGAACAGTCAGACACCACTGCCATCATATTAAAGGACCGAATTTTGAATGTCTAGCTCACTCGACATGTAACACCGTCTTAAGACATAAGCGGTATATTCCGGTTGGGTTCCATAATTTAAGTTATGACATAAAACATGTTTTGGAAGCCCTTTCACAAATTGAAGGTTTTAATTTACAGTACGAACCATTGGCTAAATCAAGCGAAAAATTTCTCACCTTAAAAATTAGCTGGTCCCGGAGCCTTGAAAATAACCAAGAACGCCGCTATTCAATTCTCTTCTTTGACACTTTTGCATTCCTGCCAAAATCCTTGGAAAATTTGATTGCTGTACAAAAGGCTGAAGATCCACAGTCTTTCCAAATCCTACGACAGAAATTTTCAAATGATCATCAATACAATCTACTTACACAAAAGGGTGTTTTCCCGTATAGTTATATGGATGAATTTACACGGTTTGAAGAACCAAGTTTACCATCTCAAGCATCTTTTTATGATGATCTCAACCAAAAGGACATAAGTACAGAAGAATACGCTTTTGCGCAAAAAGTTTGGGATGTCTTCGAGTGCAAAAATTTGTGGCATTATTGCGGAGTTTATCTTGCATCAGATGTGTTAACTCTAGCCGATGTTTTTATGACCTTTGTTGAAGATGTACTAGATCTTTATAGTTTAGACCCAAATGCATATTTTTCAACACCATCTTTAGCATACCAACTAATGTTGAAATTTGCAGCTCCACATAAAATCCACTTAATTGAAGATTTAGAAATTCATCTTAAGATTGAAAAAGCTATATATGGTGGTCTGGTATTCCATAATGATCGGTACATTCAATGTGACCCTACTCATCCTGATAATCCGAGCTACGGTTTGTGTTTAGATCATAATGGACTATATGCAAACTGCATGTCAAATTATAAAATGCCCATTGGTGACTATAAAATTTTAGAATCTCAGGATTACCCCGACTTTTCTACTATAAAAGAGAATGGAGAGTATGGCTATTTTGTGACAGTTAGTGGAGAAATTCCACGAGAATTCCACGACTATTATCAAATGATGCCACACCCTATTTCCAGACAGAAAATCCGTTTTGAAGATTTATCCCCATACAACCAAAAACGCATAAAGGAAGACAAGATCCCATGGACGTCAACAAATAAATTGCTCGCATCTTTTGGCTACAAAAAGGAAATTACCCTACACCATACATACTTGAAATTTATACTCAATCATCATTTTCGTCTAGATCATATCCATAACGTAATTCAGTTCAAACAGGAATTTTTTATGAAACCGTATATTGACCATTTTATGGAAAGAAGATCACAAACAAAATCTAAAACGAAGAGTGAGCTCTATAAGCTATTTAACAACACTATTTTTGGGAAATCTGTAGAGCAAGTACGAAAAAGGACGTCGTGTATAGTTACAACAGATCTGAAAACTACAAGACGTCTGGTTGGAGACTGTAATATATCTTCTTTCTCAATAGTTAATGAGAATCTTGCGCTGATATTCAGAAAAAAGAGACATGCCCTCCTGAACAAAAATATTGCAGCTGGTGCAGCCATCTTATCTATATCCAAGAAAATTATGGCTGAGACATTTTGGGACAATTTAGTTCCATATTATGGTGGGCCTCTTTCTGGTAGAATTTATTTAGCTTACTCAGATACCGACTCAGTCTTTATTAAGATATTTACAAAGGATTTAGTCGGCGATTTGACATCCCCAACCCTCCGACCTATCATAGACTTTTCCAATTGGGACCCCATCAAATATCCCCATCTGGTAAATAGCCAGAAGAAGAATGAATTTGGCAGGCTTAAAAACGAACTAGGAAGCGATACGTTCATAGAATTAATCGCCGCTTCGCCTAAATGCTATTGTGTTGTAACGCAGAACGAGAAATTAAAGAAGGCTGCCAAAGGAACATCAAAACATCTGATGAAGAAATATCTAACGGCGGAAAGATTTAAAGAAGCTGTTTTTGAAGGAAGGGTCATTAGAACTACAACAAACGCCATAAGATCTCTCAAGTTGAAATTATATACAATGGAAGTTGTCCGTACTGCCATCTCTGGTGTTTCGGACAAAGTATATATTTTTGATGATGGGATCACTACCCTTCCTCTTGGACATTACAAAATTGAAGAAATGAAGTGATCTCAGATATGATTGACATTTTCAAAAACAAATTTAGTATTGTATAGAAAGTGCTAGTGAAAATATGTATACTACAGTTAGTTTTCTTTGTGAGTGTTTAGAAATCCTATGTCAGAAGTTTATAGTAAGATATAAATGCAAGTGTAAAACATTTATGGACTATAACAATTGGAACATTTTAAATAGTCGAGTGTGTATTTCATGCAATTCTTTACCTGAGCTACAGATAAGGCTCTTAGAAAACGGAAGAGAATGTAAATGCAGCAAAACAACAATTTTGGACGTTTTAACGTTGGATGCAAAATTAGCAGGCTATAGTAGCCATAGCGGGATATGTGACTTTGAAGATGCAATCAGTGACTGTTTACAGAACACAGTGTTATACTATATTGATAAAAAAGAAAGACAACCTCAAGAAATTCGAGCAATTATTCAAAAACGGAACAATCTTTTAATCCATTGTTGTGAAGACTGCAAGAGCTTTCTAAAAGACATTTACAACCAACACTTTTTTTTTCTCTTCAAAGAACTGGATATAGATAATCTATAAGAGGAGTGGATAATCTTGAAAAGTGTCAGTTTAAAGAAGAAAAGCAATCAGTCAACATGTTTAAAATTGAAACACCATTTCGGATGATTATTGCTGGCCCATCGATGTCGGGGAAAAGTGTTTTCATATCTAAATTAATTCAAGAAAACGAAAAACTATTTGAAAAGCCTCCAAGAGAAATTTACTATTGTTATCGAACATGGCAGACAATATATGATAAAATAAAAGAAGAAATGCCATATGTCCATTTTATTCAGAACTTTGAGATTCTTGAGAACCTCAAGTCAAATTCTTTAGTGATTTTTGATGACCTTGCAACGCACATGGAAAAGTACTCTGAAAAGCTGTTGGATTTATGGACAGTCGAATCCCATCATATGAACATTTCAGTGATATTAGTATTGCATAATCTTTTTCAACAAACAAAAAGTATTCGAACGATAAGCTTAAATACAAATATATTTGTATTATTTCGACAAGCACGAGATCAATCCTCTATTACAGCTTTAGGGAAACAAATGTTCCCAGGAAACTCTCGCTATTTATTGGACAGCTATAAAATGGCAACCGATAAACCTTTTGGATACTTATTTATAAATTTGAATAGCAAGGATAGAAATCTTATGCTAACAAGTAACATTTTCGAAAAAGAAGCAACAGTATATCTACCATACGCATTGAAAAAGTGACACTAGTCTTGAAGATGGAACGAATGAAGCAACTTCATCCTTTTGTAGAGATTTTAGCTAAAGCTAAACCCAAGCTAAGACGTGCTTTATTACAAAATTTGGACAAGGATATTGTGAAAGCATTTTCAGAACTTTGTTTAAATATCACCAATTCAAACATTTCGATGCCATTATGTCAAAAGAAACGGTGCTGTCAACATCGTAAAATTATCCGTGATTTATCAGTTAAAAAGAAGAATATTAAACAGAAGCGCTCGAAATTAGTGCAACAAGGAAGTGGCTTTTTTGGTGTATTATTACCAATTATTGGAAGTTTAATTGGATCTCTACTTACCAGAAATGGCAGCAGTTCGACCGTACAAGCTCATTCCACTGGAGACAGCTATTCAGCCAAGGCAGCGCTTTGAATATGAGATGGCTGATTTCTTGAATAACGATTCCATATCTGATTCTGAAAAATTACTTTTATTTCAATCTGCAATGTCTCGCCTTCAAAAGTATCGAAGTGATATGACAAAACCAATTAAAGTGGATGTTGTTTCAAAACCTAGCCTACCCTCAGAACCGCAACCCAGCGGACCGCTAGTATCACGACGGGACCCAACCGCGGTAAATCAGAATCTGGGCCCGTGCGCTGCGCCGCTAAATCAAAATCACGGTCCGGGCGTGGCGGAACCTTTTTCACCACAGGCGAGCACACAAGAGTATGAAGGTCTTTTTGAGAAGCTCCCTGTATCCTACCGACAGTCTGCACAATTATTATATCATCACTTGCATGAACTGGATGGATTTGAAAATGAACGTGGATTTAACAATATAAAAATTCACGATAAGCTCTATAATGCAACAGATTTATTAACGGACCTGATTTCGAATAGGAAGTCACGATATGCTATTGATTCAAACATTTTAAACTTTTTGGCTGACAGCAATATCCCCCTCAGTCTAATCAGAAATAAAGGCATTTTAAAAGACGTACAAAATTTAAGAAGAATCAGTTCAGAACAAGTCACTGAAAGTGACGGATCTTTTGCAAGTGTCAACTCTACAGTTCTCGAGTCACCAAGCCAGTCACCAATCAAATCGAGACAACGATTCAAGACTGGTACTTTTAGAAGTCATTATCGACGACCATCAAAAAGCCCAACACAGATTTCATTACTAAGCAAATGGCAAAAAATTTAAAGCAAGTTTATGAAAATATTGGCAAGTTTGGTGCTCTTTCCTCACCACGCCGTCTTGCATTGGCTGCAAATACATCTCAACAAGAAGCTCAAAAGTTTTTGGAGAAGCAAGAGTCCTATACTTTGCATAGGAGAGCTGTTAGACCGAAACATTTTAGAAAAACTATAGCACTCTACCCCTTTGAGATTGCTCAAGCAGATTTAATGAGTTTGGATGAATCTTATGCCAAACATAATGCACCGTACAAGTTTTTACTGGTCATTATTGATGTTTTTTCATGCAGACTTTTTGTAAAGCCACTGAAAAGTAAGCATGGAAGTGAAGTTGCAAAACAATTGGAGCAAGTGTTTTCTGAACAGACATTTAAAAAGATTCACGTCGATAGAGGAAAAGAATTTTTGAATCCAAGTGTGAAAAAGACTCTTGAAAAGTATCAAATTGAACTCTATCATACCCATAGTCATCTGAAAGCTACAATAGTTGAAAGAAGCATACGTACACTTCGTTCTCATCTAAGTGCATTTTGTACTCATTTTAATACATTTTCTTTTGTACCAAGACTTGACTTAATTGTTTCTCAGTATAATGATTCACCGCATCGTAGCCTTGGAAATTTAGCACCGAATCAAGTAAACTTACAAAATACACCTTATATTTCTGATTTTATGTATGGAAAAAGTGAAAGCAAGCAGAAAAGGCTTAGGAATCAATTACAAGTTGGACAAAGTGTTAGAATCTTACGTGGTAAAGGAATCTTTGAGAAAGGACAGTTTAATTTTAGCAAAGAAATTTTTCGAATTGCTAGTGTTCAATCCACAGATCCAGTCACATTTAAATTAGTGGATTTGTCAGATGAGCCTGTTCTCGGATGTTTTTATCAGAGTGAACTACAAAAAGTTCAAGAGCCCGATGAATACGTTATAGATAAAGTACTTAAACGGCGAACATATCGTGGAGTTAAACAGTTGCTTGTCAGTTGGCTAGGATACCCCATCTCTTTCAACACTTGGATAAACGCAGATCAAGCTAGAAATGTCGATTGAATCCTTCTATGTTTCATTTAGTTCGGACGTCCCAGACCCTGTTTATGATCAAACAAACAAGATTGCAGATTTCCTGACAAAGCTTAACCCCCCGATTGTGCTTCAAGGATCAGGATGGAAAATGGCCTTGGTATCCCTCCATTTAACCAACTCTTTCGATTCTTTGAGACAAGATCAAGACTATTTTTTCAAATTGTTTCGATTTGTTGGTGATAGCAAAGACCCAAGCAAACGTTTAGGCACTAAAATAACGCTTCCAAAGAATAAGCGGTACAATACAATTCCGGAAATTATCAAAGACATGAATAATTTGGTTTATACCGGCAAAGACTCGGTTAATTTTCACTACAATAAACTATATGATCGAGTCTATATACTGGGACTAAAAGTCGGCGAATCCTGCTATCTTAGTGATGGTTTGCGAGAAGTTCTTGGATACAAAGAAAACATTATTGAGCCAGAACCGGATAATAATTTTCACCAGACTTATGGCATTGAAGGACCATTAGTCCCAGGACTTTATTACCAGTGGAATTCAATCTTTGTGTACACGGACATTGTTCAGCGTTCACGTATTGGAAATACATCTGCTCCCATCCTAAGAATTCTCCCGAGAAAAACGACAAACGAGGAAGTGATTAGCTATTCGTTCCAGCCACTTATTTATTTAGATATAAGTAGACAAAACATTGAAATTGTTCATTTTAGTTTTAGAACTGAAAAGAATAACATCATACCCATTAATAGAGGACTAATCTCGCTAACAGTCGAATTTAGAAAAGATGAATAGCCGTAGACAATTTATTTGTCCCTCTGTAGACTGTTTTGTGAAAACAATACAAAATGGAGGTGGAATGGATTACTATCAAGGAAAAGCTACACCTATGGTTGGATATGGTGCCTTTAGCCAATTTTTTGGAAAAATGATGCGATTTGCCATACCTCTTTTAAGAAAATTTGTTGTTCCTGTGGCGTCTGATGTTGTTGGCAATACAATCACTGACTTTGAAAAAGGACAAGATTTTGGTTCATCTTTGAAAAGAAATATACAAAATAAAGTACGTGACATTACGGAAAGTATGAAACAACGTGGAAGTGGTATAAGTAGACCACGCAAACGAAAATTGATCAGTTTGCATCGATCCAAGGTGAAAGCAAGACCTATCCGGAAAATTAAGCGCTCAAAAGCAGATTTTTTTGGCGAAAAATGAGTTTCCTTCCAACCGAAGACAGTGTGCCCTCAGTTAGTTCAGCCATCAGCTATTTTCAAAGCCCAAATGTTGATGTATCTGTCAAGTCTGCATATTTTGATCCAATCTACCCAGTAGTCCCTTTATCAGATGGCTCACCTATTCACTTTCGCTTTTCAAGCAATGAAAACTATTATTCTGATATGCGAAACAGTATTTTAGAGTTAAAAGTCAAAGTTTTTAAATCAGATGGAAATCTTGTAACCGATAGCGACAATGTTTCATACGATGATGGGGGCATTATGAATACTTTATTCCAAAACATTCAAGTATTTGTCAATGATACGCTTGTATCCCCTTTTATTCTACCCCCCCCCCAATATTAGGCACCCAAGAGTAATGCCTATCATATGTCAAAAACATTTGAGAACCCAAAAATATATAAAAGGTCTATTGGTGCCTTCTTCCATTTTTCATCACAGAAACCACATCTGCCCAGCAGATAAAATTCAAACACTGTCTACAAATTATGGAGAAACAACTGCTTTCCACCCTAAAGAGTCAAATCCACATTTTACCTCAAGTGAGACAGAAAGAGAACATTCAAGAGCACAGTTCAATATATCTTCAACATGTGTGTTAGAAGCATACTGCTTTATGCCAGTGAGACATAGTCAGTCACTGTGGCCAGTTGACCCATATTGATCGGTTCACCCATAATGATCTAGTTGATGGATGGCAACTTCCTCTAATTGGCATACACCAACCAGAAGAAGTGGTTCGATAAAGGTGGCTTCATTGGTATGGCCATCTACAACGGATACACAAAGAGTCCTGGCAAGAGAAAGTTTTTGTCAATTGAGTTGGAAGGAAGAAACCTGCAAGGTGACCAAAGAAGAAATGGCCTGACCTGAATAAATGGACACCTAGAAAAATAGTCCCCCTTTCATTTTAAACATTGATGATGTGGTACACCATCACATGACCAATACAGTGCACTCAGGTTCTTAAAGATTAGTGACTGTGGTAGAAAAAGCTGGCAGTGACAGTAATACCTTTAAGTTTGAGGAAGTGAACAATAATGATGTTGACCCTCTCTTGAAGCTCTTACTTACCAAAGTCAAAAATAAGGTAACAATATTTTCCATTTGAGGAAGAGCAACATGGCACATCTATATCAAAATCCATGTGCTAATATGTACAGTATAGCAATGACAACAAATTTTGATATGAAAAGAAAACATCTGATAAAGGTGAAAACTTGTGTTGCTGGTGTAGTCAGTCCCATATCTCCCATTCTATATATTTATGTTTTGTTTGGGGTCAAACCCTGTTGCTCATACCAAACACCCTTGTAAATACTCCCTTCATCATAACAGCTACAGTATATATGAAGTAAAGGGATACTAACTTTGTCAAAAAAAAGCAAGAGCTGCTTGAGAAATCAGAAAATTAGACAAGTTTATGCAACCATGTTGGACTGTTGTGTCACCAAATCAACTGTGCATATCCTGATCAAATAAAACTATAAAGAAATCCTTTGAGTGCATTTATCACTTACAAATGCATATCACACAATAAACTATATATACCAGACATAGTATTTCCATTTGCAATTTGTCTTCTGTGTTATGATATACATTCAGAAGAACTTTAGACCAGCATTCATGTGTCATAAAATTCCAGTACGATGGATTCTTGGCTGCAGGTATTTCAGAGATACTTATTCCCTTCTGACAACACATGGCAAAAAAGGCAAACAGCCATTCATCCCCAGCATGGTGAAGGTTTCTTCCACAGCAAATGAGAAATACTTTTGATAATAAAAACTCCTTTTTCCCTCATCAACGTTCAAAACAGATTTTAGGTATTAGACACAGGATGAAAGGTGTACCAGTAGGGGCATGAGGCTAGTCCAAAAGTAGGGCAATAACATAGTCTACTCAATCTTTTCACTGACTGACTCTGGTGAAGTGACAAAGCTGTCTCGCCATATGTAGGGAATACAAAGCAGAATGATTTTTTGAAGAGGGGTCACTATTTCTCTTGACTCTATTTTATAGATACTGCACCTGGCAGGACCAGATGATTTAGGGGTGGTGGAATAAGCAGAAATATTTTCACAGCTTTGCTCATGCTCTGGCATGACAGTGTTAGAGATGCTATAGGGAAGAGCAACCTCACAGCTTGAGAGTGTCCAATCCTCAACATAGGGGAATCAACAGACATGAAACTGTGGAGTAAGTAAGCCTATGTAGTATATAGTACGATATAATTTTAGATAACACTACAGACCACTGTAGGCAATACTCAGGTATCAGGGGGGGATATGGAAAACTTTTCATCATTTAAGTGCTTCTCTCTTCTCACTAAATCCATTTGCATGCTAAAGTTCAACATGAGGGTTTCTATTCACATTTTTATTATCAATACTGAACTGGGATTTGTTATGTCAAATGGCTTGGGGGTTCCTATTTTGTTCTAAACCTTCAGTAAAATTAGTTGTTATGAATCTCAAATCAAAACAATCATATAATGCCATAATTTTGTTATTAACATAGTTAAAAACCTGTTCCTTTGGACTTACTTTAAACCTAAAGCAGGGGTGTAACAGGGTATTCCACAGGGTGCAACATTTAACATGTCTGGATTCAATACTCATTATTAATCAGGAGGTCATCTCAAAGTATTTGAGTAAATGGGAAGATAAGCAGATAGCTACCTACCAGTGCCACATTTGATACGTTGTAAGCAGGAGACAGGGACAAGATTTTTCATTAATTATAAATATACCTACAAATGCTTGAACATTACTTCTTTAATCCCAACTATTGATAAAGACAAACAGAGTTTTCCCTGGGTGTATGTACTTATAATTTGTTGTATATTTTATAATAGTTATATACATGTTTTACTTTGTCAAGATTAATTATTTCCTCAATCTTATGGGCTGGAAGCACAGATATAAAAAATAACAATAGAAAAACTATTTATTAAGCCTGCAGGGTATAAAAAGGTTAGAAATAATTGACCAAAAGAGAAACAGTTCATTTTCCTTCCAAAGGTACCTTGGAAGCCATTATAACTATTGTAGGTGCTTTAAATTCAAACAATGTGCTTTCATATTTCATTCTCTTTTTGGCTTGAATTGACCCCCTCCCACCCTTGACTTTCAGGACATGTTACTTTGTAGAAATAACAGAGATCTTATTCTCGTGTCCCCCCAAAAATGTGTACTGGTCTATTTAAACGTTTTTTAGATATCTAAATTGAAAGGTATATGTGGAAATATATGCATATTTACATACATATACATATGCATCATATACACTTGTATTGACTGGCATCTACATACACACATCTAGAGATATATACGTAAACATAAATCTAGACCATATGCGTCAGTGCGTCTTGAATCATCTACTGGGAAATAATTCTTAGTCAAATTTTGATTATAGCCAAAACTTTTGCAATGCTTCTGGCGTGGTTTCTTATTTAGAAAGGTATTTAGAAAATTGCTTTGGTCATTTTTACATGTTTCAGTCGTCTTTAACCATGTTAAAGAATGTAAGCAAGATAAAGATGTGCTGTTTGTGCAGATGGACACTTGCACCTTGCATCTATTAAACGGGAGAAATTCTTATATTACAATTAGTAGAATTTTATATATCTTTTATCTTTTATTGCCTCCTAAGAATCTTACATTGTTTGAAGAGAAAATTAGTTCGAAGGTCGGACATGCTCCTCGATTTTGCAACCACAGGTATTAAATTATAATATGATCAATGATCAAACGATCAGATCATGCAACAAACAAACAATAAATTGACATTGACAGGAGCGTACTCTGCCTAGAACAAGAGAACCTTTACATGGAAGCCTAGCCCACTCAAATGGGGAGAAAAAATACAGCCGTTGCTACAATCAATCTAATCGCAATTTGCACCTAAGCCATCTTGCAATGGTCCAACCAACTGGCAAGAAAGTATCAGTACAATCTCAATATCACTGAACTGTCATCAACCTGATATGCGAACACAGCCCGTTCAACAAGGCTGATCGTTGTCATAACTCACGATGTAAACAAACAAACCTTCATGTGGTAAGGCACATGAAGTTCAAGGCCAGGTCAACTTACAACAACTTTCCCTCCGTGTGGTTAAATCTTCCCTTAAAAGAAACAATATACGATGTATTTTGATCAGAAAGCGTCCAGCACGACCGACCTCCATATCATTGCCACATCTTCATAGCTCCTACGATGCTAGGTTACCATCTCAGTACCTGTCCTGAACTTGATCGAACTCTGTCCTGGTAAAATGAGTAGTGCTGCATTCGTTGGTAACAAGGAATCGATTATCTGGCTGATGGACAGATCAAAGATGCTTGGCTATCGCGAACAGCCTTACCCATAATAGTATTGTTCCCCTTTCATACGATTTCTATAGTAAAGACCCTTCCTTTTCAGTTCCTCTTCACTGTTTTCATCGTCACCTTACTCCGACCCAATACGTCTGACTCACCAACCTCACTTTCCTAACAATCACAGGGAATCGAGAAAAGCTGTATTGCATTATGACTTGTTGCCGTGCCAGATACAGAACTGCACGAAACAGAGATGGGGTTAGAATGGGGGGGAGGGGGTAGATATTGGTAAAAAACAAATATAACACGCCCAATTCCTTATTTACTTGGATTCTTTTTGCAAGAGATGGGGGAGGGGTATAAACCTTTTTCGGCCTATGGGACTCCTGACCGGTCACGAAGCTGGCTCTCCAAGGGAGGGGGGAGGGCGGGATTTCCAAAATATGAAAGGGGGTGATCATAAGTTTCATCGTTCTCCGGAAATAATCCTAACAATAGAATCCATTCAATTTTATATCACTTTTGGTTACATCAACACAAAAATGTCAGAGGTGGGTACATTCAACTGAAAGTGGCATTGTATAGTCTAAATTCTAGCTGGGACAAGCTAAGCCATTGGTTGAAAGTCGTGAAAAAAGTTTATTCATTAAGGCCAAAGGGCACAAGTTTTTTTGTAGTTCTGAAGTTATATCTCACGGAAGGCATTTTCAAGGAACTTTCAACGCACATACCCATAAACGTACGGGCAAGAGTCACCCCAGAGTCATCCCATAGGTCCGACATTTTTTATTTCCGATGCATCATGATATAGTACAGTGAAAATATATATATGCCGATCAGAATGTCAGGGGGGGCGGAATACGCTAGTGAATTCTCTCAGGGAGGCGGTGCCCGCCCTTGCCTCCCTCACCTTCGTGACTGCTATGACGCTATAACACGAGTTCAGATCAGTGCGAATCACTTGACCGTAACCACGTGGGCTCACCCCTCAAAATTACGATCAGCTCCATGTCAGTGTGAGAATTTAAACTTAGCCTCTACTTTAGGAATTACAATGTCAATCCCTCAAATTCAGAATACCTTCCCTTAAAAGTAATGGCGCTGGCTCTGGGCCCCAGGGCTACGTGGGTCAGTCCTTGGGAACGGAAATGGAAAGTCTCAAATAAGAAAGTTGAAAAACTGTGAAAGAAGAACACGAAATATGTTGATTTCCGAGACGAGGGTGCCACAAACCGACGAAAATGGAGCAATATATTTGCAACAGTAACCCGAATTTACATGGCATTGAAATCTTATGATGACGATGATGATTACAGTGATGTTGCTGATTCTATGATATCATGATAATGCACCATTGAAAAATATATTATACACTCCTGTTCTCTTTTTCTGCATGCAAAGAAGACGGTAGTGTCTACGATTTGACCACCTTCGGAGAAGTCACCCCCGAAAATACGCACACAATAAATAAATCGCTCTTGTTTAATTTAATACTAGTTTATCCTAATATAGCCTCGTTTTGATAAGCTCGTTTTGGTAATCTCGTTTTATGTCCTTTTACACTAATTATTTCCTGTACGTCAGTAGCATTGAAATCTTAATGTATTAAGATTTTAATAGTCAGTACCCTTTTCCTGTTGTAACACTTATTGTAACAGTCCTCTTTGTGCTTAGTAGATTTGGTTTTGATCCGAGTTTAACTGAGTTCAGACTAGTGTTACATTCGCTCACTCTTTCTCTCTTCGAATATAGCCCTTTCCAGTAGGCATGTTCTTTCTTTCATACTGCAGGTAGCGAATGATGTTATAAGGTTTCTGATGTAGGCTTTTAATCAGGGGGAGGTCATTTCAAGATTGCCGCCCAACAGCACCACAGATACCAAACACTAGCTTCTACTTCGAACTAAAGATTGCTCCACCTGAAATTGAAAAGGGATGTTAATTGTAGAAGTTTACATAGCTCTGTATGCATGATCTCTTCAGCTTTTATTATTCACCTCTATGTGATCCCTTTAATTTCACGTCCATAAAAGCCTGTTATCTGTTAACTGCCTGCGTCTAAATGGAAAGCGCTCATCAAGGAGTAGCCGTAATAACGTAAATATATTATTTACAAGCAATGTATTAGCTTGAAAGTTAAAGTATCTGCCGCCTGTTCCCAGTTTTGAGGGTGTGAACTGTCTGATAAGAAGGAGAAGCATTTTCTATTTCTCTCAGGTCTGTGTGCGAGTATAAAAATGACGTCATATCCTTTAGGAGTCACCGAAGAAGACGTTGTCATCATCAACTCTGTGTCACAGAAAATCGCCAGTTCCGAAACTGAAAAGGTGATTTAGTGTACATATTCTAGATCTTTCATTAAGAAGTAAAGAGACTGGTAGTCTCAAATGACGAAAATTTCTAAATGGTTATTTGAATAATATAATCAAGCCAAAATTGTTAGTTCAGTGTCTATTTGTGTAACATTGATCTTGTGTTCAAAAGTACTGAAACGGTTTTAACAATGCGGTTGCCATGCCGTCAAAAAAACTTTTACCGCAATTCCAAGGGAAATAATAACATAAATAGTGCATGAAATGCATGGAAACGCACAGAATGTTATACACATTAGAGTATTGGGTACATATCAACGAACAAATAAACAAAGGCCTGCTATAGTTTGATTGGATAAGTCAAAATAGAGCGGGGAAAATTCTTCTCTGAAGAGTTTCTAAACAACTTTAACGCTGAATATAGCAATGAAGTTGACGTCGAACATACAGTAATGGCAATAACAAAGGATCGTCGAAGATTTTATTTCACTGCTTCGGCGATCGATTTAAGACAAACGACATTGAGTAACTTCAGTGGACACACGCATTTTACATGCAAAAATAGGCTGTTAAATGCACATTAAAAATTTTCAAGTTGCTTGCTGAATAGAAAAGTCAGGTTTAGAAATCCTTAAGATTTCTTCCATAGCGAATTCAGTTACCTATACAGGAAATCGTGCAACTTCAAGTAGTGTACTACGGTATTTATGAGACGCATGCGCATTTTATGGAAGAAACTGCCAAGCCCATCTCTAAAAAAGACTGGATTGAGTGTCTATCGTTCGAAACGCATGGTCAATCGTGAATCATTTGAGCGCCATATTAGGACTGAAGAGCGGATGGACCAACGTCAATGTCAATATGAAAGTCAAGTGTCGCCTCGCTCACTGCCGCTCCTACATACTTCAAACCTTACTTTTCATTCTCTTCCTGCATCCAAAAGTGCAGAACTGGTTACAGTGCTTCGCCATTTTAACTATTTGGTACCAATACGGCGTTTTCCATTTGGCTGCGCTGACCATATTTGTTTACATCAGCAAATAATGGACTGCTCGATCCACTGACGTTCTTTAGAGGTCAGTGGCTACACTGCATGCTTATGAATTGCTCTGAACTAAATAATCTTGACAGAAATTACTTAATTTGCTGCAGAAAGACTAATACTACACTCCAGTATTCAAGATAATACCTTCTTTCTGCGTTTCCTATCTATAAGCCTACTTTGCTTTCATTTCCTTCTTTGGAAATATTTGGTGTCGTGACTTAATTCACCATTGAAATCGACAGATGTGATATTATTAATGTCTAATTCCCATGATATTCGACTGTGGTCACCCGTCTTGAACAAATGCCAGAAGTATTCAGGGTATCTTCCTTACTGCTGATTTAATTGAGGACAGAAGGTTTCACAAAATTTACATCCAGATCATTTTCTTCCTAAATGCAAAGTTCAATTCTTCTCGTATAAGTATGTATTTATGAGAACATAGCGTATAGAAACGTAACCCATTAAAACAATAAGAGTTAAGGACTTACTAAGAGCGGGAAGGCTAAAGTTGTAATGATACGAAGAACATTCTATAGCCTATAGTGACGTAAATACTACGGTAAGCAGATGAAAATGGTCTGTACGGTTTTTTGTCTTTAACTGTGTTTCGATGACTTTACTTTTCTATTTTTGACCTTCATACTGTATTTCTGAATAGAATATCAATAACATGAAGGTTTTATCAGTTAGTCATTTACCATAAGAACACATTTGTCGCGGGAGTTGTTTTAGGTTCGGCGTTTGTTCGAGCTCTACTGCGTCTAGTCCAGTTAGCGACGATGTGCGACGAGAAGCGAGTTCTCATATATAGTGGCGGGACGTAGTTACTGTTCTTTCCTTTAATTCTCTTGCAATTTCTTTTTCACTAATAATTTTCCAATTTTGCATGACTAGTAGTTTAGTAAAGTTCGAATTGCCACTTCAGTTCACAGACCTGCACGATGGCCATTCTGGAGGTCTCTGTTCGGTTACAGTAAAAGAGGAAGTAAAGTTTAAGTACAACTAAAATGTTCAAGCGCGTGAAACTTAATTGACCTACGAAAATTATACACTATGCACATAGAAACTGCCAGAAACTTCGTGATCATACTCATCTGTCTCAATTAGTTGTCTGAAGGACCGATAAGACGATGGAGGAGTTTATCAGAACAGAAGTTCGGCAACTCCATATTCCGGGTATTATTCGTGACACATGAGAGTGAGGTCACATGCATCTCACTTACGTTCTAGATCTGGCTTTCGCATTGTCATCGACCAGCTCTAAAATTCGTCTCTAAAAACGTAGAGGCGAGAAATGGTGGGATAATATCTGCGGGGGGTACGGAGCTAGGGTGCTTCAAAAGCCTTTTACTCCCAAGCGTAATACTTTTTAACTATTAGCACAAACCTTGCATAGTTCACCCGTATCTGAGGAAGTATGAGAGTTCACAACATCGTTAACAACACTCAACAAGAGTACTCCTGACAATCAGTGACTTACATTCATTGATGACCACGTCAAAGGACCCCCGCGATGCAAATCAAAACGATATGCTCTCAATTTCGAGCCAAGGTTATCGACACGTAATGGGAAAGAGTCAAGGAACAAAGTAGTGCTTGAAAAAAACACGGAAGCGAGACATGATAGCAAGGACACGCCACGCGATGTTCCGGAGATTCACAATCATATCTTTCCGCCCCTCATCACATCAAAGAATGTTTACAGTAAGAAAACAACGGGATTAGGAGGATTATTTCATTTTATGTGAATCGTTAGATGATACTTTAAATAATTACACAGACAAAGAAAATCTGTTTACTTAGAATCGATCCCAGTTTAAGAGCGATCGTAACGTTTTCGAGCAAAGTGTGACGCTCTTTAATTTTACGCAAAAATTAGTACCCCTCACCCCCACCATTTGTTCTCTGGGTAGAATGAACCTGTGCTGCGATTAGTAACTTTAGGGTATATTTATTTGAAAATTAATTGTATGATCCATAAAACTTTTTTGCATAGACACAACCGGGCCCGTAGCCAGCACTTCAGGTTTGGGGGGCAAGGCTACATTTTGGGGGGGCATCCGGTTTACATCCTGCCGAAACCACCTTGAACAATGGGGTGACTAGAAACTCTACTACGCTAGTTTCTTATGAAAACACAATCGTAACTTGATATTAGTCTCATTTATGGGTTTGAAAATTAACGAAAAATTCATATCCCTGCACAGATAAAAAGTTATTGATAATTGAAATCGATGACCAACTTTAGTGTATTACGGTCAAAAAAACTCCACCTTTCAAGGGTTAAATGGAAAAGGGGTTTTCGTATAATCCTAAATTAACACATCTTACTCACATATTGATGGAGAAGAAGAAACACATTAACACAACAAGAATATGGAGGTGTGAAACAAGTTCAGGTCAATATCTATGTTTACACAGTCAAACCATGATTATGGTAAAGAACTTTCATAGTCAACTTTCGTTATGTCCACTCATCTGTGCATGATTGTCATCAAAAGGGGAGGTAGTTATTTAGTGAAGGATGTAACGAACCCTCCGCTTACAATTATGTACTGAAGATAATATGGTGCTCAAATGTTGTAATCTGAGCCTAGAAATATAGGATTTCACTCTCCTGACAATTTTTGAATTTTCCTCTTTCCCTAATTGCTCAACAGATGACAAGCCTTTCACATAGTTCTTCATCGTGCAATTAAAAAAGCGGCTGACAATACTTGCAACAAAATCATGCCCATTTTGGCAAGCCAGAGATTCATCCATTAGTCTGGAAATGTTTGGTCAAAGTTGAGGATATGGTGCATTAGTGTCTGAAAAAATTATTTATGATTCTTCCTCTGCATAAAATTCCTCTCAAGTTCCTTGGTAGACGTAATTGTACACAAAACAGACAAGCATTGTACACAAATTAAGTATGCTATATTACTCGGAGTAACAAGGTCATCTCTATTTACAGAATGAATGAAAGCTCTGACGTTTTCATTTACAACGTCAAAATCTTCCTGTGATGGTGAAGGTGATGCAGCACTCTCAACAAGTAACTCTGAACAGTAAGAACAATATCTTGCGCGGATTTCTGATCTTACAAGAGCCCCTGCAATTAAGTAAATTGCATTACTGTCTCCAAGATCTGGCTCAACAATTTTATTTTGCACTCAATCAACAATGTTCATTGTATGATTTATATTCTGGCTGCCAGCAGTTCCCTCAGAATCCGTGATAATAGAACTTATCTCTGTTTAGGTACAGCATGAAAATTTTAGAAGAGATATGGCCCTGATCTTTGTCTCATTGTCAAACAGTTGCTTTACAGATATGAAATAGTTAGCACCCGACAACTGTCTATACCATCCAAAGCGCTTCTCTATATTATCAAATTGTAGCTACCCTAAGAGTACATATTTGAAGCTAAGGAAGTCAATGAGATATCTGGAAACATCAACAAGTGCTAAACATGTATGGCGGGCAGCTGTGTACGTTTCTTTGGTGAGACTAATGTTTCCTTTAATAGACCATCCTTCCAAAAACTGGACAAACTGTTTAACGATCTCTAGCTTCCAGTCATTAGATGATAAAACCGGGCTCTTTGATGCATCTCGTTTGTGCTCTCCAGAAGCAGTTGAGTTCACATTTAGCACATTCCAAAGTTTGATAATAAGACCAATGTAATTTGCAGTCCCAAGCCATTCTTTATCACAGTTATTATGGTAAAATTGTAGTGCACGATGAGTACTTTCATGGAATATTGACATAGCTAGTTTCACTGATGTTTTTTCGATGATTTTAGGAGCTAGTGACTTAAGACTCGCTTTGTATGCAAGTTTTACTTAGTTTCACACTCTCTAATGCGTAGAAATATTTAATGCCCTGAAAATTAGTGGTGAAAGGTGTGACAATAATTATCATTGTCAAGTTTGGGGCACTCCACAGTTCCTTTCCTTTGAAAATTGTTGTAAATATTTTTAATGCTGTGTACTGGATCAAAAGTGAGATATAGTGGCTTTCCAGTGATAGAATTTAAAACTGATGTTCCTAGTTTGCCACCACACAAAATGTTTGCAAAGAAAGACCTATTTGCAGAATGGTTATATAAAGACACAAAAACCACACAAAATGTTCGCAAAGAAAGACCTATTTGCAGAATGGTTATATAGAGACACAAAAACCACATTGAAGCGAATATTGTGTAAACGTTCAAGAGCCTCCAAAAAGTAATGATGAAGTTTTGAGGCTTTCAAGGTTCGTACAGGATATATTGCTACAACATATCTGTAACTTCCAGCTATGGAGCAAATGAAACATAGCACAGTGCCACATACCTCGCTTTCACTTGTCAGTCCTAACATCTTCTCTTGGCTTCTACAATACTCAACTCTGTGAGCTACATAAAGTTCATCAATCATAAGTAGTACATGTTCCTCATAATCTTTAAGTTTTGAGAAACGAAGCTTAAGGTAGTCTTTAGCCCCTGCATGTGAACGATCATCTACCTTCCATGTGATAGCATTAAGAGTTCTCTCCGATGGAGTGCATAAGACCTCCTGTCTCCTCAACTCACTGTAAGCAGTAGCACAGAGCATATAGGATATAACTAAAGATTAAACATGCAACAGAGTACCTACCTCCGTGCTGAACAGCAAAACTTTGATAATAATAATTATAATGTATAAGTGTAGCCCGCGTGTATACTGGATAATACAAGTTAGTAACTCACCAAAGTAAACACTCGTCGATCTCCAAGTAATGCAGTCTATTTACTGATTTACATAATCCTTGAGTTATTGTTCATCTAAGTCGTTCATCTGTCATAACTTCTTAACTTATTAATCTGTCAACACTAAATCTCTCCCCTCTTTGGATTGTTTATCTCTCTCCCCTCTTTGGGTTGTTTATCTCTCTCCCCTCTTTCGATTGTTTATCTCTCTCCCCTCTTTGGATTGTTTATCTCTCTCCCCTCTTTAGAATTAAATGTTCCTGGTAATGCATATAGTGTCTTTTCAATACAAGTAGAGGTCTTTAAAATAAGCTGGAGGACGTCTATTTCGAACTGATCATTGATGAGGTGTAGAATCTTGTGAATTTTCAGACACAAAGTCATTATTGTTAGGTGAGTCTTGTGAAGAAGAAATTGGTGCTAGGGACTTTCCTGACAGAAGATACATTTCTCATAATTGTTGGTGACGAATTTCGTTGCAAAATGACTGAAAGGCCTTTTTTGTCAATCACTTTATATGGGCAAGGATCATACGGTGAAGATAATTCGTTGAGCTTTGGTTGCCGAAGAAGAACAGTATCGCCTTTTTTAATAGTTGCACTATGGCACATTATGATGTGAATGCACCTACGCAACTAACTGTTGATGCTAGTCCATTTGGACTAGTAGCCATTCTTACACAAACACACGATGGTGAACAAAAGCCCATATGCCAGTCGCACCTTTACTGATGTCGAAAGACGGTATTCGCAGACCGAAAAAGAAGCCTTAACGGTCATTTAGGGCTGTGAACGTTTAAATCTATATTTAAGAGGAACAGAATTTGACCTAATTACTGACCACAAACCATTGAAAATGATTTATAGTGCGAAAGGTCATGCTCCTGCAAGAATAGAGCGCTGGGTTCTTTGTCTGAATTGAATGTCATTTACAAGCCTAGCTCACAAAACCCTGCTGATGTATTGTCACGTCTGCCAATTCCACACATCTTACAAGAATAAAGTTATTAATCTATCAAAAACTAAATCTCTTTGGATTGTTTATCCCAAAATAATATTTATTTATTTTTTTTTAACTTTGGATGTATTTTTTACCTTCTCATTGGTATACAATTTAGATCATCGCTTTACATGCATATCTAAAGTATCGTAAAACATGCAATATTCATCGTAAAATGATTAAATTAACTACTAAAGCAAATAAAAAAAATTTAAGAATTCTAGTTATTCAAATATTGACTGACCAGAAAGAAACACAAAACAACAAAATAACAAACTCAACACCAAACGAGGAAAAAATGAACAACAAATAAAAACCCGACCTAAAACGTATTGTATATCTGCAACAGGCTAACATTGCAAATTTGGATCTTATTACGAGGTTAACAGATCTGAAGTGTCCCATCCTTTATCCTTATTATATCCATATTTTACGTAATTTATAAACTTGATACGTAAATTGATTCCAGATCTTTGCATAGTGATTTATATTTAACATTTTTGCGGTCCCAATTCGTTTGTTTGTTAGTTTCAAACCCTACAGTGAGCTCAAGAACATAAAGCTTCCCTTGAGATTTAACAATTAGATCCGGGCGAAGATCAGGGCCAGTAATGATGGATGGAGACTTGTATCCAAGTGCCTCCAATTATTTTGAACTTGGTTAAGATGTGAAAGGCAGCCAGATACAACATGTTGAACGATTCGTGGATTCAAGCATTCATGACAAAGATTACCACTAGACTTCTTCCAGAGATGAAGCTTTGTAAGAGTAGGAAGAGTATTATTAAGATACCTGCAAGTGAAACTGTAGATGTTTTTGGGAAGGCGATTGACTGCTTTTTGCCAGCTCGTTAAGTTTTCCTTAAAATATTGTTCTGTCAGGGCCTTGACAATAAAAAAACCTTGGGATAACTCGTAACTCGTGATTCTTTGGCTGACTGGATGTCCCTAATCACTGCTCTGCTGTTTTTGAATGAATATATCTCTGGTTAAGTTATGTATTTCTTTAATGTCTGGTTCATCAGAGTTTATCAATTTATGTCTAATTATAGACTGGCACTGTGTGAATTTGGTAGATATATCAAGAACAATTAGACCAAATTTAGATTTGCTTAACATAATGGTATCCAAGGAACCACATGGAGGGGTTTAATCCATGTAATATTTATATCACAAATTGTTGAATGCCATGAGATCTTTGGTAATAATATCTATGGTAAAGAAGAAACTTATAATAATAAAAGAGATAATAGTGGTCTCCTTTGACAAATGACCTGCAGAGAGCTAGGTCAGACAAAAAGGTGCCTAAACAAAGAGTTAAACAAAGATTGAGACAGCAATTCGAAACCACTTAACGCCTCCTTAAAAGGGGGATCCCCAATAGGCGACTCACATGAACACAGATCTTAAGCGCCCAGAATGCTTTTGTAAATAAGAGAATCAATATTAGGCGACAATGACTTCCAACGTACATTTCCCATGACCAATATATGAAAGTTTTGACCGGAAAAACGCATGTTACACCAACCTGTGATTCCAAGTCAAATTTAAGAACTTTTTAACGCAAGAAACGATCTATGATGAAAATTGTTTTCTATTAGGTATTGCTACAACAGTCCCGATTCAACAATTAAAGACAAGTTAAGTTTAGTGCGATGCATGAAAGAATAGCGACACGGCTGAATGATGTACTCAATGGTAGAAGGGGCAATCCCACTGTGGATGACCTATGAAAGGACAGTTTTGCGCCAAAAAGACCCAGCAAAGGGAAGTGCTGTTGATAACTTTAGGCCAATAGCTTGTTTTCCGTTAATGTGGAAATTATTAACTGGAATCATTGCAGACGACATGTACAATTTTATGGAAAGGGAAAATCTGCTCCCAGAAGAACAAAAAGGATGCAGGAGGAAAAGAAGAGGAACGAAAGACTAGTTACTGATCGACAAAACTATACTTAGGGATTGTAAGAGGAGGAAGACTAATTTAGCTATGCTGTGGATAGATTATAGGAAAGTCTATGATCTTGTCCCCTATAGCTGGATTTTTGAGTGTTTGAACATGTTAGGTATTGTCGACAACATCAGGGCCTTTATCGAAAAAAGTATGCAAAACTGGAAACTTGGTTCCTACCTTTGTGAAGTCGAGATGAATAGAGGTATATTGCAGGGAGCCTCTCGTCACCGACCGCACCGTCGTCGTATTTTCGTTATCTGCATGATCTCAATGTCCATGTTACTACAAAAAGTGAATACGTCTTATGAATGGGAAAAAAAGGAATTCGAGCTTAGCCACGTACTCTTCATGGACGACCTTAAAGTGTTTGGAAAGAACGACGACCAAATAGACAGTTTAGTGAATACTGTGTACTTTTTCAGTGAAGGCATTGGCATGGAATTTGGATTAAAGAAACGTGGGGTGGTAATAATGAAGAGAGGAAAACTAGTGAGATTTGATTTTATTCACTTGCCTAATGGAGAGGTGATGAGGCAGGTAGATGAAAAAGGATAAACATACCTTGGGGTATTACAGTTAGACGAGATAAAAGAGAAGGAAACGAAGTCAGAAGAATCACAGAGTATAAAAGGAGATTGAGGTTAATTTTGGAATCAAGTCTGAATGGAAGAAATATGATTCAAGCCATTGATACTTGGGCAGTTGCCCATTTAAGATATGGTGCAGGAACTATTGATTCGAGGGTGGAAGAGTTGAGGACGATAGACAGGACAACAAAAAAGACATTGACCATGTATGGGGCTTTTCATCCAAAAGGAGATATTGATAGACAATATGTAAAGAGAAAAGAGGGAGGTAGGGGTTTGATCAGTATCGAAAACTGTGTACGGTCGGAGGAAAACAACTTGGGCCTATATATTAGAGAGTCGAATGAGATGCTTTTGAAGGGAGTGAAAAAAGGTGGTGTTATCCAAACTGATAATTTGATTGGAAAGGATGAATTTAAAAGATCTTACAATAACGAGACTAAAACCAAATGGTACGAGAAGAGAATGTATGGCCAGTTTGTTAGAGAAATGCCTGAAGAAATTGATAAAGACTTACCCTGGCAATGGATTACTAGAGGAGATCTCAAAGTCCAAACGGAAGCTACAATATTTGCGGCACAGGAGCAGGCATTGCGAACAAACTACGTTAAAGATAAGATTGATAAAACGTCAGGAAGTCCCTCGTGCGGATGTGTGGAGAACACGGAGAGACAGTGCAACATATTGTTTGTGAGTGTAGTAAGTTGTCCCAACCCAAATATAAGAGGAGGCGTGATAATATTGCTAAGCTTATACATTGGATACTATGTTAGAAGATTACCATATAGAGTTCGTCAATAGAAATATTGGATAACTATGCAGAACAATTTGCCTCATCAACGATCTCTACTAGGCCCTAAGATCGCTGAATATCGCAGGCTAGGGCGTAATGAAGAAAGGCCCATCTGGGAAACAAAGCAAAGCCAAGAGCATGGCTGAGATTGCCAAGGTAAGTAACGTTCTTCATTTCCCTATCAAGAACATTAATGTTACTGCCTCTATTGCATGGACTATTTATGTGGATAAATGAGCATAAATGTAAAATTCCAAGATAAAATGTTTGTGACTTTTTTGTGCTATTTTGTTAAAAGGCCCTTACCCTATTACAGATTTTTGCTAAGGTCTGTATCTAAGCGACTCGTGTTCACATTTATTATGTAGGCCTACGGTACTTACAATTTTCTTCTTAGGTACACATCTACAGCGACTGTCAATTTCGAGCAGTGGTGCAAGGCAATTTGTTATTGTCAACGAAATGGTTTGTCAGTTGTACTCCCGGTGCTGGATTCACGCATTTGCGAGAGGTATTTGTCAACTCGTGCGAGAATGAAAGTCCCGCCTTTATCCTCGTCTGCTGCGGGACAAACGATGTTTCGAGGGAGCTCGGCATCAAAAAGAGAAGAAAATTTCAGGAACTTGATGACCTGTATGGCAACCAAATGTCCAAAGTCTCGGGTTAGTAACTAAAGTCATAGCCTTGTTTCCGTCTTAATTTCACGCTGTGAAACGTGTTTCGTTTACACTTCCAATAACTAGATTTCAGCATTCCTATTAAGAAAGCTAACACAGGCAGGCCATTACCAATTATGGACTGTGTGCATATATATTTTTCCTTCCGTCGTCATTTTATAATGCCTTCCCTACTTTCCAAAATTTGTGATTGATGTCTCTCTTAGAATTATAGGAAATACCGCAACCAGCGTTTGACTAAGAGAAAAAGTTCTTAGGACAATAAATTTAAAGCATAGCATCTTAAACTTCTCCATGTGAACTCTGGTCAATTGATATTTACATGTTATATATTTACATGATATGTTGTATTATGTAGAAATATCTTTATCTACCTTATCTCAATACATATACGGTACCATTGCTGTTTGCATTATGCAATGCTCACCGCGCATGCGGTTTGAGCACTCTGGCATGGTACCACATGAATCTTTTAAACTGCCTTGTTGCAAGCGTGCTTGCTTCATAGCTAAGATTCAGTCTCTTCACTCTGTTCTGCACTGATGAGCCCACAAAGGGCGAAACAGTACTGTCTGCAGATTGAGTATATATATACATATACATATATATATATACGTGGGAAAAAGGTTTTTAAACCGACCGACACTTGAAAGAGGTTTTTAAACCGAAAGCTTGTGAGCTGGCCTCTAGACATTTTTTAGTTTTTATATAGTTTTATTGCCTGATAATCGCAGTTTTTAGCATTATATATATATATATACTATATATATATAATATATATATATATAAGGCTAAATGGCACTTAAAACAGGTATAACTACATGTTATTGTTAAAAAATAATGCATATCTTGAGAAATAATACTGTATAAGGACGTTTAGGTGCGATCGTTGAGACGATTGGTTCCGATATTTGTCATGAGTACTTGTGTTCCGGAGGTATTTAGAATGGCAAATTATTCGAAGGCGCAAAATAGCTTTTAAGGTAACTTTTGCTGGGTCTTTTTTCATGAAACGATACGTAGCAACTTGTATTCCACTCCAATCATACTTGCATCTGGTAAACATTTTTTTGACTTAACTACCTTGCCTTATGGTGCATAAAAATACATATTTTACCTATAATTTCGCCAACAAAAAACTAAACTTCAATGTCAAAGGTCTTTAAGATATTTAAAACCTTAATATCAAAGCATAAAACCACGTTTTATAGCAGTTATGCATAATAAAATAGCCGCGGGCCTGCTAGGCTCATCACCCCTTTCACCATTCTAATTTCTCCCATGAGGCTCATTTTTTGGTCTTTTTCAATATGTAGACTGATTAGTTAGGTTAGACCACTGGGACGTTAGATGATGTGATAAATAGATCGAAAGCTTCGTACATTGTCTATTGATGTATCGTCTCGGATTGCTTAATATCTTCAATACGATAAACATGCGCATTCTTTGCTGGGTGTTGCTGTTCATAACAAAATTGCGATTCCGCCTAGTAAATCAATTACATACTCTGTGTATCAGTTTTGTTCCTTAAGGTTTCCATTCAAGTAAACGGCAACTGTGCAACAAGATTCAGAAAAAAAGGGTTCTAAACATACGTGGATCTTCTAGTACAGGTCCGCTACATCTTCTACCACAAGCACTGTCACAGCATTTCTCATTGCCTTGGCATTCTTGGTCAGCATTGCAGAAATCTTCCTTAGAGATTGTACATATTCCCTTTACTTTCTTACAATACCCAGGCTTTATTGCTGATAGAAAAGAAATAATTTTGTTATCATAAC
This sequence comes from Alatinidae sp. Z8VKAUB7J3, assembly GCA_010016025.2. Classification (NCBI taxonomy): domain Eukaryota; kingdom Metazoa; phylum Cnidaria; class Cubozoa; order Carybdeida; family Alatinidae; species Alatinidae sp. Z8VKAUB7J3. Next base: position 16,065,687 of record JAAAKM020006971.1, on the reverse strand, counting down.
AAATATTGTTTGTGCATGACTTGAGTGCTAACAACATATCTTCCAACGAGGAAATGAATGTCCACATGACACCACTTTCTCCTATCATGATTTAAAGGCATACTAGTAATAATTTTAAACTTCATGTATTTATTTCATTCCAAATAATGCAACCATTACTCACTTTACTGGCATAACGGTTACATGTCTAATAATAATAATAATAATAATAATAATAATAATAATAAAAGGTGAGGGGATGGCTTATGCCATAGTGAGGAGATAGGCATTGCTTTTAAGAATATTCACCCCATACAAACATTACAGAAAAGTAACATAACCTGTATTGTACTTGCAACAGTGTATATTAGTATGAAGTACTGAAATGTAATAATTATCATTTACAGACTTAATACCTGTACGTTTATATATATAAATAAATTGAATATTGATAAATTGAAATAAAATAAAACACACACACACACACACACACACACACACACACACACACAAATGTGAACATTTATGGGACTACCTTTCTTCCCTGCTCAGGTCTTAACAGGTGGCTTTAGAGAATGGTTAAGTGAACAGGATTTGAAACTCTGCAGTTGCCCACTACCATTCCTCTTGTCATTCATTCTATTTATCAAGCCAAACCATTTCCTTTGTATCTTATTTGTAACTTACAGATTGCTTCCTTAATCAAAGATTGGGAGCAAAGTGCTACAAATTTACACTTTGAACTATTCCGAGCAGTGGAGCAGGTACGGATTTTTTATACTGATTGTTTTTGTTCGTTTGGTGTTATATTGCATTCAATCCTTAAAAAGCAACTTTCAGGGAAGGGGTTACTTGACGCAAAAAGAGTAAGAAGATAAAGTAAAAGAAGCAAACAAAAAGCGAAACAAAAAGTAGGAGAAAAATGGAAAGCTAGTTTTATCGACCTTTACGTAAAACTGTGCAAATTTTATGTCATTTGGAAGCAGTTTCCTAGGGAAGGTGGGGAAGTTTTACAGTCCAGGAAAGGTGAAGTGGAATAGAGTCAACCAGGTCTGAGGATTACACACTAAAAGAGTTACTATAAAAGGGGCTCAAAGATGCGACCTGTCTTCGATGAAACATACACTTTTTTGCCATGCTCAACAGAAGTCTTTCTAAGCTTTGTTTAGATACGGACATATTGGTCCATTATTTCCTAATGAAACTTCTTTCAGACCTTACTATACTGCTAGTTGATGCATAGAACTGCAAAAGCAAACCCGCTACCTGCTGAAGCTTCAGTTTCTGGCAAATCTGTAGAGAGGCTGGTCTCCAGTTGCGTTGAGCTGAGCTGGATGTCGATGTTCACCGGTGGATGATTGGGAGCTAATGTGGCGACCAGATAAATAAAAGTATGTTAACATTGGAGGTCACCTAGCTCACTTGATAGAGCGCACGCCGTGAAAGTGTGGGTCACGGGTTCAATCCCCGGTGGTGACATATTTTCTATTTTTCTAGTGTTCTTTTCAAATCTAAAATCTGTATTTCTCGTTGCCGACACGAGGACAGAAGTTTTAAATTTTAGAAAACAATGCGACCTTTTCTCTTCTTCTCTAATCTTCCAAAAATGTGAGATTAAACATTGTTTTGTTAGCCTTCACGTGCAAGCCTCGGCATCTGGCAATATGGGTCATGCGTTGTTTAGTCGCTATTAGGGATGGCGATGGCTGTTGTGTGTCTACTTGCAGTATCTCTCTAGAAACATCCTCCTAGCCTAGCGTACAAAACAATCTAACCCATCCACGTGGAACAGTCATTAAACCTTGACTACTCTCTGTAGAGCTGGATTGACAATTTGTTGACACTGAATTTTTTAACTTTGAGATCGGTTTCTAGTTTTTAGCCAAATTGTTTTATCATACAATCTGATGTGTGTGGTACAAGGAGGCCTCTCCTCAATTCAATGCATTGTTTGTGTACATGGGCGCCGATTCTTTCCAAGCAAAAGAACGTGGTTAGATATCACTTGATGTTGCTGTGCTATAATAGGGCGTTGTTGTTATCTTCCGTTTGTAGGCCACGTGGTGTTTACACTCGGACAGAGCGCTGACGGTTATGGATTTGGTTAGACTAATAGAACAAGAAAAGGAGGCAGTAAGTAAAAATGGGTTACATGTTAGATTTACGCTTGAAACCTCTCACAACTGTTCAGATAATGGGTAACGGTTCCATATTATCAGCGAAAGAAGAGAGAGCATTTCAAAACGAAGAAAGCGTGAAAAAAAATGTCTCGTTATGAAAGAAAAACCGTGATGACTGGGACATACTGTGAAGTAATGTCTCAAGCTCGACCATAATAGTTACTCGGTTGCCTGATCTAGTAAAGATGTGTGTCTTTGCCGGGAAGCTTTTCAGTTGACAGTATGCACTCGTTCTCCTGTATCTAATTGGGGCAGTTAGTGCCGACAACACGTCTAGAAACTGGCGTCTCCAGAGGAGTACATCAAGTCTTTCATACGCTTCATAGCAATTAAAAACGATGCTATATGTGTACTATTGAATAACACGTCCATTGTCCAACCACGGAGACACGAGAGCAAGTTATGCAATACAAATGGGAAACAATCCTCCCTCAACGATCGGTAGCTGTTTCAGCTGAGTCGAACGTTTGCACACGTAATTTAGAATTGCCACATTCTACTTGCGGTTGAAATCTTATAATCATTGTCGTTTTCAGATTTTTAGTCTGTTTGTCATATTAATTCCTTATATCGTTTGGGTATTCATATTGTCGTAAATGGATTTATTTTGTATATTTTTCGACAGTAATGAGATAGTAAATCTTATACGTGTCGCAGCGTCATAGGTTATGGATCCACTCAGTTTGCCAAGTTGTTGAATGATTACTTAATCCTCAAGCAATCTAATCGGTTCGTCAAAGAAAATTCCTCTCCCTAGACAAATAGTAATGATTATTCGGCACAGTCTCGCGTGTACCTCGAAAAGTATTTTTTGCGACAGGATTCCTCCAGAACTATTTGGGAAAAATTGGGTTGGAAAAATCCAAAAAACTTAATAAACGGGGGTTGGAATAGACGGGGGGGAGTTGGAAAATAACAGAAAAGGAAGTCAAGAATCTATGTTTAGAATAAACTGCAACTCCCTAAACGTAAGGTAATACAACACAAACAATAGCCAGTTATTCGAAGTCATGGCAGTCTCCTACATGCCTTCCAAGATTTTAAAACTGTTCCCCTCGTTCTCCTGCTCAATGGCAGTATTATTGCTAACATGTGTAATGTTCGTCTTCACACTTCCTCGAGCCTCGTAAAAGGCCATCGTCATCTTTTAATCTGTGATTTTCATATTTTAATAAAGACATTTTCTGCTTGCCCGCCAAAGTACCTCCTCACATATACATACATATAAATGCCTATGCACACATCACACACATATCGCACACATAGATATGCACATGCACATGCCTATATGCAAACATATACACACGCTCACCAAAACTGGCAATTGCTATCTCCTGGAAATAGGATTACGCGAATGTATAATGTTGAAGTTTTAATTTACTGCTTTCCTTTTCAGATTTCTTATTTAGATGCTTTGATAAAGAATATTTTGGAATGCATCACACCAAGAAAATCCCAAGCAGAGAATATTAAAGTTGTGTCCCACTTGTATCAGCAATATTATGTTTTAAAAACACTGCTGCATTACAGTTCACGCTTTTTAGATTATGTTCATCAAACATACTATGAGGAGATACGGTAAGGAAGATGATACTGTTTTATCCTTCATACCTAGAGATTCTAGCAGAGGAATTTTAGTAATGGCTAGAGAAAATGAGCTGTGTTACTACCCGAATTCAAATCGTTTAAAAAGGCTGTCACTACCTGTTGCACGTCGTTGGTTTCGTTCCTACCACAGCTAAAATGTTAGCTGCGGTCACACACACCAGAGTGAAACGGATTTTCCGCTTCGGAATCCGAGGTGTCAAATCTGTCTTGGTATTTCAGTTATCCCAGGGCTTGGGGTCACACTGCGAAATTGACTCACAGCAGGATCTAAACGCCCAGGTCAGATCGTGGCCTTCTTGCACTGTTTTCCACGTGCGATGTCTCTGAACATGTTTTTATTTGGTGGGGAAATTTATTTTGAGTTTGAGTTTACCTAGAACCTTTCAACAATCTTTTAAAGGCTACTATATGATTGTTTAGTTACGTCTGGGGTTCTGAATGCACTACTCACTCGACACGGTGAATGTAATGCGAAACCCTTTTCTTCTTTTTGACGTTGCTATGGAGAAACAACATGGTCAGATCTGAAGTGGGATTTGCGGTCACACACAAAAAATCGTTTCCCTAATCAAAACCCACTGTTTCGCTGTGGTCAAAAGTGGCAGTGTGACCGCAGCTATTCTTTTGTAATTTTCTACCGTAGAACTGTATCATCATCGAGGTTTTCTAGGCCTTATGTGCCACTTAGTGGTATAAGATGTTGGCATTCATTCAAGATGTTGCACGTGTGACGACTCTAGAAAGTAAAGAAAGCTGCTTTAGATGTCAGTATATCTCAATTTGGAAGAGCAACATGATGCGACAGCGTAGATCCAAGGTTCGAATATATTTGGATTAAGAGCTAGAATAGCGACTAATGAAAACAGTTACATTTTGACACCAAGGTCATCATAACTGAGTTAACTGAGTAACATGCCGCCTCTTTTCCCTTTTTTATTGGTGATGACATACGTCGTACCTACGATATGTCTTTTTCTAAGCTGCTTTAAAATGGCCCTCTTTTAAGGCAAATAGTATTATGAATTGACAATTCCAATCTCCGAACTAGCGTAGGACTCATTGCAATTCCTTGCGTTTGACTGATTGATTACGATAAATCGTGCTTCTTTACGGTCCATCGAGATGATGTAGGACTTCTGTTAATTTTCAATGCTTTTGTGAGAATAAACACGCCAGTGCTATTTGCCGTGCATGGTTCGAAGCTGCATGATATTGATAATCCCTCTTGGATAAGATAGATGCAGCAGTTGATAGGGAGATTTAAGAAGGCTCACTTCCAGCCTAAGATCAATTGCTCATACAACTTCACTAACAGCATTTACAGTGTTAGAACAGCCGAAGTACCAAAAAAGCATAGTTAGAACTCTGAGACAAGGAGCAGAACGGTAGGAGGAAGCAAATGGTGCCTACAGAAACCTCTTTAAATTGTTTAGCTGACTTTATATAGGTTGTTACAACACAGTGTTATTGGAGAAAGGTCATTAAAGTGCTGTTATCTTAAATTAACTTTATTGTTTAGGAAGTCATGATTAAGCTTTCTAATTTCACTCGATACGGTTGCTGTGATCAGTGTATGGCGAAAACGTTTAGCAAAACGAATCAGTTATTCAACGCAATATTCAAGTTTTGAGTCACAAACCAACTTTTCAAGTAATCATTAACTGAAGTCATTGAGATATCTTTAAATCTTAATAAATGGATATTCACTCCCCCTCCTCCCTAACGATTCGGTAGGCTAAAGTAGTAATTGTTTGTAATATTTCTTCTTGTTTACAGTTACTATGTTCAGTCATCACTCTCAGAAGAATGGTTACCAGACCATGGTCTATCTCCTCTCCTCGCTTCACTGATGGATGAAGTAAACCTGAAAATAATTAACGGCGCTGGATAGCTTATTAATTACAAATGACAAGTGCATATTTATAACATGAAATTTTAAATTTTACATATAGAATTAAGGGTTAAAGGCTACCCAGAGTATCGTAGAATTCCCATCGATGCATTTCACCCTTTCAAATTAAGAATGACATGTGAAGACGAGCAACCTCAGCTGTAAATTAGAGTAGAATTCACTTCCGGAAGTGGACGGTTTTTCATGTAAATAGCAACATACGTATGTCATAACATAAACAGTTTGATAATCCAAGAAATGGATTGATCTCGTGTTACCGAACTTTCTCAAGTACAAGATTTTTATTTGAATGTTTATCGTTTTTCATAGAGATGCAACCGTTCGTTTCGTAAAGGAACAGGGTTTTCAGAGCACGGAAGATCTAGGAGAAGTTGGAGAAAGTGGTGGACTCTTTCTAGTCCTGGTGCTGCTTTCGAAATATAAATTTGGGAAAGTTTTTTATTGTGCAGGGTTGCAATAGGTTTTTGAAAGTCCTGGAGTTTGAAGAATGTGCCGAAGAGTCCGGGAGAGTCCTTCGATTTGCTAGGATGTGTTTTAGAAAAATCTTAAAAAGGTCCTCGAATTGTACACCGTGTTCATGCCTGGAAGGTTTCTTTGCTACGATTTTGAAGTAAGTTCTCGCCATGTTTTGCGTGTCAGATATTACGCAAGTTGTTTCCCTAGTATTGGCTATTTCTAGGTTGTAAGTCACAGAAAATTCCATGATTTGAAACAAAACTTAGTATTGCTCCCTGGTCATCTTCCAATTGTAAATAACCATCTTCAATCATAGTGAATATTGTATTTGGTCTGAGCTAATATTGATTACCCTTTATGAAAATTCCTTGAGAGTCCTGTGATTTTCGTATATGTTTTGAACAATCCTGAAAAGTCCTGGCATGAAGCAAATATCCTGAAAAATAGGTAAAATGGTTCTGAAATGAAGCAAATATCCTGGAAAATGGTGAAAACAGTTCTGGAATAAAGAAAATATCCTGGAAAATTGGGAAAATAGTCCTGGACTTCCAAATAGTTTCCCTTTGGCAACTCTGCCGTGCAACTTTAACCAGAGGAAGGAGTTTCCGGGTTTTGCCCAATTTCTTCTGTGCATACGTATACAAGAAGAATGATGTCGACTCTTTTAACTGCAATGTTTATATCTTACGGCAAGACTAACTTTTTCTATGCACTTATAATATTGTAGTATTTATTCCAATCAATGAATTGGCTTTTGCACTGTTGTTTACTTTGTAATACTATTTGTATGTGAAATGTTTTGTAGTTAATTAATTCATTGTCTCACTTTCACGGGCGCACGATTTTAGTACATATTTGGCTGATGTATCTTTGTATACGTAGATAATCGTTTTGAGGCGATTTGAGCTCGGAAGTGAAAGTCAAGTTATTCTCGTATGATAAGAGTCGACCATGTTCGGTTTGGCACTCACTAAGTCCGACATAACTGCCGATGTAACTACTTGTGTAACTATTGACGTAATTAACGGCACAACTACTGACGTGTAGTAAACAAACCATTTTCAATCGTCTCTTATAAGATCGTCAATCGCCAATCGTCTATTGTAAGAGCCGATGATGTTCGGTTTGGCACTCGGTAGGTCCGACATAACTCGCGACGTAACTATTTGTGTAACTATCGACGTAATTAACGGCACAACTACTGGTGTGTAGTGAACATACCATTTGTAATCGTCTATTATAAGATCGGCAATCGCCAGTCGTCTATTATAAGAGCCAATGATGTTCGGTTTCGGACTGGTTAAGTCCGACATAACTGCCGAGGTAACTTTTTATGTAACTTTCGACGTAATTATGGGCACAACTACTGACGTATACTGAA
>JAAAKM020006971.1:16043247-16058071 GCA_010016025.2 Alatinidae sp. Z8VKAUB7J3 | reverse complement strand
GTCCGACATAACTGCCGAGGTAACTTTTTATGTAACTTTCGACGTAATTATGGGCACAACTACTGACGTATACTGAATATATCATTGTCAGTCATCAGTGAAAGTCCATTTTCGGCGATTTTTATCAACAAACGTTGAAACTAAAAGCGACAGAATTGACACTTAAAGAATGTTTATCCAGTGAGCATGAATCAACTCTTATAAATGTGAGTTTGTATCGTGCACGTTCTTAAGGCGGCTGAGGAACACTTAGAGGACGCAGGAAAGTATGCCAAAATTTTGCTCATTTCAAGCACACTTAAGTTGTTTTGCTCTTACCGAATTCATAAGACCTTTCGGTCACTAGTTGAACAGCGTGTTATTGTTTGTTGCCATTGAGCAAGAATTTGTATTACTGTTTTATAATCATACTGATTCATGCAGTGACGGTTTTGGAGAGTGTGTGGCCTGGGGCGAATGAACTTTGGCCCTTGGACGCCCCAACTGCCCTTTATTCATTAGTTAGCCTGTTTGGTGGTTTTTTCTGTTTATTTAGGGTAGATTCAATGTCGGGTCCACTGCTCATCAGGGGTCTTTGATTAAGAGACTGCGAATGAACTTTATATAGCCTTGAGTGTCGCTAACAAAGTAAGATCGTGCGCGCAGAGACTGAAGGGATTGTATCTTCCTCTACCCAAGTAGATCTAGTCTGCTGTTTCTACTTTTACAGCCTTAAACTTTGCAGGCACATAATAGTTTTTCTTGGTATTATAGTTCGGGGGCCTGTGTTTACGCGGAAACCCTAGCCGTAGGTGGCATGCCACTCCTCAAAAACCGAAACTTAATTCATATGGATATTCATAATTCATGCATTTTATCATCTCACGTCTCTGCACAGGTCGGACTCTTCCAGGTACTGCAACTCATCAACTTTAAAATGTCCCTTCATCGGTCTAAGAATTTAGCTAATGCACGGATACAATAGTTAAATGGAGGAAAACAAGCGAGCACTAAAGTGAAGACGTCGCAAAAAGCGTTATACGAGGAATCATAATAATAGCTACATCACATTGTTAACCCTGCCACCAAATTCTCGTACACAATATATTGCATTCAAGTCTCATATCAACTGCAAGAAAAGGCTGTTTGAATTTGCTAAAGGCTTTAAGGAAACTGTTAATTTTGCTTAGTTCATTAAATTATGAACTAGGTTCAAATAACAAAGTTTTGATAGGTACCATTCAAACTTTGAACATGTTTATCTCGGCGATTGCTAAAGATATCATCTTCAAATTTAAACAGGTTATCTATACAGACAGGAGAAATTCAAAGAGTGCAAAAAAAGTGCTGAAACCTCTGAAATTCATTTGCTTATGACGTCACACTTGAGTACTCTATTGCTGTACTAATGTAGTTGCGCGGAAGACTAATAACTCTCTGTGACGTAATGATCGGTGGTTTAACTCACGTCGCCGTCAACGTTTGAGTATTTAAAGTCAGAAATTTTTACAATACGTTGATACAATTTTTTGTTGCATCACAGATGTATGTTTTATTGAATCCAAGAAGAAATTGCTCTTCACTATTCAAGGTGTTTGTATTGCTTTTGTATTACTTGGACTCGACGTATAATTCAGATTTACGCGAGTTTGATGAGGGTAGTCGATTGTAACCAAGACTAAAGCGCAGGTGAAAATGCACTACGTATGGTCGAGTGGTCTGAAAGCTTCATTAGACAGTCCCCGATTCTAGGTTAATTTATGCTCCACGAGACCTTTACCTCATTTCATCTCAGCAATAAGCCAACTCAAATTAAGGTATGTGAGTCCATGATTTGTCCGCATTGGTTGTCAGGGATTAGTCGCTCTAGTGTAGCCTCAAGGGGCTCACCGATTATCGATTTTCTTTGATTTATGGACTGGAATTAGCCAAATACCTTAAAAAATCATCACTTTTAAAAATCCGAGATTTCTGTTTTATTTAGCAACCTGGTATAACAGTGATGAGAAATGCCAAGAGTTCCATTGCAGCTTCCACCTACAAGTCGAGTAGTGTGGTTGCAAGCGCGTAGCTAGGTAATTTTTAGGCTTGGGAAGTTTTTAGAAATTCAGGGCACACCAACAGACATGAACTTTGTAATTTGAGGGGAAAAGCATTGATTTGTAAGTTTTCTGTGCCATAATTAGGGCAGCCCTCCCATCCCCTCTGATTAAGCGCTTGCATTGTAGAAGATATTCTCCGTTAATGTTCTAGCATGCGGAAACCTAATTAATAGGTAAAAGATTTCAGCTTTTGATTTAAAATGGCCAAAAGAAAACTCGTCATTAAAAAGGTTAAAACAAAGAACATGAAAAATAACATACTAACCAGCTATCATAACTTCAATTTCGGCTTCACTAGAGTCATCTTTGTTGTTGATAAATATGTTTACATCTCCAACCATTGCATCTCCAAGTAGTAAACAAAATAATACATATTATGAGAAGAGTACAGAAATACTCAATTGAAATGGATAATTCTGATATTTTATATGATAGTATCAGGTCTAAAATAACCAATCAAAGAAAAAGAACATGATCAATCATCTAGTGTTAAAAGTACAAAAACACCTTCATAAAGCCAAAGGTTTGGGGAGAGAAAGATTGAAATCTATTCATCTATGATCCTTTTGACTCTTTTGATACAGCAAATGATTCCATGAATTAATGTATAGTATACATGATATATGATTGAGGAATACTATCCTCAGATGAACTAGGGTGAGGAAGGGAGGGTGGGGAAAAACTAACACAAACACAAGGCCAATGGATGTGATAGCATATAACATAGATCAAACAGAAAGCAACACTCAGACTACTTGTTTAAATTGCCAAGTACTGACAGTTATGGCACATTTGATGTAACTATTGCAAAACATTAGGGGGAGTTACCCCTTTATCTGTCGGCTGTGGTGCCAATGTTATCTAAAACTAGATCAAGAGTGAAGTGCTTTGTATTACTAGTGTTGTTACCAGAAAGCAATGTGATGGAAAACATAGTGACTTCAAATAAAAAAATTATTTCTATACACACAATTAAGCTATTTTATGCATGTATTACTGTCTCATACAGAATTTTGGCAATGTAATTGTGCTTTTGTTTAAAATATATTTTGAATTTTTTACACAAATGTCAAACTATTACCTTCAGATATGAACGATTTTCAAATTTTACTATTTCCCAACATAGTTTGCAAGGGGGTTTGGACCCCCAGCTAGAAAAATCAACCCCCACCTAGAACTCTAAAGGCCAACCCCCACCTGAAAAAAAAATTTGGGGCATTTTACAAAAGTTCAAATTGCCACTTCCCACCAATAATGTAAATAGAAACAGAACACTAATTTAGAGTTCTTCCATTGAAACATTTCATGACTTGAAAGGTTACACCATGCCACTTCCTTGAAGAAAGACACCAAAACGTCCACCTTCTTGAGAGAAAAACTTTTCTTAAGTTAAGCGAACCAGTATCACTAATACAACTTACACTAATACAAGTGGATACCACCATGTACAAATTTAAATTTAAACTGGTTTTGAACCCCCACCTTAGAGGCCACCCCCCACCCGTAAATGGGATATGAGTCAACCCCCACCTACACAAAATTTTTGAAAAATGTTTGACCCTCATCTGCCTGGGGGAGTGCGAACTATGCCCGAGTCAATCATCCATGCTAGATACAACTAGCTTGTGTAAAGGCTGCAGACATATTTGTAAATCCAACCCAATGTTTTTAATGAAGTAATGTAGCCCTACTTGTATCTTATTAATTAACATCTTATAAAACCGTCTTGATAAATAACATTCAACATACCTTTCTCGCTTTGACCAGCATCCCATAACTCCTTTGAAAGAATTATGAACGTACACTCTATAGGTAAAAATGCAATCACTTTTTGAGAATATAAAATGTATGTGACCAGTGCATCAACCTTACTAATGATGCTGTTTAACTTAACACTATCAAAAGCTAAACTAAAAAGCCTACAATAACATGATATAAGACCTAACAATAGCTGTTAAAACCCATGTACACTGTAAAAATACTGAAGTTAAAAAACTATAATCACATTTGACTTTATTATCAAAAGAAATAATCAATAGTATAATTGAAAATGTTTTAATTACAAACAATTTTCACAAAAAGAAAGAGAAGGAAAGTAGGAGATACAGTACTGTCGTCATCATTACACCACTTTTTCTGCATCTTGTACTCGTCTTCTAAAGACAGTCTTTCTGAAGCAGTCTTTTCAAGGAGTTCTTCACTCTGCATCCATTCGTGATACCTAAAATATATAGAAAGACAGTAAAAGGTACGAGTCTCTGAAGTCATGATGTTATTAACTGGCAATCATAGATATATACGGCAAAGACTACGCATAGCAAGGTTGTCTCAACCATAGATGTCAATATTTTTAAAGTGTCTTACTTACGGATATGGAAGGCTATATACAGAAGTTGCAATAACTATTGAAACAACTGCAATCGTATATTACAACGAAAAATAACGGAAGAAAGAGCTAAAGGCAATCAAAGACCCGTGATCAGCAGTGGGCAGTTTTGATTGCACTGTCCTTGGCAATCTGGATAGTGAAATCAATGTCCAACTTGTTCACATACAAACCTGATGACGTGTGCCTCCTTATAAGGCACCAATACAACTTTTCCTCCAATTAATGCTAATTTTTGATTGATCAGCATGGTTTCTTCAAATTAATTTGCTCTGAGACCGACAGACCGTGCTTAAAATTGTAGCGATCATCATATGCATACAAGTTCTGTGGGTGCCATCATTTTGGTTTTCTGGTTCTTATCGTACATGTTCGCGGTCTACTCAATGGCGGTCGTTTGTTCCAAGAAATGAAGACTCGTATTGGAAACGCGGTAGTAAGAACAAGTTGACTTGACACAAACAGACGACAAGGGCATAGCAACGAAGCGAAAGTGACCATGAAATGAGCAGTAAGTCATGATATCGGGGTCTTCCTCGATAATCCAGAGAGGAGAAATAAATGAGAGCCTGATAAACTACTCATGTTTCTGAAAGCAGCAAGAGTGCAGTGATGGGGACTCTCGTTATTGCGACTCACTGACTGTGACACAGAGCGAAGGAGAACCCCATTTGAGTTACGGTAAGTCGAGAAGCCCTGTGCTTACAGGCCCATAATTTTATTCGCAAATTTTTGTCGTTTTGATTAACATAATACCGCCAAAAATGTCTAAAGTTCCTGTGTTCTCTGTGTGATTCCTGAATTGTTTCTCAGGTTTAATACTGTCCTGAGCCATGTTGTTTTTGGTCGTTCATTGCGTATACCTACGTACGCGTACGACTACTAGTCTAGGCCTATTTATTATATTATGTGATAAATATTATTGTTGATGATTCATGAGATGGTCCCACAAGGAGCCCAAAGCAGCCGTCTCATCGTTGATGACATGCTCCATGGTTGCATTTTCGTTCGTTGGTGTAGATCATGAATGGTTATTATTGTTTGCCAATTTACGACAGTGCACTTTTCACAGCAGCTGCAGTGGTAAGGTACTGGTAATTGACACCGGTAAAAGTCAATAATTTTAAGACACTTTTGGTACATAGCGAGAGCTTGAATAGGATTAGTCTCTGTAATTGTGTAGTATAACACTGCGTAGACCCAAAAATATTTCAGTCAAGAACCACCCAATTTTAACAGCTGCATCTCCTGCAACTCTTTAATGAACCAATAAATGACTGGGAACATCAAAGTGCAGGTGTGAGGAGTACTTTCAGTGAGTGATCTAGGGAATAGTAGAGAAACTTGCAAAGACCCTTCCCCTGCATGGATAGATTAGAGTTCTTGGCTGCAGGGATGTTGCAGCAGATTGACAAAAGTGGAGTGCCCTGGTTTGTGAAATCACCCATAGATAACCCAGAAGCAGTGTGCCATACAATGTATTAAATAAATTGTTAGGGTAAAAAAACTTAAATATGGTATGAAAAACAATCCTCGGGATTTTAGTGAAGCTTTTCACTGATTCTCCTCAGATTTATTACATTGGTAACTGCATGATGAATGAATTAGTATAGAAGGATAGAGTAGGGATAGGAAATTATGATAATTTGATTTGCATAAATAACTTTACTTCCTTCCAATTTTGTACTGCACAGGCTATGAAACATATTTGAATCATCAAATCTATACTGACTTTTATTTTTTTATTGGATGAGGTATATATCCGCAAAATGTTGTAATACATCTTATAGCCCTAATTCAAAGGTCACAAGCTTGCCATTTTATTTGCTTACAACTAGCAAATACAGCACTGTGCCAGAAATTGTATAATATACAAAGCTCTAGCATTCTACAATAAACAATAGCCACAGGGAGTTTATGCTATGTAAATGTTTATGTAATCATAAAAATAAGCACATTCTGAGTATGTATTCCCAGGTTCAATACTAAATTACAAAACTCAAGTTTTGATGTTCTTATTTAGCATTTTAAGAATCATGGAAGAAGGAGCTATAGAAATCCATGATGTTATCACAGATGAAGAAATAGAGCTCCAGAAGGAGGTAAGTCTTGGGCTGATGTTTTTGTAGCTTATCTTTTACATGCAACCAGCCAAGGAGTTGCCAGCAAGTACAATTGAAAATTCAACTTAAAAAGGGAGGTACATTAGAAGGACAATTAAAATTAATTGTGTAGATATATTATTTCTTGATCTTATCTAATTTCAGTAAGAACTTATTGTGTACAGGTGTATTTTCAATTGCGAAGCTCTTGACTGAGGAGTGGTATTAAACCCAAAAGTTATTGTACTCATCATAAATTTATTTTGCTGATAAATAATTCTGTGTCATCATTTAGTAACTTTGCAAAGCTCTATAGAACAAGTATTATCAGTACAGAAAAACTGTAAGAATTCTGAATATTTACTATATATCATTATCATGAACAGCACTAGCAGCATCGCTTTTGAAAGGTAAATCTGAATGTATTTAAGGTTATATGGAAAATTTTGTCCTATTTAGTATTTTGGTTGTGTTGTAGATGAAGACCCTTCAAACAATGCAAGATAGCTTCAAACATATTGTATCTGGACTGAAACAAGCAGAAACAGAGGTAAGCAGATACTACATGGTTTCTTCATCTTCTAGCAACACCTTCTGGTTGTTAGGTGACGTCAAAACCAATTATGTATAAATCATTCAGAGATGGGAGGTGTATGAGAGATGTTGTTAGAATGCCAGACTCATATGGATACAGTGGTTAAGAAATAATGAGCTCTTTTATGAAATTTGATAAAAATTTTTGGTATATAATATATTCATATTAAACTTACATATTTATTTATTTATAAGCAGTCTGTAGTTATTTTATAAATTTCATGGTATTCTGCATATAACGTATTGATGATCCAATTGCAAGTAACAGGTGCCTAAATGGGTGTATAACTAAAATAGTAATGTAGTCTTTGTATAGTACGGAAAATGAAACTAAGAGAAAGAAAAGAAGGTGTAGCAGTCTATTGTAATATGTGGAATTGATTCATATAAAGGAACAAATGTATACAATGATGAAATTAAAATTGAAATGCTTTGAATGGTATTTAGCCTTATTTATTTTCTGTATCAGGATGAACTGCTTTCCCTTGAAGAGGAAGCTAAGGTTCTCAAGTCAAACAGCCAGGAAATGATTGTGCTGCTGAGGGTAAGTTACATTCCATAGTTTTGACTGTGTATAGTCCACCAAAGCCTTATTCAAACATTTTGTTGGTGATATATTATATTGGGTAACTATATATTACAAACATTTACAACCATCGATGTACACAATTAAATACCTTAAAGTTCATCATACTAATTTTCAAAAGCAAAAGAGTACTTAAAAAATAATTGAGTCAAGAGACATTTGAAAGATGGTTTGGGGAGCTGGAAATTGATTACTAGTAACTTTACTAGATACGAGTCCAGCTAAAATTTATGTGCCTTTCTTCCCCAGCTGCCACTGCTAATGGAAGCCTTTCTGACTCCTATCAACCTGTGTGAGGATGTACCATATATATATGAAATGCTGATTGAGCTTAAATTCCTTCTTTTTGGGTCTTCCTTATATATAATTACAGTTTTGAAAATGGTTACCACCCAGTGTGGATTAAGATTTTGATTTATGCTTCTTGGATGTTAAGTATTGAAAATCTTTTTTATAAAAGGTAATGATGAAGATTCGTACAGAACTTGCATACACAAAACTGGACTTACAGAAAGCCATAAAGACAGGAGAAGAGGTAAATAGTAGAATACATATTAGGTATCTTAAAATTTATTTTTCCATTTTCTTCATTTTAATTTTTTTGCAGCTAATTGTTGCTTCTCATTAACCCTTTCTCTCTTCCCTGTACCAAATAGACCAGAGTAATGTTCTGTTAGCTTAGGAGACAATGATACAACAAGAATTTGCACTTATAGTTTTGGTAGGGGATATAGGCATGAGTTTTGAAGTCCATTACAATACAATAGATTGAAATCGAGTGAAGTAGAAGCTTCCAAGCATCTTTACTATATTAAATATTGGAAGTTTTACCCACAAGCATGTCTAGCACTTCTAAACAACATTACTTGATTGAGAGTAAGGCCAATTTTTATGTAAGGACATGTCATATCAGCTTTTTATACCCAAATATTGAGATACTTGGTCTTTGTGACATCATTAAATTAAGTACTTGCCCAAAACAAAATTTCCGAGTAAAAGTTGTTTGTCTGTGTTTTTAATTTTAATGTGTTGTAGAAAGAAATGATCCTGACATTAAACTTTTTTGACACCAAGTAGATTTGGTTGATGGGGAGTGATGATGTCTTCATATCAGTGTTAGTACTAATATTAGCATTTCTTGGAGTAGTAGTTACAGTAGAAATTTCTAAAATTTGTAACTTTTTTAGGGAGATGAGATCCAGAAAAGAGTTAATTGGCTTGAAAAGAGATTGCACCGTGTTTTGCTTAAAAGCAGATCACTTGGCAGTTCAGCTTACGACAACGATGTAAGTATCTTAATTGCCACTGTGACATTGACCCCTGCAGCAATTCCTTATTTCATGTTGATCTTAATACTTGAAAGTGATAGGAACTGTAGTCTATGCATAGGCCAACAGCCATTGGGGGGAGGGGTTGTGGAGGGTTTAATCCCCTCAATTTACCAACACTCTCCCAAATCCCCTGTCAAGATTCAACATCTATTGGCATTTCTTAAGCAGTTTCAATATCAGCTGTCTCAAATTCATAATAGCCCCATAAGTGTTTAGAGCAGCTCCTCCAAATTTTTAACCTTGGCTATGGGCTTGTATGGCTTGTGTTTTTGGACTAATTGATATCTGCTAGAAGAATAGTTTAATTGAAAAGGCTACATGAGAAAACAAATCATTTTCATCTCTAAGCAAAGGTTTTCTTGCTTGTACTTTGACTGACTCCAGAATGGTGTGTTGACCAGTAATTTTTAACTCTCCTACCACTGAATCTAAAGAGAGGCTATTTGTTCATCTATCCTTGCATTTGCTGATAACAAAAGATTTCCAGTGCTGGCATTACAAATGTTTTATTTAGTAAGTTGCTCTTGTTCATTGTTATAATTGTGTACTCTTTGGTGGTACATGAATAAAAGCCTTTAAAATACTACTCCATTGAACAATCTTCCATGTTAAATATAGAGTGCTGATAATTGGATGGAAGAAGAACCATTTGACAGATACATCTGCAAACCTTATGTAAAGATACGAAAGGAACTATCACAGAGGCACCATACTGTGAGTCTTGCAAACAAGAAAAAGGCATCTAGAGCCAAGCATATTTTGGAGCAGGATATGGAAAAGGCTCTTAGTACATCAGACCTTATTAACGATGTCACAGCTCTCAGTTTAGATCAAGGCAGGTGAGTAAAACCAACCGTTAAGACCTACTTTGGAAGAGCATTCTCACTATTATTTACTTCTGGTGGAACTACAAACCTATAGAATTAAAGTTTTGTTAGAATCCTCATAAAAATCCATGACTTGCTTTAATAGCACTGTCAGTTTTATGACATCCTTATGAAACAATAAAGCTGATGTGTCATTAGGATTGCATAACAGTTTGATTGTGACCACTATATAGTTTTGCAACCAGTTTTAAAAATACATATATATATAATGTTTGGTTACCTTAGAACATTCTGCCCAAAGTAAAATTCATATAAAATATAATAGAATTTATTTCTTATTGCCAGGTATAGTTAGTATGTAATGTACCCGTTAACTGAAATTTTTGCAGGAAAGGGGACCAACAGATTGTAAGACCATTTGCAGAGTTAGAGATGGTCATACAGGGAACATGTTACCCCAGTGCCGATGTTGACTACGCTTTTGCAACCATACCTAATGTACATAAATTGTTCAAGTTTATTTAGATGCTCATACTTGCTTACTTTCCTTTAGAAAGAAAGATATCACTCTCCGGCAGTCACCAAGAAGCAGCACTTCATCACTCCATATTGGTAATTGTATTTCAAAATAGTCAGATTGATTGATTTGTGATTTCACAGCATTTTTTGAAGTACATTCATTGGAACTAGGTATAATGCCATCATGTGAACTGGATATGCTGGTCGAATTTCTTATAATTTGAATTCAATTTTGCTTGATTCAAATTTGATTTCTGATGATTCAAGTTCAATTTCATATTATTCGAGCTCAATCGTTTAAGATTCTCATTCAAATATTGATGATTCGAGTTCATATGATTCGAATTCAATTTCATATTATTTGAATTCAGTCTCCTATGATTTAATTTGCATTTCATATTATTCATATTTAGTTTCTTATTATTCGAATTTAATTTCTTATGATTCAGATTTGATTTTTTATTATTCCATTTCTTATAACTTTTTATGAGTCGAAATCCTTATGATGAATGTTGGGTGATTTATGTTGCTGTCACTTTTGAAATTATATTCCTTCACTTCGATAGAAAAACTATTGCCTCTCAGGTCTTATATAGGAAGGACAGTTATAGTGCATGCATAAATATTACTCATCAGACCCAAAGGGAAGTTTAAACCTAGTCCCTAGTATAGAAATACTCATAACGACTCGGTAACCCATTTCTAATATAAGATTACTCTGCTGATCCATTAATCTGACATCTATTTATATCTTCACCAAAATGCAAATGTTCGGTAACTAGGTTTCTACTGCATCAATGCTTTTCAAGATATTGCTATATTCTGCGAAAGCAGGTCAGTCCTTTTTGGCCAGTTGCATTCTCTTTTGGTATTTTATCATGATATACACATTAAAATATGTTATAATCTGAATACTAACACCGAAGTTGTGTCATGTAGAAGATGCTTATGGCGTTGTCAAAGCAATGGCTTCAGATTTATTTCTAGATGTTATTCAACAATGAAATATGCCAACCTACTAAAACCCAAGAACATCAATGTACGTGAGATGCATAAGTACGCTACGCTATAAAGGTGCTAGATGTAGCAAGTGAAACAGCACATGGTTTCATCTAATTCTGAAGATGAATCTGTACAGCTTGCTATTTGCAAATATTGGTTAAAACTTCCTGGAAGCACCATTCATGTTTCAGGCTTTAGAAAGTGGTTTCCAGTTCCCGAAAGAGTGCTACGTATAATCTAACAACATGAGATGTGTAGTAATAATAACTTTTATTAATAGTGATTGTATCATCGAGAAGAGAGGATTTGAAATGTCAGTTATGAATAGAACACTAGAGAAATAGAAAAGTATGTCACCACCGACTTTTTCTTCTCTTGACCAGTTTCCGCATCCTGCCACAGTACAAGCAGCAACACGAAACACATAATCACTAAAATAAGTAAGGTTTTTGATGACACTCCAAACGGGAATTGAAGTTGAAAACGTTGGAATTGATTTACCAATGGCACACTGTTTGGTACTTACATTAATAGAAGTTTGAATAGAAGAAAAGTCAATACATCCTTTCAAGGGGATGACAATATATTTCGTGACGTTCTCCAAGAAACCTTCACGATAAAGGGTATAGGATAAATTGTAATGGCGAATTAATCCATTTTCGTGTTTTGAATGTACTATACCAAATGTCATATTAATCTCAGTGGAACTGATATTTTGACCCTGGAGTACTTTTGGAGCTGTGCTTGGAGCTAAGAGGCAAAAAGGTTCGTTTCTTATAAAAAGGTGAAAGAAAAATAGTAAGACAATGAGATCTCATATCTATGATCTAAGAAGATTAGTATCGTTGTTCTATAAATGCATGTTAGATCTTATTCAGGTACAATACAAGATATTTTAGTCCTCAGTGTGTAATGCCAGTGATAATGGGACATTGGAATCACTATAAATCGTAAAACAACAGCAAAATTCGATTCTAAACTCCACATTTTAAACGCAGACATGCTAAAATTGCAGCGTGGTCTCTCCCCTTGGGATGGTCGCAGAAGAACTGTACATTTATTTAAGTCAAACGAGAGGTTGTGGGTTTTTTCTAAAATGTGTGTAAGTGTATCCAAAAAGTCTATAAGAAAACGTAGTACCAGTTACCCTTTGTGCAGTTTTCCTAATGTGATTAGTCATAATTATGTAAGTTTAAAGCATAAAATCTAGCATATTGTGGTGGTGGTAACAATAGAGCATCGTCAACTATTAGAACAAATACGAGGCAGCTATATCAAATGAAAATAATACTATTTGTTCTAATTCTTAGGGGTTGAGACTTATTGCCTGGCTTCCCGATGCCAGCTTAATTAGCCGATCTAATAAGTAACTGAGGGAATTAAAAATTCCTTGTCAATTTTTTTGCCACGATTCCACTCTCTTCAATAACAAAAAGTAATCATAACATATAATAGACAGTAAAGATGAAATTACCATCAATCTTGTTGTAAACAAATCGACTCGAAGTAAGAAGGTTAGGAGTTAAAAATTTGGCACAGGTACTTTAGTACTGACAATCATATTAAATGTTATAACAACTGCGAAATATTACTTATCGTTTCGTTTTCTTACATGCATCTTCTGTTCTTGCACACTGAAGTTTACTTGAAATTCCTACACCTGATGCTGTAACAGCAGCAACAGTCAAGCCATAGGTACGTGCTGGCAATAAACCGGAAACGTTGCATGCCGAATGGTCACTTCCAACTGTCAAATTCCGTAAGGTCTTCATACCAAATTGTTCCTCGCTGCTGAATATTACTATCATGTAGCCAACAAAGATCCAATCATTCCAGATCTCTATGTCATTTGGCAATGGAGACCAACGAATGGCCAAAGTGGTGCCATTTATCACAGTACTTTGTGTATCTGTCGGCGTTTGCTCTGGAACTGGTTATGACCACAAAAAAACAAACATAGTTTGTTTGAGTGTATTTTTATACATTGTTTTGCGTAAAATTAAAAAAGGATTGTAATACATACGAATACTTATAACAACTGCTGAAAGTTTGAGATATATCAAATAATGTAACATGCTATATTTATATACTATCAATGTTGTGAGAAAAGGCATTGATGCATAGATTCTATATTCTTGATTACCAGAATCACTCCTGGTTGTGGCATATTTATATATCACTAGTTTTTGCTAATTGTATATTAAGGAATCTCTCCATTTCTCAAAAGAAAAGATAGTACTACAATAATTCAAACACTTTATCGTCTCTATATTATTTGCGTTATCCAGATATTGTTTACTGTACTCAAAATATATAGTAAACAAGGAAAAAGGAAACACAGTAGAACTGCCTTCAAGTACATACCACCAGCTTCAGTTCTGCAAAATCTATGTGCTTGTTTTCCACAACCTTTTTGTGTGCACCCCTCAATGGTAATTGAATAATTGGTAAAAACGCCAAGTCTGTATTGTCTTTCTTGATACGTCTTGTTCAATGTATGTTCACTCAACGTCACTTTAATGTTACTAAACCTGCGTATACCCAGATTTTCGTCACTTCCAATTTGCTTGTAACGGACAATAAAGTTTTTAAGAGACCCGCTCCAGTATTTCTTTTCCATTGCAAAGAATGATACTTTTAAAGACGTCCCCCTTGATGCACAGGTAACATTGCGTGGTGCTGCTTCTGGAACTAAACAAATACAAAGATAGGACCTGACTGTATCAGTTGAGTAAGCACATCCTAACATTCAATGAGGCTAGAAAACTAGAGGTATGCTAATTAATCCATTGAGTGACGTTGTATGTATATGTGTATATATATATATGTATCACTACAAGCTATAATATCTTCAGCTAAAATATGTTCAGCTAAAATCTTCCAGTTCTTTAGTTATGAACATCAACTGCCGGCAAAAATGAGCATATGAACGATACTAAAACTATTTTTAACATATAAGACGATATATCAAAAAGCGAAGCTTTCGAAGTATTATCACATTATCCTCAGGGTATAGGAAACAGTGTATACGATATTTAAGACCTAGTGGCCTAACTAAAAAATCTACCAAATAACAACAAAAAACGATGAATGAGTCTCATATGAGAAATTAGAAAAGTGAAATGGGTAGTGAGCTTACTGTTTCATTCAAAGTCGGTCTAAGTTTGGCAAGGAGAAGGCTTTCTTTGATAAGAAAAGTAAACACAGAAGACGCAGAAGCTAAGAATGTGGAAATTAGATTCAGAAAAGGGGTGAGAGTGCTGAAGAGATCGAGAACAAATGTTAGAAAACGGTGGAGTTGAGAAAAAATTCTCAATAACGGACGAGGTTCCAAAGTGATTAAATATGCGTCTTTGAAATTGTCGAGTTGTCTGACCCAAATGTGTTGCACTACAC
>JAAAKM020006971.1:15989146-16043147 GCA_010016025.2 Alatinidae sp. Z8VKAUB7J3 | reverse complement strand
AGAATGTAAACCCGTGAAGGATAGCCAAAAACTTACGGAATGTTTGGGAACTAATGAAACTACCTTTTGAGGTGTAAATAAGTTGCTAAAGGTAGCATTAAAACATGAATTAATAAATCTAGTGGGATAACCATTACAAATAAGCAGATTACGAAATTTAAAAGCTCAACATTAAAAAGATAAAACATGGAAAACATATTAAAATAACGGTTTACTAATGTAAAAAGACATTTATTGAAATTAATAGGAATAAAACTATCAAACTGAGCGAGAAGACTAGTAAAGGTTGGTTTGCGATAAAAAGTTTTGAGGGAGTCATCAGAGCGAGCAATCAAAACATCTAAGAAGCGTTATGTAGCATTCTTGTCTACTTCAACAGTAAAATTAATGTTGGGGTGCCGAGACTTAAAGTTAAATTAAGAAAAGGTTGTATCTCTAAGTGAGATTTGAAAAGTGCAAAACAATAATCAACGTAACGTTTTTAAAACAGAGGACAAAAAGAAGATGGGCATGAAGACATGAACTTATTCTCTAGACGAGAAAGAAAAAAACAGAGGACTGAAGGGGGAACCCATAGCTACTCCTTGCTCAAATAGTTCGTTACCGAATAAAAAATGCGGGTTTTTTTCGTTGCTAAGTGAGAAAGTCAGAGAGCTTTCCGGTTAGAACCATGAAATAATCGTAAGTCCTTAAAAACAGAATTAACTATGAAATTAGTAGTATCATCTACGGGAACGTTTGTAAAGAGAGACCTAACATTAACACCAACGAGGATTAAATTATTTGAATCGAGGGTAGAATTACGAATGTCAGCCACAAAAAAGTGTCATTAACATAATATTGATTGGAAGAAAAGGGTATTAAATTTTGTACAAGATATTTTGCTAAATTATGCGAATGTATAATTATTATGTATATTCTTCGTAGCAGAAGGAATTTTACTCATAGGTAAACCGGACTTGTGGATCTTCGGAATACCATACATTAAACCAGGTCGTGAACTAACAGGCCGTAGTTGCTTGTATATGTCTCCGAGAACACGCCTTGTTTATAGCATTTTTTTAGAAATATTTGTATCTTCTCTCTTAAAGCTGATCAGTAAATGTTGACGGGAGAGAATTGTGTGAACAAAGAGCTTGCATAGGGGTATTCCTGGTAAATTAAAAAATGTGTACTTAATACCAAACAAACATGTTACTCAATAACACATTGGTGTCGTCTTTAGGTGATGAATAGTCGCATGATGAATTGTCTTTGTGATGCATAGTCTGTGCGATGAATCGTCGCGTGATGAATTGTCGCTTGATGAAAAATCACCAAGCCTAATAAAACAGGTTACTTACGGACTCAAGATGTTGTTATCTATAGATAATTAAACCTGCGCAGAGCGTAAAACAATTTTACCTTTAAATCAAACATTTAAATGCACTTCTAATAATAATTACAATAACATAACAGTAACTAAGTAACCAGTTTCTACAGTAAAAGACCACCAAGCTATTTGTCGCATCCAATGCTCCTTATTCTATGCACCGAAAGTTAAATATCGTGTTTTACTGGGTGAAATAGCCAACAGTTATGATTGGGATGATGTTGATGATGACGATAATGACAAATAGCAAAATACACATTTAATGTTTCAAGTACTTACCACCTGTGGCTGTTGTTTTCCGAATAGCTACTACAGGACCATGTCCAGTGAATGTCAAGGGGTAAATGTAAAATTTATAACTATAATATGCCTTAAGGGAACTCAATGTTAGTATATTTCCTTGAGTTAGTGTGACAGATGCTTTATGAGGCAAGCGTCCATCATCTTTTAAAGCACTTGTTCCTGAAAACTCAACATAGTAGCCTGCAAATCCACCAATGTCTCCAGTTACTTTAAAATTGATGTACTTAAAGATTATTGAATCTGAAGTGACTTGCAAATAACTCAATTTTGGTGGCACTGCTATATAACCTTAGGAAATAAGAAAGAGATACTGATCATATCTGTAATAATAAAAATTAATCCCGTAATTTTGTTCCTAACAAAAATACAAGTTCATAAAAGGAAACCGTTAAAGATTCTCCTACGATTCTGCTTTTGAGGGGGCTTTTGGAGCCCATCAATTAAACCCCGCAAATGTTAGTTCGACTACCTGACTTTTGACACACTTTAAGCACTATGATTTAGTACTTATATTGCTTGTTGCAAATGGGAATATTAGTTCAGTAGACTCATGAATCAACGTGGTGCTTTAGCTAGTTTATAAAGTTTTATGTAAACTGTTGAACTATTGAAATTTATTTGATTCTTTATGTACGTAGTGCTATTTGGCGATATAAATTACATGTGCAACCTGTCTAAGAAAATAGCCATTGGAAGGTATCATTTTACTTTCCTTTTTACCACATTAGCATTTTAAGATACCCATTAATCGGATTAAATAGAAGACACAACGGTAGTAAAAGTTAAAAGATTTCAACTCGCAACGTTTAAAGGTGAGAAGTTTGCAGGCAAAGGTTTACTAGGGGGCTCCACCCCCATTCCTGAAACAGGATCATGCCAAATATTACGATTTAATAGGGAAAGAGTTTAATTCACTACAATAATATGATGTGGAAATTTTCCTATCTTACGAAGCCGTAAATAGTATGACTTTAAACAAACATTTAGGTTAAACGTGAATGGTTTACTCTTCTTTGCTTACATAACATGGCATTAGAGAAATTTAATATCCTACTCTTTAATTAATAGTAAAATATGATGGTATCCTGTAGGTTTTTACCATTTAAAAATGAGACACAGCCAACTTTTCTCACCTTGCTGAGAAACAAAAGTTTTGCACTAGCCTCAAAAATCGACCATGCTATCACTTTACTTAATATGATCTAGAAGTGGACACATTTCTCATTTTCTATACCATATTCTCTTTATGTTAATGGTTCCAAACTTACCTTTGCCTTCTCGAAATACTTGCTTTAGCTGACATTGAAACATTCCACATGTCAATGGTATTTTGATTGTGGAGTCTTTAACATGTTTCGCATTGTAAATGACCTTTGTCAATTTCTTTTGTAGGTTGACTGTAATCTTCTGGAAACCAATCGTCAGTATGAATTCCACTTTCTGCTCATTACCGTCTTTAGCAGGATTTCTTTGGCATTAAAGTTATTTTAAAGAATAACCACAAACGAAAAACAAAGGAAAACTATAAGTCGGTTTTTTTCATCAGGTAGAAAATATTAACGCAGTGAAACTTTCCTGTCTACGTTGAGGATTCAGGAAGGCATGATTCAAACGAAACATAGAGATGTATGGATTATTAACAGAAAGGAAATATTTTACAATTGTTTTATTGCACCGGGCTGCAAAAACTTTCGTCAATATCAAGTTTAAGGCCTCCTACATTCCCCCAAATTGGAGACGCAAACACGCTTGTAAAACATATCCCCTACAGAGCACAGTCGCTTTCAGAAACTACGTAGAGTGAATTTCAAAGAGCTCATTGCATTACGTAGAAGTAACCACCACCCCACTCCAACCCTCAAATGAAAAAAACCTCAAACGTATTATTACGTATTATGTAACATAGTAACAGTTATTCACAACTGACGTTTAGCTTTAATGTGTGGTAAGACCTTCGTTGAAAAAGGCAGCAAATCTTCTTATACATTTTTACCTTGTTCTGTACTGTCTCTGATGGTTCAGAGATTCATACAGAGTGAACTTAAAATACGCAAAATACCGTCGAGTTTTGATGCTTTTAATTATTTTTCTATACCATATGCATATTATTTAACAAGAAGCAAGCAGTTTAAGGTGTTTAGTGGCCTCTATTTTTTAGCTCATTTGCTCTTTTACCAGTCTAGTCTGTCCTGACATTTCATATCAGTGCACACCTTAAATACTATCTCTAGGGGACAATTTAAGTTCTGATTAACAAGTGGGATATGTGAGCACATTATGCTCGAACATGTTGCACCAGGAACGCACCCTCTCGAGCTTTTACAATTTTCAATTCTTATCTAGGACGTCAATTACTAGTTGATAATATACTAGTAAAGAAAATCAGCAATAAGGTCATAGACAGTAAGAAGTTGCAAGGACTCAAGTTTGTGGAGGAACTTGATAACTTTACATATTAAGTCTTTGCTACGTATTTCTATTTCAGATTTGGAAAGAACACTAGAGAAATGGAAACTATGTAACTACAAGGGATCAAACCCATGACCCATGCTTTTGCACCGTGCGCTCTACCAACTGAGCTAGGTGACCTCCGATGTAAACATACTCTATTTCCCTAGTTGCCACACTAGCTCCCAATCATCCACCAGACATCCAGCTTAACGCAGTTGGAAACCAGCCTCTCTGCGTCATGATTTGACAAAGGAAGGACCAAGGAATGTTTCTTTTGAAAAGACTTATTTCTACTTTGTGCATTGCAATCCTACTTCACTAAATTGTAGGCACTGGCAGTGATACCTCAAGCCTCTACGGATCGAAGCAAAGGAAACAGATGCCATGAGTTAACAAGGGGTGGAATGTGGACTTAGAGTGTAGTAGATGTTCTTCTTCCATGTAGAGACATTCTCAGAATCTTACAATAATTGCCGCTCAGCGACCACTGAGAAGTATAGCACGAATACGTGAATATCAACTGGGACATGGAAAAGAAACAGTGCGAGATGTTATAGTCGTTAGAGTTACAGCTATCGACATATGAATTAATTGACCTAAAAAACCCAATAACTAATAATCTTGCAACTAAAAATTGACAGAATGTATAAGAGCTTATGGTTACTTGGAAACCGTAGCCTTGGTCACTTTGCTATAACTCTGTAGATGTCCGCACCACCTAAACTTAAACTTCTTGTTACACAGGTGTACACTTGTCATTTTTATACTCACATTGCTGCTTTCACTTGCACAGATATTGGGCTATCATCCCTAAAATAACTTTCAACCTGCGGAAAGTGAAAGCCAAAACACATCATCACTATCAGGTAGAGTTTATCGGATTAAACGGTGGGAAACAAAATAAATGGAAATATGTACAGACACAATTCTGGTGCTTATTTGGATATTTTGCAAGGATTACTGCAATGCCTTGTTACAGTGTTCTTGTCTTAGAGGGTAAATTAAAGTGAAGATTACGTTTGCATCTCTCACTGCAATAATTTAATCTGTGGATTACGCTTTTAGTCACTTGTAATCTTGAGTTTAAAATTTAGCACTTCTTTAAAAAATATTACAAATATAAAGCATAATTATGCTTACAATCTATTTTCAGTTACGCATATTGTCTAGAATATTTATTAATTCTTATACTAGGATGTCAGTAGTAAATAGTGTTTATCATGTTATTCAATATGTTTATTTATCGTCGTGAGTGCACTGAAAGTAAGTAAAAACGTTTCAAACCGAATAAAAAACTCAATGTAATAATAGGCAATGTGAACAATAGTCTAGTAAAAGGTTCGGACATATAAAAACATTTTGTACAGTAATGGAGAATTTTGGAATCACTGCAAATCCATAAATCTACGAAATGGTTTGACATTATCATTAGAGATCCTCCTGAAATTTAAGTTTTTACCTTAAAAAGTTTGTGAAAAGGCGCTTTAAACAACATTTTCTTTTACGTAGTTATATACATTAAATGCAGCTACTATGGCTCGTAACGTGACAAGGAACAAGCACAAGCATTAGACCCATTCATCAACATTATCATTCTTCCTCGTATACTTCCTTCCACCCGTAGTACTCTCTTAACCAACTGGCGTGTGCAGCAAAGGCTCAACAGCACTTTGCTTCAGGCTGTATCGCACCAACTCTATCCTCAAAACAACTTAACTTACACTGTTCGACAATGACCCGTACTGTTTGCAAATGGCGTCATTCGCTTTTGCCATAATTTCATATGTCCCTTCGCAGAAATCTATCCTAACACGCTCCGGGATCTGATTGTTTCCTTTCCAGCCTAAGGTAGATCCACATCAGTGAGCTTCACAGGGAGTCTTTCATCAGCCTTTTCTTTTCAGTGTAAAGTTTTTCTCTCTTCTTGCAATTTCAATATCATGTTTTGCGACTGAAGAATGTTCCCCTTATATGTGGCAGTGATACGTGGCTCAGCACTGGACGCCATTTTTGTTTATTGCTCAAGTGGCCCTGTCAACTATTCGATAGCGTCCTTCATCTGCGTGTTAACAAGTATAAAGTGGCTTGACCTCTCCCATGTCAATGGGCAGTACTCAGCGGCTGATTAGTAGGTAGCAGGCACTTACATTTTGGCATTGGCTCCCTAGGTTGTGCTTGTTAAGACCCTGAGCAGCTAAATTTCATTTGTATTTTGCTGACTGTTTTGTAGGCTTTTTTGGTGGTTAAATTCTTGTTAAGAGAGATATAGTTACGCATGATCGTGTTTCATCATTAAGCTGCTTATCTCACGTAGAATTTAAGGTAAGAAATTACGCTAATTTACGTCAATGAAGAAGAGGGGATTCCTTCGATATGCAGATACTACATTTACCAAGAGAAAAGGCTGAAGCAATAGTGAACTGTGTGGCCTTGTAAAAGTCTTAAGTATTAAGCATTAGTTGCTTATTGACCACTGCAATATTGTAACTCCTGCCTCCTTGAGTTTCTATTAATACTCAAAGAAATTCTTCTAATCAAATTACAAATCCTTCATTTACTGGTAACACAAGCTACTGCTCCCTGTCATTATTCTAGGTGCTGCATATTAAAAATTGTTTCCAGTTCTTGGTTATATGCTTACCTCTGCCATTTCTAAGAGAGTCCTGCAAAGTCAACATATGTAATGAAAGTTAATAAAAATGATATAAAAAGAAAAGAACCAAACCTTTTTTGATAATATTTGCTGGCTCCATTGGACAGCCAGGGAATGGTAGTTCCTTTGCTTTGCATACTTTGAGTGGTATTAAATCATGGCTTTCTGTCACACACTGAAGATTGACCAGGTCAATTGCAACATAATTGTATCCACAAGATCCTTCACAACGTTCTGGCAATTCATGTGTAAACCGAAAACGATTGATGGGCTTTTTCAATAGAGCATATATGTTGATATAAGCACTAAACCAAGCTTTGGGATTACCAGTTTGACTGTCAAGAGCTTTCCATACTGTCATGTAAAAGAAGATGCCACAAAGACAATTACTTACTTATCACAATGCTTGGAGTAGGAGTGACCTACAGTCATAATACTGGGTTTATCCTGTAATCTCATTTTATCCTCTGAAATGCACCCCTTCCCCTCGTTAAGTGGAACAACCCTTATGGTTGTTAAATTGCAAAAGTTCAATCTTAGCAAAAGAAGCATATTTCTAACCTGCCTGTAGTTCTATCCTATTTTGGCTAAAGAAATATACAAAAATTGGAATTGCGTTATGTTACTCATATGTAAGTGCCATTCAATTCTTGAGGAATAGCAAAATGATAAAATGGGGATGAACAAGTACTCAATTATTTTCCAAGGATCCTCAGCAAGAGTTGTCACTAAAAATGGCAGTCAAAGCCAAGGAGAAAACCATGTAAACAATAATGATTATTTACAATTCTGCTTTTCGTCCCATGTATATGTTAAAATAGAAGTGATATTTGTTCAATAAAATATGGATTCGGGGACAAACACCTGTTAACTTCAGCATCACATCTTGTTACACTAGGTATGTAACCATGCCAGAGGAATATGGTCAATGGTTTGCATCATGCCAAAATAAAATGTCCTCTGAAAAAAGGAGGTCAGAAACAAGTGCTCTGAAGGTCTAAAACTGATTCTAGGAATTTCAAAATACATATTCTGCCACAATCAACTATACATAGACTTGCTCTCATGAATCTCTGTATTTAAATTAGCTTTGGGGCTTCTAATGTACAATATAATGAAATTAGTAACTCAGTATACAAGAATTGGGAGACAGCCTTAACAGAAGACACACGATATCCATCAATCAGTGAGACGAAAAGTATATCTTTTACCTTCATGCCATTTTCCATCTGCAGTAAGCACTTCAACATAAAGAGCACCAAAGTATACCCCAGTCGTATAGAAGAATCGTAAACTGCATTGTGTACCACTTGCAATTGGTGGGCTGAGAAGAATACCTGTCAACATTGCAAATACATTGAGTTTAATTGTACTATTAAGTAGCATTAAAAAGTAATAATTTGAAAAACATGTGGTCCAGCATTGTGATGATGTGGTCTATAGACTAGAAGAGTGGGCTTGTATATTTGAGGTCTCTAGTACAAGTGCAAAATACATTGTCTGTTTAAGGGGGAAACATTGCCAGTGTCAAAGGCCCTGCATCCTTGAAACAACATGCTAATACAATGGAAATCCACATATTGTATTTCAGTCATAACAAATTATATGTAAAATGATATCAGAATGGGTTTGAAACAAGCCAATTCAAAAATTGTACCCAGGCTTTGCTACAAGCTATCAAAAACTTGTACTCAAAAAAGATCTAGAGAGATGTATCTTCACAAGGATTCACTTTAACGTATGCCAATTTTATTGCATGCCAACTATCTTCAAAGTGCCTGTCCTGGAACAGAACACTATTGTGCTTCCATTTCAGTTGGTCCTGTTGAATAGGATCCCCAAAGAGCCACTCTGATATGCAATGGGAAGGACAAGTGTTGAAAAGTGGGAAGTAAGCACCATTAACTGTGTAATGAATGCCAACATCACATAAAATGACCTGGCAGATAAGACCCGATCAGAGTAGGAGTACACCAGGGATAAGACCTTAGTCTACTCCTATCCATCATTGTCTTTGAAGCTCTCCTCACTGTCTTTGATATAAGATTCCTATAGGAACTTGTTAACTGCAACCATGTAACATCACAACTACAGTGTCCGACAACAGGTATACAACAATAGGATATCCTTACTGTAATGTAGTTAACCTGCAGTTTGATTTATAATATATACTGTAATTACTTTCAAGAATTCAGTATGATAAATGCTTAAGTCACACAAGAAATCTGTATTGAAAAGAACACTAGAGAAATGGATAAGTCACCATCAGGGATCAAGCCTGTGATCCAGGCAATCACAGAGTATGCCATACCAACTGAGCTAGGTGACCTTGGATGTTAATGTACTTATGATAAAGCATTGCGAAAATACAGTTCCCTCTTCAAGGGTGTTTTCTCTTTCATTACCTATTGATTGGTACATCAGTGTCTTAATTAACTTATGGTAAACAAGGGCAGCGTAACAAATGCAAGTTACTGATTAGTGTCTTTATCAGCTATATATATTTAGAGTTATTCCACACCTCTTGATCTACAAATTGCACCATATCCTTAGATAGTACTACATCCTCCTGCTAAACACATTAAGTGTTGCCATGGTGACATAGTTACCATAGAAATGATGTGTTTACTTACCAATACTCCCTGCTTGGGATTTATGTGTTGTTGTGTACATAAAGAATGAGCCCTTTGGATACCCATACGGTGGTTTATTTTTTGATGCTTTTACACCTGTTTTCTTTGATGCAACTGTGCCCCTTGATCGTTTCCATTGCACCTGATACTCTAGTGATTCCTCTGATACAAATCCACAATCGTTGTCATCAAAATTGCATTTAAGGACCGTCCTCAGTGATCGCCCATGACAACCTAAGGCAATATCATGAAAACAAAGTAAAACTGGTACTCAAAAATTTTGAATTTAAAGGTTTGGCTGTATATCCATAGATGCATAAAATTCACGAGGACCCTAAAAATCCTATATTTATTCTCACAGCAAAATCGTGAGGAAACATGTCTGTGACACATTTAAAGATTCTTAATAGTATATAATGAAAGTATATAATCATGGGTATGTAACCTCATAGGATTAAATAACACAAGTTGCATTAATAGTTATTTCAGAGATAGAACATCAGTAACATTATTACTCCAAATTAACATAACCCTTGAAAATACAACAAGCTACAGAGACACTTGCAGCTTTACTAATGCACTATATACTCTTACTAAATACAATTTTGCATCACATATATTCCTCTTTGGGTCAGGTTCTAATAGGTAATGAATATATAGTTCTGGAAGTGTTGTGTTTTGTGGGATGTTTTTAACACCAAGAGATTGAAGATTTTTTTTAGATTCTGTCCACACAATTGTGAATGGACATGTACAATTACAGATTGATGAGTCCTAGCCCTGGATCTGGTTACAAATTGTTGGGGAGAAACAGAGCTGAGTGGAGCATATGAACTCTACATTTCAGTGGGTAATCAGCATTTGGGTGACACTAAAGCAAAAAAAACCTGTCATTAGTAATCCCTCCTGGTTTGAAGTCATCTCATTTCTTAGATTGATAAATATTTAGAACCTAAACAATGTTTCCAGATAGGTGCCCAAATATGTTCTCCCACATGAACAAAGAGGTAGTCACTTTACAATCTGTACTACTATATATTCTTATATATGGGGCATCAATAAAAACTTTTCATTAATTAGGTTGTCACTGATGCCCCATACATAAAAATATAAGATACCACAGTATATATGTCCACTTTCCTATTGTCATTTCTAAGTGGTCCCTCCATATGTTTAGTAACAATACTTGCTGCTTATGTATGTGGGTCCCATTTGATAATTCATAATTTGTATTTATAATCTATTTAGAACTAGCGAAATAAATTGGTAATATTTTGCAAGTGGAATAGTAGTGTAAACAGTTCCAAGTTGCATGGAAAATTAGGCTTATTAAATTTGAGGCTTTATTTTTCTTTATGTCAATCCAACAGACAGACTTTTGTGGAGGAAGGCACTGAACGCTAACAGCATTCCCATGCAACCCCCTTAAAGGGAAATGCCATGTAAAACGAAAGAAGAAGAAGAAGATTGACCATATAAGTTTCACCTTATAAAGGCTTACAAAGTTCATTTATTTCCATCATTAGACTAAATCTACTTGATCCTCCACCTAGATTGATATCATGATATCTTCAGCACGAGTAAATGTTGAACCTTCTACTTTAACAGCATTTGTTGCACATCTCACTTGTGTCATCATCATCATCATCATACCTCACAGATCATAAAACATATATTGTGTGTTTGAAATAAAAAGAATAGATATGCTGTAGACATGTTATATCTGACTATTTAATCAACTCCAATGACATATTTGTCTGCACCTGAACATCAATGGAAGCCCTTAAGATAAGGAGCAAAGGAATTTTCACTTTGCACAATGTATTTTTAATCAAAACAAATTATCTTAGCATGAAACTGTTGGATGCAGCAGCCCTGCTGTTTAACTGATCGTATCAAGCTTCTATAACATTTCCTCTTGGTAGATAACATGAGATCTTATTGTACTTATAAAATTATACTTGTGGGTATTAATCCAATACTCTGCATCATACCTTAGATGGTGGATTTGCAGACAAGACCAAGATCATTTCTTGACTCAAAGTATAAGATGAGTATCAAGTGCAACATACTGTGAAGCAAAGTCTCCTATAAAGTCTTCTTCATAAGCTACTGTCATCTTGGATTTAATCACACTACAGCTAAGGCTAAGTCAATAATATAAGCCATTATTATAAATTCAACAGTCTTTGTCTTACTATTTGTGCAACTGCCCCCATTTCATTATTTCAAATCATAAAAGGTATAATTAAAAGCTTTTGAAAACAAACAGACATGAAATACGTTAGATGCTGCTACAGCCATTAATCAGTTTTACGTGCTCCAGTTGATGACAATTATGACAGTAGTACCTAACATGTGAGAACCATTATATATAATCAAAAGCATACCTCAAACAGGGCATAAAAATGGCAGACTGGCCGCCAGTTACTGAGTAACTTACTTATGTATATATATAGTTAACTGTAACTTAGATGTTTATTGGTTCACACTCATTTTTATATATCAAAGTCCAATATCTTTGAACTTCACTTTCCGTGAAAGCATTAATTAATTCCTTTCCACTGATCTTCCCTATAACCTTATGAAAATATTATATATATAACTATACGGATAGAGTTTTGGGGGAAGTTTTCTATCATCTATTCTTTTATTGCCTGAAAAAGTGAACTCTGGTTTTGGAAGGTGTCTTATTTATCAATCACAAATACTCCTAGCTTTTAAGCCTCACTGGCATGAACAAGCCCTGGTACTCTCATTGTACAAAATTGTTTTGCTGAAAATATGATAAAATTACAAATCAATGTTTCCTATGGCACATGTGGCAAATGAGGAGAGCAGCAATCACAGGTTCAAAGAATCTGAAACTATATTTTGCAAATAAATCCAAGACAGTAATGTAATGTACATATATAGGAGATATGAATATGTTGCAAAGTTAATTACAACCTTGTATAATGGACATGGTTCACGTCCCACCAAATCCCACTGATGATAATTATGATGGTGTTCTAGTTTATGATGGTAATGATGGTGGTGATGATTATGATGAAAAATAAAAAGCATACTGACAACATGATAGTACTAGCAAAACAGTGATAAATATAATGGATCCTATATACCATTTTTGAGGTAATATAGTGTCAATCTACTCAGTTGACTTACAACAAAGTGGTGTTAATTCTATCTGGGAGAGGACACCACATTCATTTGTACCCTTCAATGAGATCATTTCTCAAGCATCTTAGGTGTTAACAATGCTGAAGAAAGTGAGTTATCCAAATAATACTACAAGTCAAAAAACTACCATTAAAATGGTATGCTAAGTTGGAAGAACTTTTCATATTTCCACCTATGCTACATAACATATATATACTTGAAAGTACATGCTTTCTCAACTAACCTGTTCCATATCTTTTTGATTTCCCTTTCCCACAAGTGTTGGAGCATTTCATCCAGTCTGAGAGTTGAAGAGACAACTCAACCTCTCTTGCATCTCTGCAAATTCCCTGACTGTCAATTACCTGAGTGGTACTGTCACATATGTCAGCAAATACACGTATTCTTACATCAGCTTTATCATATACCATGTCCATTTTCCCACTTCCCCATCCTCCTGATATTGACACTATTTTGCCAGCAGCTAAGCTTTCACTACTGGGAATCCAAACTCTGACCTTTTTCTCGTCATATGCATAAAGTACACCACCATAGCTTGTCTCACGACTAAACTGAGTTGCCTGTATTGAACCACTCCCCTCAAAAATGTAATTTAGTTTTATTTGATCGCTGCCGGTCAAAGTTACACGCGCTTGAACTTGCACATATAACGGTAACTTCCCTAAATTATGAGAAACTTCTAAAAACGATCCGTTGTGACCATTAGCTTGCATCGCCGTCCAATCTGTTTGGAAAGCTGGCGAGGGGAAAAGATTCACCCAGAGTCTTATTTCAACACGGCAAGTAGATGAACTTAGTTCATCTGAATGCACACCACCTCCCCAGCCGCGAGAGATCACAATACATCCATTTTTACCTTTTTTACTACCCCTGTCGGGAAACCATAAGCGTACTGTTTTTTCACTGTATGAGAAGATAACCCCTCCATACTGTCTAACATGCGATGGATTCTGCGATGAGCTAACAGCGTGGAAATAAAATGCCTTTCCTTTGGCAACGTGCATTGAAGAAATCCTAACGCTAACAATTTCTGGCAGCTGATTAAGATTGTGTACTATTTCGTAAAATGTTTCTCTCCTGCTATCAACTTCAACTTCAGTCTGAAACGTGGGCTCAGGTCCATCTCTCCACGCTTCTATAGTAACGTCTGCGGCTACAGCACTTTCTGTATATTTTTCACCACCCCATCCATCTCCAACGAAAACGATCCTTCCGTTTTCATTTCCTCGATATTCTGACGGTGCCCATATACGCACTGATTCGCGACTATAACCAAATAAAAGTCCACCGTAGTTTCCCTTCTCTCCTGAGTTCTGGCAAGCACCAGTACCTTCGAAGTGAAATCCGGCGCTATCTCCTATCCTGGGCGTAGAATGCACGCGTACAAGGAACGGTAACGTGTTCAGATTATGCTTGACTTCACGAAACGATTGCCTGCCTTCTTGTGCAGACATTGAAAAGGTTTGACGAAAATCTGGAGGAGGATAGTCAGCTAACCGGCCACCAGTTAAGTGACAACTCACATATGATATCAAAAACATGAAAACTGCTGCCCGGTGTTGTGATATCATACCGGTCGCTCCTCTTAGTACTATCGAATCAAACCTCATCTTAACACAAGAATCATGTCGTATTAACTTAACTGTTCCTTGAAGCCTCGGGCTTAAATCTACATTGTTTCTACTGGTCGATCGACCTAAAGCCAGTGTTCACTGTAGCAGTTATATCCCCATAGAAGTACATTCTGTGACATCCATCGGTTTGATTTCTTGTTTAATTCACGATTGCAAACACTGAATGCTGCTGACTTACTCGTTACGTAAATCCTTTGCATGTTTGACTTCTTTCGTATTGTAGACATTTGTTTTGCATCGACGAGCCTTTTCAATAAGAACTTATGTTCTTGTAGAAAGCCACCGAAGTTCTGTTCATTCTTGCGGTGATAATGTAAAAGGCAGTCATTACTCGACTATAATTCCTCTTTGTCATCTTTGGTTAGTCCTACTTATATACCTCAGTTTCCGTGCAGAAGCATTAAACACAAACCTCGTAATCAAGGAAAGGCTGATCCAATGTGGAACTCTCAAATCAAAACAATCTGATCATTACTGACGTCATAAAATATCATGCAGAACGTCACAGGTGCTCTATTTATCTGAAGCAATTGCGCTACCTGAAGTAAATACTGTTCCTTAATCATAGACTTTTAGTTTATATCACCACTAACAAGCACAGTCCTGTCAGAAATCTGTTTAAAGTGTGGCAGTGAATGATATCTTCGTACTGCTATTTCACTCTGTCAATAGCCCTAAATTGTTATCAAAAGCAATGTCTGAAGTGCCAGATACTCACTTTTACAAAGATATTAAAACCATGTAAATGCACCTGAATGTGAATTTAACTACAGATTTGATGCAATCACCGCTATAATTTTCTTTTTGAAGCTCTTGAAACTTCTCCGCAGTACTTCGAATTTTTGTTTTGTTATCTTTCAAATGCTGTTAAACTCTATGCGCGCTCGGTCCAGTAGGCCCCGTAAGAGCCTCTTCTATTATAAAAAGAGTAAGAGAAATCAATTTCTGATACCCTGAAAATAATTTCAAGTTTTAGTCCATCCACACGGCCTTTCCCGTCAGACTTTGTCGTAAAAGCCGGTGTGGCACAGGCAAACTATTGTCATCATTTGGGTAATAATCCGCAGCAGCTTGAGAAATCTCAAATGCAAGGTACTCTCGCTTTGTGCTGTATGTCTCAAAAAACATTTGTGTTACCGTTTAGGAAAATATTGAATTGTGTATCCATAAATTTTATTCCATGTTTAATATCAAAATGGAAGATCAGAAATACTAGGAATTTCTAACTCATACAGAAAAGTGGGTTTGTTTTTAAGGAACGTTCACTCACATTAGTTAACACTATTGGACGGGAGGTGGTCCCAAGATGGTCCTCAACGAGTCAGCAAGGAACATAAAAAATTGTAATGCTAGTAGATATTGTATTCTTGAATGGAAATACTATATCGTTACCGTTACGTTTCGGACGCTAGAGATAGACGAGCGTAGGGTCCATATTTTAATTTGCAGCTTAGTTGCTCTTGTCAATGTACTACAATATACTTGATACCACCCTCAACAAGGCTACGTATTTTTAAAATTGTTAGAGCCGTTCCTGATCATTTGTGTCTGCAGAGGTAGAAGGCAATCTCTCAATCAATGACCCCGGATGAGCAGTGGGCCCCGACATTGAAACTACCCTAA
Organism: Alatinidae sp. Z8VKAUB7J3; assembly: GCA_010016025.2. Classification (NCBI taxonomy): domain Eukaryota; kingdom Metazoa; phylum Cnidaria; class Cubozoa; order Carybdeida; family Alatinidae; species Alatinidae sp. Z8VKAUB7J3. Next base: position 16,027,298 of record JAAAKM020006971.1, on the reverse strand, counting down.
ATAAACAGAAAAATCACCAAACAGGCAAACTAATTAACAAAGGGCAGCTGGGGCGTCCAAGGGCGACCCTCTCAATTTGTGTTACCGGGCAGAGAAGCAAGCCATGAAGCAGGCTCAACTGCCCAGTAGGACCGCCTCTCGCGGATTATGGAAAGCATCATTTACGTCAGCAGTGCCAAGCTAGGCTCTAGGAGCTTCGGGGTTTTCATCGGCAATGTCAAGCCAGGCTCTAGGAGGGTCTGTATTTACGTCAGCAGTGCCAAGCTAGGCTCTAGGAGCTTCGGGGTTTTCATCGGCAATGTCAAGCCAGGCTCTAGGAGCTTCGGGGTTTTCATCGGCAATGTCAAGCCAGGCTCTAGGAGGGTTGGCATTTACGTCGGCATGCCGAACCCCAATGTATATTCAGGAACGTGAACATGCTTGTTCCCCATTCGGTTGCTTGGGAGTTGACGAGCACTACAATATTTTTGACTGACGATGCAAGGCATAGATTTATAAATGTTATTCTAGCTTGATTACCCATGTCTCTCCTGATTTGAAAGTTCTTGTCGTCTTAAAACCGTTGCTTTCAACTTTTTACAAACAGTTACCGTCTTTGCTTTGCCAAAAATATGATAACTTTGCTGTCTCGATCCTATATTAGTTTAAGGCCCTCGTCGTTAACATCGTAAAAAAAGTCGTTAGCATAACATAGGAAACCCCGAGATATTGTTGGGTTTGTGTGATCGGTAGTAAGACGTGCCCCCTCCGTGTTGATGCTAACGACACGACGTGATCATGTGTAAAAGAACAAAAATAATGTGTGGAAGGAATGACGCCCATACCTAATCTTAGAGTCGTGGAGATGTATTCCTGCTTTGAGAAAATGAATTTTTGTATTGGAGAAAGTTGAATATTCTTGGGTGTCCAAGAAGCGGGGGGGGGGTCCTAATAGTAGGGGATGGGAAAATTTTTTAGAAATTTAATAAGCGGGGGGTCCAAATAATTTGCAAATTGCCTGTTTGACATATCGATATACCGCAACATATCATAGCTGAAATTCACTGATAATGAAGCACTTTAAAGTAAACATTCGAATTGTAGCAATGATGGTAGTAATGTTGCAATTTCAATTCTAAACGCTGAATGCTTGATGCGTCTGTTAACTACTGTTCCATGAGCAGACAGCGCGCGTTCAAACAAACAAAATATTAAAATATATAGAATGGATAGGATATGCTGACATAAATTTCACTTGTTTGAAACTGAATTCGCCAAAGTTAATAAGCGGGGGGTCCAAATAAGGTCCGGGGGATGGGGAAAATTTCCAAAAATTGATAAGCGTCCGGGGACGCTTACTAGGCACTTAATAGTAGGCATGTAATAAGTAATGCTGTGAGTAAGAAAGTATTCAATAACAAATGCAAGCCAAGCCACAAGATAGCATCTCCTTAAATCAGCGAGTATCAAGTTAGTGCTAGCATCTGTTGTGATCTTAAATTTAGTTCAGCATGACCCTTGACATTAATGTCCTTTTGAAATTTACCTATATTCTATGGGTTTCATAATGTATACTACAGTATTGATTACGAAATATATTTGAATTGATTAAGAAAATTATTTAAATTGACCAATTATTAGAATTTCCGGGGGTATTCTTATCCAATGAGACCAGAAGTAAAGTGTTTTTAATCAACTGTCAATCGGTACTACGATTTGCTTGTGTTGTGTCACCTCTTTAAAAAATGAAAACTAGTTTAGGGTACGTAGCTTAGTCACATGAAAAAACAAAACAAAAAAAACCCCGAAAAATACGAGAGTTAGGTTGATGGAATGAACAGTACCTTCAGTTGTATAGGCATTTGCGAGTTCGAAAAGATAACGCTAAAGCAAGATTCTTTATTAGCTTTTTGTATCTTCCTTCCCTACTAGGTATAAAGGTAGGGCCTCACTAAATTATTTTCCTTCCCGCATTCATTTGGACGTTGCCGATGCAAGCAAGTACATTGTATTGGTGTTGACATCTTGACACTGCGGCAGGAAATACGGTATATCACGTCGGTCTGATATAATCTAATTGCATGGCATTTGTTCAAAAAGTAGTTGTGTAAAATTTAGGTGCTAGTACACTTTTGCATTCAGCCCCCTATTTCCTATATTTTCAGATTTTCAGGCCAGAGAACATCACAAGTGACTTATTCAATACTTTGAGCAATATTTTACCGAATTTTAAACAACTATAGTACAAATATTAATATAAAAACTAGCTTCATTGGAGTCCAGTATAAACACAAAGGAAACTCATGGATCTCATGCAACGTAAATATCTGAGGCAACTTGATCCCAGAAGTGGAAAAGGGGAGCAACACAGAATCGCTGGCTACACATGAACTCGGCTAGATGGTTGGACATTTCTTTAAGATGCTAAAAGTCCACATTGCCTACAGAACTGAATGATACTGTCGATGTCGTACTTGAATCGAGCACCAATCTCTGTTAACAATTCGAATTCTACCCGTACTGTGCGCGGAAGAGGCAAAGCAACCACCATAAAGAAATTCAGTACTTTTACAGTATAGACGAATTTTAAAACATTTATGGTACATCATAGAATGCATGTGCAATTAGCTTTGGCAAGACATGGAGTTTGGTAATAAATGTAGCAATAACGAACTTTCAACGGTAAGTGACGACATTTACGTTGTTGCATGACATGGTTTTTAACGTCTTGCTACTGGACTTTAACGAAGCTATTTCTACTCTGATTATTTGTACTAAATATGTTTCAAATTAAGTAATATATTGCTCAAAGTATTAAATAAGTCATCCGTTATGCTTTCTGGCCTGAAAAGCTGAAAATATAGGAAATAAAGGGGGCATGCAAGAGTGCACTGAAATACTCGAGTCGCATTGCATTTAATTAAAATTTTGTTGCGTGAAATTTCTTCATTGCAATTTCCTGATAAACAGTCTTTACGAAGTACTTGATTCTCTGCGGTATTACATTGATAGCGGTGACAACCCTTCCCCATATACAAACCAACATATTCACTCATAAAAGTACATAAAGAACAAAAAATAAACAAAATAGACACCATCATTTAGTACGTTGAACCTTGCCAACACCGTGAAGTCTTCCTGAAATTGAAAGTTTGGTCTCATTTGGGTCAGCGGCTGACAAAGATGTATATGCTCTTCCTTGGCTATTTCTGATCCCCTTTTCGACGCGTTCGTTTCTTTGTACCGGTTTCAAACGAACGACTTATGATAAAGCCCCTTTTCTCATCGATTGCATTTGACTATCGGTTAACTATCACAAAAATATGTTTATACTTTTTACGTGGCGCGAAGTTATTGTCGGTAGTGCAGTGTCAATGCAATAAAAAATAGTGAAGTCTCTAATCGTCACTTACCTCCATGTCTCCAAAGTTCTCTTTCAGATACTCGTCTGTCCATTTGGTGAAAACAGGGGACACTTTGTTGATGCCTCGGAACACTACAGGTTTCAGTGGCTTGGCATACTTTTCCCAAAACTCCTCAGCAGACGGCATGTCATATCGTTCTTCTACTGCCGACGGAGTTGTGTGTGCTCCAAAAGGTTGCATATGCCCGACTGGAGCATCTTGCAAGCCTGCTTCAGCCTTACACAGCCAAAAATACAGGGCTACGAAGAGGCGAGTGAAGGCCATTTTTAGCTAGGAAGACTTCCTGGCTGAGAAGGTTCTCCTGAAACTGATGATCATGCACGTACGACAGGCTGCAAATTGCACTCTTGGTTAAGCTTTTATGTACCAACAAAAGGACTCATAACTCAACGAATATTAATTGGCACATTAGAAAGAGCATCTTTTATCTTTTGTCCGTTGTTTTGTTTACATCCCGTTGTTCATGGGATATCATCCATCCCTTGCAAAAATACCTTCTTTTACTCCCCCAAACAAGTTTCGAGTATTCAACACCAAAAAAGTTGAAAAGAATACATGCAAGAAGATGACAGTTTCTTTGGCAACTGTTTTTCTATGTGACTGTAAAGAATCCAAAAGCTTAGTTTCAAGATTTGGAAAAGCAAGTTCAGGCGATTAAAGGTTATCAAAACCAAAATTCTTAAGAGACAATATTGGGAGAGACCCCTCATAAACAGTGGATACGATAATAAAACTACACTAAAGATATAAAACCCAGGAAATGACACGTAATTTAGAGACATCTTGGTAAGACAAATAAATCACTAAGACGTGTCATTCTTCTTATATTCTTAAGCGGCCCACAGATGCTCAATAAAATAGACAATATTAACGACGAACTTTTATTGATAAAATTTCGTGTTTCCCTCACAAGATTCACTTTTATTGACAATACTGGCTCTGTGTGTTTGCGTCCCTTGTCACGTGCGGAGCAGCTACACTCCATTTTGCTGTAGCAATAAAATGAAAACAAATAAGCAACAAACGAGACACACTAAATTGGCCACAGAAAGATTTAGAGCATCGAAGTGCTATAGATTTACTCGGTCTTTCGGCAAGGAATAGATGTAGTGTCTGTCCGCATTGATGATAGATGCTTTCCATAATCCGCGAAAGGCAGTCCTACTGGGCGGTTGAGCCTGTTTCAAGGCTTGCTTCTCTGCCCGGTAGCGAAAATTGAGGGTCATTCTTGGACGCCACAGCTGCCTTTTATTTATTAGTTAGCCTGCTTGGTGGTTTTTCTGTTTATTTAGGGTAGTTTCAACGTCCTGCTGCTCATCAGGGGTCGTTGATTGAGAGACTGCTATAGATTTTGTTTGAATGCTTGGTGTAACTGAACTTTATAACAACTACTTCCAAAAGAGCGGTTCGCCGGGTATTTAACTTCTTCATTTTATCCTTTCCACTTGGTTCTGATACTAAATTCTTTAACTTATTTTCGAATGTGCATGACGTCACTCGTGTAAATTAATTAAATCTTTGACAGTTGCCTTGTTTCTCTTCGGATGTTCGAGGTTAGAAGATTGTGTGCTGCAAAAAATATTGACGGGCCATCAATAAAAATCTACGGATCTTGATTTCGTCAATATGTTGTACAGTCTTTCACTCATTGCCCACAGACGATAATGTAATTAGCAGTTTTATCAATAATATTGTCAATATTATTGCGCAAAGGCGAGACGCTTCAATTTGTATTTAATTTTAACCCGAAATATCAATTGAAAGTATCATAGATTAACAGTACCACAAACTGGCAGACTAATAACAGGGTAGGGTAAATCGAATAAATCTTTCATAACGTGACTTTTACACGGCAGAATACGTCGCTTAACACGAAACTGTTTAATATTTCTTCTACAAACCGTACTTTGGTGATAAAATGGCAATTTTTAACTGGCGGACCAAAAGTCCTTGTCCCTAGCCTTCTTTTTAAGCTGAAACAACTTTTATATACGTGTTTTAGATCGCAAAATTCACTTTTAACATTGTTTTTTCCTAAGGGGAAATGATTGCGAAACACGAAACTGCCATCATTTTTCTTTTAAAGACCATAATTTAGTGAACAAAACGGCAATTTTTAAAATGGTGGGCTAAAGATTTTGAACAGTATTTTTGAACAGTTGCTGTCAGCATCTTTGGTATGGTCCGTTTGTGTATTGTGAAGCTTTGGGACAGAGCTTACTCTCAACAAAATCCGGTCATATTGTCCAAAACGAACTTCGTGATGATGGGTGACCAAAATTTTGTACTCAGTTTCAAAATAGAATGATGTAAATGAAGTCAAAACAGTCGCAGCAGCCTAATGTATTATAAAATGAAACATCTGATACGTGATATGGGAAAGTGAAATCCTTGATGATTAAATGAATAGAAATACCTATTGTTAAGAATATAAGCGATAGATAAGCCACAAGAAAAACTTAATCTTAAGATAAGTGTTAATACCCAGCATATAGGCCGCAAAAGAATTATGATGCTATCGCAATAAAAAACAAACAAATAATTAGATCTTGAACTTTCGATGTTTCCTCACATCCTTTTCAAAGGTTAAATTACAACGTAAAAAAACGAGTTAATAAAGTAAAACTACTACAGTATCATATGTAACAAGACAATAGTGAAGTACTAATTGCCCCTAAGGAGGTAAATAAGTGATAAGGGGGAAAGCAAAGATGGAAATAATAATAACCTATACGAACAAACATGTTCATAGTCTGTGTACGGATTTGTAAAGAATGTTTACCAGTAAAAGGAATAATAAAATTGATATCAAGTTTTGGGACTGAGGTAGCAACTGATGAGCAAGAAAACACTTAACATAAGAACTTATTAATATATGAGTCAATAAAACGCGAGGGGTAACCATTGGTACACAAAAAAATATCTTAACTTATTAAAAATGCCATACGACGAACAAATGCTACAGCTATGGTGAAGGATGGTATAAAAAAGTTCTTTCTTACATTGAAAAGCTAAGAAGCTATCAAATCGCGTGAGCAAACCAGTAAATGTAATTTTACGATAATCTGAGGTGACAAACTTAGATTCATGGCGAGTAATAGAGAAGTCTAAGAAGGGTAAATGACCATTCTTTTTAACTTCAAAGGTAAATTGGATGTTAGGATGTTGTGACATTGGAAGACGTTATTTAGATAACGCTTTGTTTTTGTATTTTGTATGTTTTCTAGTCTTATAGTTATAGTTAATTAGTTTTTAACTAGACCTTTTAGATAGTGATGTCATTGGTCATTTGTTATTCCCTGTGTTCAGTGTTTATTGACTTGATTCAACCTGAATCGATATTGTATGTTTGCAATTGTACTTTTCCTTCGGTCACGTGTTCCTATTCATCTTTTCTAATTCATCCTTTTGTATTTAAGTAGCTGCAACTGATATGTAATTCAGTGGAACCAGTGTAGATCGTGGAGATCGTGAAAATAGTTAATAACATGAATTTATGGTCATTGCTTTGATGTTTCTGAATTTCTTTCCCCGTGGATTTTGCTTCCACTCGGCCGTCCGCAACATAGGATGCTGTTGGTTCAGAAAATTAAGAAAAGGCTCTACATGACTTTTACATTTAAAAACAACAAAACAATCGTCAACATATCTACGATAAAAAATGGGACGAAACTCTACAGGGCAAGAACGCATAAAATTTGTTTCCAAGGCAGATAAGAAAATGTCAGCAAACAAGGGGGCCTATTTGAGAGCCCATCGCCACCCCGTCTGTTTGTTCATATAGGTTATTACTGTTTTGACTTTATTTACATCACTCGTTTTTAAAATTGAGTACAAAATTTTCTTCTCCCATCATCACGAAGTTCGCTTAGGATAATATTACCGGATTTTATTCGGTAGTAATATTAATTTTAGAAATACCAACAAAAACAGAGCCAACAATGAAGTAATTAAAAAAAGCTATAGGAGCTTTATAGAGTAAAAAAAAGTTGTGAGGATGCAAATTGATAAACAATAATGGCCTCACAAATATACGGCTTTCTGTTCACTACCTGTGCTAAGAAAGTTGGTCCAGAAGGCAAAACATGTAACTGAGTTAAGAGTTCAGATGGAAAGAAACACGCTCCAATTAAAAGGCAGCAAGTAAGGAGCGACTGGTTCGAAATATAGGTTATTAGAATACAATCACCCGTACTAGCCATACTGACGATTCGAAGTATTAATCAGAATATAGGCTCTGCTGATATCCACGAAACCATTGAATAAATTGCGGACGATACAGCAAATCTGTGTATTGAGTTTACACTCTGTAAGTTCTTGTCAGTAGCAATTTTAAGCGAAGTGATGAGTAAATGATACACTATGCAAGAACAAAATATTGGCAGAAATGGCGTCGGAGGTATAGTCACGCACACTGCTTATATAAGATTTAGCCAAAAGATGACACGCTAGTCACAACTGGATAATAATGGAGGTGACATTAATAATAGCGACTCCAATACAAACGGACGAATCTGAGCAGGATGCTAAGAAACGACGTCAATCGTCCATCGATCTACCGTACGCTATTCCGTCAAATTCGTTAATAGGCAAGTATGCGGAACATGCTTCGAAGGAGCATGGTGGCAAATTATCTGGCCCCACTGCTCATCAGGGGGCTAAACTGAGAGATTTGCAGATTATCAGGTCAATCTAGTTACAATGCAGGGGACAATGCAAGGATCAATGCAAGGGACAATGCAAGGGCCAGTACAAGGGACAAGGCCAGGGCCAGTACACGGGACAATGCAAGGCACAATGCAAGGGACAATGCAAGGGACAATGCAAGGGACAGGGACAGGGCCACTACAAGAGACAATGCAAGGGACAATGCAAGGGACACTGCAAGGGACACTACAATGAGAAATACAAGGGACAGCGATGTAATCACGTTATGTTTGAACTATAGGGGAAAAGGTGCCAGGTCATTCAAAGACCGATTACGTAAAGATTACCGATTCTAAAATTCAGTAAAAAGTATGACGACAGGATATCATGAATATGTAAACCGTGCTGGAGTAGAAGATTTAAAATCACACGTATATAAACTACGTTGCATGTCGATCTTGGTTGATTGCTGATTAAATGACCTGAATACATCCTTAGATTTCTGGGTCAAGCACCATGCTGGTGATTGTGTGCCGCTATTAGAGAAACTGGCTGTCAAACTAAGATCATTCCTAAAGAGCTGCACTCATGTGTAATAAAGGGGTAATAGAAACGCCTATGGGTTATGCGCCTTAATCTGAGGGGAGGGGGTTACAATGCATATACGAAGAGATTATGAACGAAGGTTGAAATGTTCTGCTGTATGCATCCTCCGTAGTTTGGCGTGGAGACGATATTCATTCTGTTCCTACTTATGCTAAATATTAAAAAGGCTGGTATCTAATTGCGTTGAGCTGGATGTCGATGCCCGCCAGTTGATGATTGTGAGCTAACATGGCGACTAGAGAAATAGAGTTTTTTAACATTTTAGCATCACCGGAGTATCTTCAAACTCGCCTTAAAGTTATTGCCCTCTCTAGCCTAAGGAGGTTCAGACAACCATCGTCACATTTATCTAGCAAGGAACTTTCATGTTTGAAAGAACTTCAGGAAGATACTTCTATTGTGGTCTTGAAACCAGATAATGGTAATGGTTTGTTACTCTGAGTAAGCATGATTACATCGCAAAAGTCATGGCCATTTTGAAAGACAAAGGAAAATTTCGTGAAATAAATAATGACCATAGCAAGGAGAACTTGAAGTGAGAAAGGAAACTTATACAATACTTAAGATGTCTTAAAAACAAGAAAGTTTTTTCGGACGACGATTTTCGTAAAATTGCTCCCGTTGGTTCTAGGCCAGGACGTCTCTATGGACTGCCAAAAGTTCATAAACAAAGCGTTCCTGTTCGTCTTATTTTATCGGCAATTTGTACGAACTCCCATAATCTTGCGGATAGTGCTTGTTATCCTTCTTGAAACCACTCTCTACGAACTCATATACGTTGTCTGATACGTTTTCGTTTCTTGGCGATCTTAACTCTTCTTCTTTTGATTTTAGTAATATGTACATGGCTAGTTTTGATATAACGTCACTTTTCACTAATTTGCCAATTTAATGAAACCATTAATGTCGCCGCGAACCGGTTATTTCATAATGTTGCAAAGGTTAATGGCATATCTAGGAATCAGTTCTGTCAATTATTATTGTTTTCTGTTAAGAAAACAGCTTTATTTTTAATTGAACCATGTTTGAACAGTTAGATGGTGTTGCCATGTATTCACCTCTGGGTCCCACTATCCGACCGAACTGACAAACAAATTGGAAATATAAAGCAAGGATGAATCATTACAACATTGCCAAAATCAATATTTCTGTAGAAAATTCCATTACGACAAGAAATCTGAGGATTTTCTGGGGATGTCAAGAAATTGCACCGGGCGCATTTTGAGGCAAGAAATCAGCTTTGGAAGGGCAATGCCCCCTTGCCCCCCCCCCCTAGCTCCGTGTCTGGTTTACCCCCTTACAATTGCTCCGGTCAGAGTAGTCTTCTAGCACGGGTTTTAGCCGTCAATCCTAATCCACAATACCAGCAACCTGCAGGTAGTTGGATTGATATTCATAGGTCTACACCCTCCAGTTGGAAGAAGAGTTAGCTCAATGGATAGAGAGCTGGTCTAGTAAGCTGAAGACACGTGGTGATGATGAGAGCGTGAACAATTACGTTGAAAGGGGGTTGGACACTAATGCGTCATGAGAGGTTCTTTTGTTAAGACGTTACCCCATGACAACCATTGTTAGTTTTGAAAAGATGACAAAACCATATTATATTCCTTAGCTACTTGTAAAGGTTTCAGTTGATGAAGGTGGGCTGTAGTAAGCCGCCTTATATTTCATTAGCATTGTAATTTTTGAAATGATTTAAGGTGAATAACTTAACTTAACAAGAAGTGACGCGGATGGACAGGATTAGAAACGACTATATTAGGGGAACAGTCCGGGTAAGACGGTTGGGTGATAAAGTAAGAGAGGCGAGATTGAGATAGTTTGGCCATGTGTATAGGAGGGATGAGGGATATATTGGAAGGAGAATGCTGGAGGTGGGAATACCGGGTAGGAGAAGGAGAGGGAGGCCTAAGAGAAGGTTCATGGATGTGGTGAGGGAGGTCATGAGGGTGGTTGGCGTGACGGAGGAGGAAGCAAACAACAGACTGGTGTGGAGAAAGAGGATCAGCTGTGGCGACCCCTAAAAGGGAGGAGCCGAAAGAAAAAGAGAAAGAACTTAACAAGAAGTATGTTATCTCATATCAGCTATACATTTTATAGCCAACACATGGTTCAAGCACATGCCCTGCCGTCAATCTGTAAACTCCTTCTGCTAATTCAGCAGGAAAATGGGTACCTGGCCACCCTACCTCATTAGGCAGACAGAAGCATCTAACCCCTTGAAGTGTTTTGTATACTCCATGCTTGTATTCTAAACTAAGACTACTCTAAAATGAAATAACAGGTTTTTGTCTAAATTACATTAATATATGAACAATTTGCTAAGCACTTATTAAAGAGGAACTGAAACCCAATCAAGCTCTGTACAACTTCAAAAGTAGACAACTTCACTAACGAACGTAAGGCATTGTTTAGCACACAACATGAATAGGGCAAACGTCTTTGTTTTGTTTCTTTGACATGTTTTTTTGTTTCCCGTTTTATACATCGCTCAAATGGCGAGTCGTCAACTTGTTATGGTAAATCAAAACCCATAAAACGACTGTATCACGGCGTGAAACGAATCCAGTAAACACCTATGTTATGAGCACATCTATTAGAACCAGACAAAAGACATGCCTTTGGGTTTCACCTCTGACCGCATTAGACTAGTCTCAGCAAGCACACTTCGTCTGTCCTGTTAGTGCAGATCGAGCAAGGCCTCCTTTTCAATTATTTCGATGGGTCGACGTGAAATACAAAGACTTCACTGTCCAGTAATATTTTTTAATTTGGTTACCTAACTCTATCAATCTGTTTCTTCTCGCGATCTTGTACCGGAGATAATTGAATTTGCTCATGAAAAGCCTTAAACCACAATAGTTTGGCTGAGAGATGTGTTTGTCTTGCAATCTTTATGGTCAGGCTATCTTCCGACCATGGTACAACCTCTTTCAATCAGATGAACAGAGCTGTTTCCCCTCATTTGTCATTGAAATGAACTTTTGTCGTTCTTTTAACAGTTGTTAAGGAGTTAATATTCACGTTCCCTCATATTGCTGAGCTATGGAAGTAAAGTTTTACATGCTTAAAATTGCCTCAGTCTTATTATAGGAAATTTGTTTCGCCTTTACGCGCAACCATTTGCTGGCCTAAGATTTCTTTGATCTTAGTATAGCAGTTTTGTTTTGCCGTTGCATGTATACATTCGCAGGCCTAAGATTGTGTCGGTGTTAGTATAGCTACATTTTACATGGTTAAAATAAAGATTCACGCGCATGGGATGGTGTCGATCTTAATGCAACGATTTTGTTATGCTATTACATGTAGTCATTTTTACGCCAAATATGGTATCGATGTTAGTGTTCTATTTTGCTGTTACATGTAACGATTCCCACGACTAAGACAGTGTTCTATATGATCTCTGTGTAGTTCTTATGGATAGAAAAGAGTTAAGTTACTCTTAAGTTACTACCTAATTACTTTCTAACAAAAATATTTTGCCTTCAGGATAAGCTGCTTATGTAAAGGGGGTTTTGGTCAAAAAACGGAACTAAATGATCCGGAAATTTGATTTTGTGATCTGCGCTCTTTCAACATGGTCAAAATTAAATTTGGCAAGTGAGTAAGCTTTCAGTTTCGTTAGTAAAATCTTATTAACAAAAGAAATTTCTAAATATTAAACATTTGACCTTAACAACATTTGCACCTACGAATACTAGCCAAGTCAAATATGTGGTAACGGTGACACTTCCGTTTACGGTAAGTGGGTGTAGTAAGGTATGTCAAATATTGAAGCAACTCTAAAGCAATTGCCAGTGACGTCAGACCCAGTGTCATCAACCTGTAAGCGTATTTGAGGACGCTAACAAAACGGACTTTCTTACTTCAGTTTCAGCATTCTGTTTACACTATACCTCATTCCAAAGAGATTCAATACTTTGTGTCACAAAAATGTATTAACATCCTTACTCCTTACGAAATGATGTAAATGAAATAAATCCAACAAAAATAACAACATGCCCCGCCAAAGTTGGTAGACACAATGTATTATGGAGCGATAAATAGAACAAATATATTCGAAGTGCAATATGTTTTAGAGTTAACAGTTTAAGATCTCTAAAGGATATCTTGGAAATTATTATCTCTGTGTTTGGTACCAAAAATTTTAACGGATGTCGAAAAAGAAGAGAAAAAAGATATTATACTCCCCTTTGTAAATAATTTAAGAAGATATACCCCTCCTACAGATCGACGCCTATGGTCATCTTGATATAAACTATAAACTTGTTGTCATTATTCTTCATAGATTTCTGTAGTGTAGGTCATCCTTTCTTGTCATTAACTCACGAAGAGTCTTATCAATCATTACCATACTTTTAGACCAAAAAATAATCCACCGTAACATCAAGACTAGATGAAAGAAGCTGATAAAATAATGTATTGACCAAATATTCTATTAATCTGTTCTTATACGAAGGTCAAGGTAGAAAGGAATTTTAATTGGAAGTACCCAAAGAATCTGACAAATAAGTCTTTTACTGATAGATTTTTTCCAAATTTAAGAAAAACAAATAAGCTGAAGTGCCTGGTGTAACTTTTGAGTACCTTTTACAAGCCTTTAAGTGGCAAGAGAAAATCGGGTAGCTTTTTGTTCTATAATTTCTTGGTAGACCATAGAGGTATTGCTCGAAGAGTAAAATCTATCAAACTCCTCCATACAACCCAGTTAGCGATGTAATAAACCAGTGGTGGATCTAGTAATTACTTTTGGGGTTGCTAATTTCAAATTGATCAACTTCTCAGTCCTTTGGCAGGGAATGGGTGTAGTATCTGTTCTCATTAATCTCCCTTCAGGCAGTTTTCATCCTCTGCTAACCAGCGGTGAGGTTTTTGTTTCAGGTAGCCTATATTAAGGGGTGTTTCCCTTGGACGCCCTAGCTTTCCTTTATTTAGTAGTTAAATTGTTTGGTGGCTTTGCTGCTTGGTTATGGTAGTTTGAAAATCGGGTTCCTTTGGTCATCAGCGGTCTTTGATTGAGATGTTGGTAATATCAAATTGGCCAATATTAACACTCGTTAATGTTTGTTGGATGGATTTTCCTCTCTAGTACAATCTCAGTCACCCACACCGACATTGTAATCGTCATTAATGAACATCACGAAACCAAGCAAACTACCCAAAATTTTAGGGAGATCGTTAGTGGAAGGCGTGACCGGGTCTGGATCTACCACTACAATAATAATTAGCCGCTGTCATCCGGTTTATAGGCTTCAGACAATGTAGGAACTGATCAGATTTTGAAAACGAAACACCTAGTCTATAGACAACATGAGGCATAACTTGCTCGCTTGCAGAATTACTTGTGATAAAACGGCACTTTTGTCTCCTAAGATAACAAATGACATTTATTTTCTAGCTATAAAGTAAAAATCCATCTCTCTTACCTACTCGCACAAAATAACAAACTGATTGCTTACAACAGTTGAGCCAGACATTTTCCTTCCAGTGCATCCCCTTCCATACAAAAAATGCAACTTGGGAACTTTGCAAATTTAATATCATATGAAATACGCATGCGTGATTGATCAGTATTTCTTTAGGAAATGCAGCGACAAGAATACCACTTCTATAGCTTGTATTGTATAATTGTATTTTGTATTTTAGAAAATTTGTCATTTGTTTGTTACGACACTTAAAAGGTTACGGATTCCTAATATATCATTTGCGGAACCGTAATGGGTCCGTGGACCCCAGGTTGCGGACCACTTTGCAACTGGTTAGGTTTTCTTGGGTATCATGCTCGAAATCTAATGCTCAAATTGCGCCTCTGCAAATCCTTCTCCTTACCTAACCTCTCTCTATTGAGAGGTAAATCTAAAGATTGATCTGTAAGAAAGCAAACATTTCAAAGCTCATTAAGAGTTATGCCTTGAGTAAAAGATATAATAGCTATCCAAATTCATAGAAAATAACAAACGTTCGCTGGATTAGGAAAATTCCGTTGTTGATTAAAGCGGTAATGAGGCATGCATTAACTAGATATGCTTTGTGGGAATCACATTCCTCTGATAAAATACTCTAAATTTATGGATTTATTCTAAGTTACAAACAATTATCGGATTCCGTTTTCTATGATTGAACCAAATAAAGTGCTACTTTGAGAAACCTGTTTAAGAAAGTTTAATTTGCTCTGGTAAATTGCCACTTACTCTCACTTTAGAAAACTACAAAGCAACATATGACGAGAAAGATATTTTCCCCTCACATTTTTCAGTTAAATCCTAATTTTGTTCCCGTAGACAGAGGTTGTTATGATTTCTTCCTTTCGTGTATACTGATTGGTTGAGTTTATTTAAAATTACTGAAGTTATTATCTATACTATAGAATCGCCACTGGGTTGAGTATATCTCTAGAAAAATAAGTTGTTTAAGTCATCCTGGCTGCTTATGGTCAAGGTTGATGGTTTATTGTAGCCATGGGGAAATCTCCGCCCTGCCAAACTGTTCAATCCAACCAGCGGGTGCACTTGGGAATACTCTATACAATACGGTCCCTAGAACATTTTGATAATATTTTTGGTATCGAGAGGAGAAAATTTCAATGGGCTTTGGACAGATAGATCGATCGAATGTCAGTCTTCCTTGGTCAAGTCACGTGGCGCAGAGAGGATGGTCTCCAATTACTTTGAGCGGGATGTCGATATTCATCTGAATGTTAACATCATAGGTCACCTTGTCTAGTTGATGGGTTACGGGTTCAATCACCGTTGGTGACATATTTTCTGTTTCTTAGTGTTCTTGTCAAACGTGTTCTTTTTAGAATGGCGGTGTAGTGGCATTACTTCCCCAGAAATGACTCCATCTGCGTCAGCTAGTTCGGATAATCTAGGAGACATTGTACGTCAGGAAAGCTGTAGAAGTAACGATGACTTCAGTATAGACTCTAGGTCACACGGTTATAACCCGCTTCTTCTATACCAACTTCTGATCAGCCCGAACAAGGTTATCCATGCCTGGTATATTGTATGGCCAAACTAGAGCTGTTGTTTACTGTGCGGTTGGTATGGCAGTGGATTCCCGAGCACCTTTGGGACCAAATTTTAAAAATGGCGTTCAGAGATGCCAAAATTAAGGCTAATCAAGGATGTCATTTTAGTCAATAGTAAGTTATTGACAAAAAATTATTCCCGTTAGTTTATTTTAAACAGTTCATGAAAACAATAGGTTCAAACCCGTCGTCAGGCGAGAGGACGGGAGGGGTCCCCCCTGACAAGGAGCTGGCCCCTTCTGGAATGCAAGTAACCTCTCCATTACAGAGAGCCAATATTGGAGTTTTTGGTAGCATTAGTAAGTTATTACATGAAGTATCGCTACATTCTTTCCACATTACTTCCACAGACGCAATTTAAACTTTCATATTTTTCAATCACCTAAATACTTTTCAACCTAAAACACATTGCTGACAAAATTTTTTAAGTGTTCAATCGGGACGTTGTGCCTGTAGAAACAGCGCTATTGAAAAAAATGTATGTAAAAGAAATTAAATCTACCTCATCAGCTAACGTTAGAGCTGTGTTATCCATACTTCACTTGCTCCGTCGTGGGTTTTTCATGCTTTATACTACGTAGCGTTGGGTACTGACCGTTGATGCTACGTGATCTGTGTGCAGACACTTTTATATCTCTTGTCATTGGCCAACTCCTAAATTTTTTTATTTAGAAATTAAAGTAAGCGCATGTTTTTGGACATTATAAAACCACTGCGCATTCGTGGAAAATGGAAGTGTTTTAAGCTTTTCGTCTTAGACCTAAACCACAGTGCACAAGTTTTCACAGTTTAAGCGAAACTGCTTTTGATCATTTGCTTATCAGAAAAGTGCGTGATTTCTAACATTGTTGTCAAAGTTATTAGCTTTACCCTACACTCTTTTTAATAAGAACTTGATAATGTCGGTCGTGAAAGTCGAAACTCAATCATCATTTTTATTCGTCAAATTACAGGCTCATTTAAACTGAATTTTGATAAAATTCATCATTTTGTAAACAACTTGTTTGTTTTACAATCTTACAAATACCTACCTATTTCCTCCTCTAGCTGAATTTTCTTTGAAACAACCAGACAAATACTAGCGTATTGCTTATGTTTTTATCTGCAGGCTTTTGCTAAACGGAATAGGAAATACTCAACAAAATCGTATTTAAGAATCTATTTAGAATCTTTCGCCAACCGTCCTTTCGTATTCGTTATCAATCTCATAAGCTCGGATTCTTAACCATAGAATTTATATAAAATATTTATCTGTAGAAGTAACTTCGTATTTTTCACAACTGGAGTGTAAAGGTTGAGCCCAGATCAGCAATAAACGAGACAATAGAGACTGTTGGAAAACCTTGTGAAATTTACGAAAGTATATTCCGCTAAACGTACTCTATATTGATGAGCCCTTTGTCTTACATATGGCATTGCTAATTGCAAAGTTATTTCTTTATGTACTTAACTCTTTGTTATTATAAAAGGCATCACTACCCTACTGACACATAATAATATTTGTAGTTGTGATTTTTAAGGCTTATGATAAAGTCCAAGAAGGGTGTGGTTTGTAAGCAACTATTGCACTCTCCATCCCAGTTTGAAGTAGCTGGTCGAGTTCCTGCTCTACCATTCTGTACAGACTGCAGACAGAGGTGATGGAGTTAGACCACTCTGCCACTGAAGTAATTACCTATCATCTTTGACTACAGACAGATTTTTAGGGTACTCGTCGTGATATGCCCTTTCAAACTTTGAATCACCCATCAAAACCATGTTATTTGACCCCATTTGATAATTTTATTAACTGAGCAAAATAAACGGTGTTTCCTTGAGGTCACCTGCAAATTCAAACAGCCGTTTCTCACAGTTCATATAAGACTTGCAGGCTATATCATGTACACTTGTAGTTGGTGGTAAGGTAAACACCTTAATGTTAATATAGTTGGAATTTTTTCTTAATGTAATCATTCTATTATTGAGTCTACTATCAAGTCTCTATGGTTTGCTTCACAGTGGCAAAAGAAACATTTTTATAAAATAATCTTTAGAAAATACAAATTTAGTACTACTTCAGTTTCTCCATTGGCATGTTTGGTGACTAAAATGGAAGAAACTTGAGGTTGCCATTTCTTCTCTTCAAATAAGGTAACGGTGGGCTTGTGGCTTAAAGGATGCGTTGCCTCCTTACAGTAATTAAATCGAATTAGACCCAACCCAAAGCAGCCGGAGCATCACATTAGGTTTGTTTTCCTGTTTCAAAACCACTTGGTAAATAAGACATAAATATGTAAAACCCATAACTTTATTATCATCAGATTTCATTTTGCTTGGTGGTAGTTGTTCATTAGACTATGTATTCTTACACAGACACTCCCAAATTAAGTTTAGTTTGCACAGATGCCAAATAATGGCCCTTGTGGCTGTCTAGCAGTTGTACGAGTTATAAATATTTGGAGGAAAAATCTGCAAAAGCCGAGGTTTGGCGAAATCCCAACACAGTGTTATTGTTTATTTATGAGTAACAGTCTTTGAGGTAACGATACTATTTTAAATGCATTAGCTACACTCTAAAGGATAAGTGCCGGGACAAGGTAGAATTTTTAAGCCTGGTTCACATACGAGTAAAATCCGTCGCCAGACAAGCGTCTGGTACGTTAAAGGAAGGTTTTCTTGCATGCGAACGCTATCACTTGGCTGTGAAAGTCAAAATTTGATTGAAATATGCCAAAGCAAAAGTCGTCGGAAAGTAACCAAAAATTTTGTTTTTTTCTGACAAGTTTTCAATGTTGGTTTCCGACTATAACTTAAATTGCTGGCGCCTCTTTAGTTCTGACACGGAAATTCTATGATGACGATGACAGGTGCAAATTTTGACAGTTATTTGATACCAAGGGGAGATCAGGTTCCTTAGCAAGCACGGGGGTTATATTCTGGGCGTGATAATTATTTTTTCAGGTCTTTAGTCCGAAGTGTCACAATCAATCAGATGGATGTAAACCCCCGTCAATAACATTGTGACGTGAAATGCTCCGTTTTGGTTATTTGCACTCGCTATGACTAAATCGGGCGTGTGCATCAGCAGAAGTAAAGTAAAACGATCTCCTTGTTTGCTCCTCTTCTCAGACCTAGCGACGGATTTTACTCCTATGTCAACCAGGCTTTAAGGGGCGTGATATCAACTGAAAATGTATAAGAGACAACAGAGAGACAAATTATATTAAGTACAACTAACTAACTTAAGATAACTTTCTAATTTTAATGAAGAGTAATAGTACAATAATGTCAGTGTTGAAATGCGTTGCCGCTTTCTCTGTACCTGACAAACCAGTCATGCATTTTGAAACTTTTGCGTGGTATATTCAGAGGGGCATACTTACATACATGCATACATACATAGATACATACATAGATACATACATAGATACATACATAGATACATACATATATACATACATGCATGCCTACATACATACATACATACATACATAGATACATACATAGATACATACATACATAGATACATACATATATGCATACATACATGCCTACATACATACATACATAGATACATAGATACATACATACATAAATATATAGATACATACATATATACATACATACATACATACTTGCAACACCCATTAGAGTAAACATTATAAAAATAACAATTAGCACTCCACGGCTCAAATGAAGGCTTTGGGAGTAGTCTTGTCTGAGAGAGCAACCACTCTATGTCATCTTGTCAATTTTAACAAACATACCGACAGCCTGGTTTACAACAATTTGATGTATGCTTACAATTACGGTCCATATACCACATCTCCTCTTTGAAAGCTGCGATTTAGGTTTTTTCGCAGAGTTATTGATGTAATGTCAGTTGGACGGAGGCATTTCAAAATAGGGAGGAAAGGTATATAATTCAACTTCAAACTTCATGTTCATAGTCCTAATTATATTATAAAGAAAGTCATTGTATTCGATTTAGTGACTTGGTTTCAAGGTCGACGCTTTGCATCCGCTTCTGGCCACAAATCACTGCATGTAAGGAAAATTATGTGTACTCATAAATAACAGATCTTTCCCTATGTACTGCGACGCAGCACAAAGGTCAGGGTAAAATTTGGTAACCTGGCAGCGACACCTTTATAGAGGGTGGCCACTGAGAATGGGAGACGAAAGGTCATTCCTGGTTCAATGGGTTTAGATAACAAGCAATGGGCGTCACTTGTATAAATTAATTACTGTTTGTGTTTACTTCTGCTGCTCAACTAACTAGGCAATAATATTTATCGCCGTCACTCTCACTACCACCATCGTCATTATCGGCATCACTATCATCACCACCTTTATTGTCACCGTCACCACCACCAATCACCACTCACATCACCTTCACCATCATAATCGCCATTCTCACAAAATTGGTCAGCCTTGTCGTCACCACAACCACCACCGACCTGATAAGCATCAACATCATTGTCATTTTGATCATCATCACCATAATGGTTATCATCATACTTATTATCAACATCAACTGCGACAGCTTCAGCAATCATTGCTTTTTCCTTTTATCGTTCTTATCAGAGTGTACACACCGTTACGCAACACGCCTTGCCACTACGTTCATCCTTAGCCCCTCAGTGATCTGCGGTTTCCAATGCACATGTCCCGGCATTGATGCATCTCACTGTAAGAGCTTTACCTTAGCTACAAAAACAGTACTCGTTCAAAGGATTTGAGGTTTTAGAATTTCCCTCGCGTGGGCAGGATGGGCCCCTTCACTACGACGTAAAAGGTAGTCAAACGTAGCTAGCACTTGCATTCCGTCTATTTAGCGGCTTCCTACTTATATACAATTATGCCACATAGCTCACATGGTCAAAAATATTTCTCTTCATATCTTGACACTACTTTTTTGTTCGTTCTGTTTGAATATGAATACTAATTGTTAAGTTCTATCAGTGTGATAATCAAGAAATTAAAAGCAAAGGCAATGTTTTCCTTAAGTCCACATCATCAAAAGCTTCGAATTATTTCAATCACGTAGACATGACTTTCTTTAATCGCCGCATATGAAGAAGGCCGGGGCTAACGCGATAAATTAGGTACACTTTAAAATAACTTCGGATAAACTTAAAAACTATATCCTGCGGACTTCCAATTTATTCTTTCAACGCAAAAGTTAAACTTGCCACGCTTACGTTATTTAAATCTCTTACGTACGACCTACAAAGGGTTGACAAAAAGCATGAGTTAAGTAAATGCGTAGATCCGCTTTGCCGTAGCTATCTTAACAGGCTGTCCTGCTGTTCGAGTGTCACTGGGTAACGCCCAGAGTTTTAATTCCATAATTCCTAGTTAAGCTTTTCTAGCGTACGATATATTAAAACACGGTAAAATCATGCACAGGGAATAAAAACACGTTATTCACCTGGTACGCGGACGCTGAGTTAAATATACGAAACGCCTCGTCATGCGGAAATCGCAGTAGGAACAAACCTTTGGCCTTGGCGACTGAAAACAAGTGGAGATCACTTTTACCGAAATAAAAGACAAACTTGCAACTTGAAAACTAAAATTATTCTCCATTTCACAATGATATGATGCTAACGGACTAGCGTCCAACACACTTAGTAAAACCGAGACTTACCTGTAGAGGACTTCAAGTGCTCTGATGAATTTCCCAAGAGACAACAGCACTAGCACCGCCTTGTTCTAAATGTAGTAGTAAACTTATGTAAGACTGAGAATATGTTAAAATTAAGGTAGGGATAAGTTATCACAGTCTGCTACGCCACAAAAAGCGTGGAAGGCAGCGAGCTGGATTGAAATGGAGAAAGACTTGGGATGATAATAGTGACAAAGGGGTAATATTACCGCAAAACCGGAGAAAAGAAAGCACCTTCAAAACGTAAGAAACTCAAATGGTTTGCATAAGTTGTCAATAGTTTATATATTCAGGGTACTACGCTATAGATAATTTTTCTTAGCCGGAAGAAAGTCATAAGCACAGATAGAAGAAGCGAGGAACGTAAGGAACAGTTACACTCGAGAAACATGTAATTACCAAATTGTAAAAGCAATTACGTTGCGCGCGGGCTGTAAATTGTAAAAATATGCAACTACACGTGTAACACGTGTACATGTCAACAAAGGTAAGATACGTAAACAAATGAATGCAATTAGCTTCGGTCGTTTAAACTAACAAACACGGCAGGCAATAGAAGAAGGAGGAATGGCTGCTGGTGAAATATGTTTATTGGTTTCTGTTTGTTCTCGTATAAAATTAAATGGGAAACTTTGGAGTTTAATCTATTTTACTTCCACTTGTCACAAGTAAATTTTAAGCAAGGTTTCGTTTGAAAATTAAGGAGATCAAGATTTTTCTGGTCTCTTTTTTTTTAGCTTCCACTAATTCAAAATCGGGGACTTTTATCATGAGGGTTGCCATAATTCCATTGTTACTCATACATCAGCAATGATGGGGCGCTGGGCCGGACAGTTTCAAAGTCTCCCTATAAAGCTAGGAGTGTACGTTATTTCATTTATGATGGCAAGTGTAGTGCGCTAATTTTAATGCCTGCTTCTGTACATCCTATGTATGATACAAATAGAAACAAAAAAATGTACGAATTCATACCCTGTGCTAAAATACTATGCAACCTTCTCTCTTCCTAACCGTGCAGTACCAAAATGCGAGTCAACATTTAAACCTCTATTAACTGATAATAATTACTAAACTTTGAGGCGGACGGAGGAGGTTTACTAAAGGATGAGGCCTTGATTGAGAGCCAAAAAGTTGTGGATTCAATCCCCTGTACTAGACACCTACGGTGAGACCTTGATCACGCCTGTTCGCTTTGAATTACTCACGCATGCAGGTGTAGAGTGCCCCTTGCCACGAATAAAGTACTAGAAAAGGGTTATTTGTGCTTCACTTTCGTGAGACGAATGATCAAATCCTTAAATGTTGTGTATGTGCATCAGCAGTATTCTACACGAAGCTACAGTTTTAAACAAAACGATTTTACATCTAAGTTACGAGCTACCGAAATATCATAATCGGATTTTAACAGGGCAGTATGATATTTCACTCTTACATGCTGCCCATACATGTACATGTATGTGTGTAAGATGACAAAATGTCAGTATTTGTAATTAATACCTTTTGATTAACAGAAGCTGAGAGTAAGTGTTCCGCCCATCTCGTCAGCACTTTGGCACATTCTTGCTGACATAAGGACACCTTATAGAAACAGAAGGTACAGAGCATTAAAGTCTAAATGGCAAGTAATTGCTGCAAAATGTGATGTTTCTTACATAAAAGGTCTGTAAATTGAAATATAAACATTACTCTCAATCCGGTGTATCAAGCCATCTACAAGTCTCTAGTTTGTCCTGTTTACATGCCGTCTTATCCCTAAACCGGTATTTCTGCTTCTTCTCTGCAGTCCTCTTCCTCGCATCTTACCCTTGCTCTACTTATAGAGGCGTCTAAATTAAGCACAGTATCATATATTCCTCTAAATCTCAGTAACAGCCTCCATCTTCATCTGTGCGGTGCTTCTTCCTCACGTATCTATATTTTCACGTATCTGGTACTCTTTCTCGTACTACCCAGTTGTAATTTTCGAATCATTGTTTTCTTCTTCGCTGGCTACAAACCTTCGTGTTTTTATCTTTTTCTCTTATTAGGTCCTCTCCCACTCACATCTCATTTTTTCCATCAAATAACATTTCATATCATCATTTCATCAATCATCAATATCATCATCGTCTTCTCAGGGTCAATTTAAATGCCTCTAATCAAGACAAATGCTTAGTCGCTGTTTGACAAATTATGATCATATTCCTTTGATTAGGTAAACTACAACGCAGGCCAATTGTTGTAGACACCCTGTATCTTATTTTCATTATTTACTAGTCTTGTTATAGTTGCGATTCTTTACATGCACTTCCATCAATTTCCAGCATAAAAATAACAATAGTGAACTTTAGAGACGCAACGTCAATGCAACATTCTCCTGAGTGCAATGAGTGCCTTATGCATTCAATAACTGCTTCATCACCACGTACAGCGAGCTCTTGTTTGATGGTAATACTATTCTTTCAATAATCACATCAAAAAACAAAGGCCATATGTTATCGTCTTCCACAACAGACTGCCGAGCTTTGCCTACACAGTGAATATACGACCGAGCTCATAAACCATGATATTGGAATGGCCAATAAGGAACTCGTGAACGGACACCAAACTTGAGCAAAGACGAAAAACGTACAGCGTGATTAAAACTGCAAAGTATCGACAAATATGAAAAAATTAATGAATTCAAACAACGTACAGCTACAATCGATGCTATGAAAAGTGAGAAAAGTTTCAATAGAACATGCCTACTGCATAGAGTACATAGGATAAGGATAAAGATGTAATCTGGCTAATCTGATAGCTAAAATAACGTGTCTTGACAACGCAAACAAACAATTAAAACTCTTTAGAAACTGTCCCAGGACCCCAGTAGTAGGGAGCTTACCTTGGCAAGCCATGTAGCTAGTTCCCAGTTTCCGTATGTTTGCAAATATCGACAAGCATCTCCAGCTTTATCTACCAAACACAGAAGCTCAACACCCTCTGAAAGCGGAGTTAGAAACGAGACAGATTTAAATAAACAACGAGAAAGAAATACATACGCGTGTGTACATAAACTGATGAGCAACAATGCTAACACGACTCATTTTTTCAATGTATTGCCACTAGAGACATTACAAATTTGAGATTAACGAGCTATTCCAAAACTATACGAAATTATTATGTTACAAGCAGTTCTAGTTTTGATTTTAGTCTTGTAAATATTTTGGCGGTCATCAATTTCACCCTGTTTGATCTTAAATTTAATCGCTACGTTGATGAGTTACAGAAAACGTTTAAACAAGAAGTATTACTACTAGCCCAACTTTCCTCGTCATACCAACGTTAGTTGTTCATCCATTGGAGCGTTGCATACTCAGCATAGGTACTCTCCTTTCATGTGCAAAGTGAACCTTCAGAACTAATTAATGCGACACTATGCATTTTATGGTAGTAACGACCTCACATAGCCATAATAAGGTAAGCCCAGAAAATACTCACTTGCTTCTGTGAAGTCTTCAAGGTTGAATGATCGGAGGACTTACTTATTTGCAAACTTTCAATCTCATGTTAAGCAACTGTATTGCTTATAGAAACGTGTTAAATCAAGTTGCCTTCTTCATGAGTACCTTCACGTGGAACTACTGGAGTTCCTTGGTGCCTAGATGATTAAACCAGTATGATCAGACTACAGAGCAATACGTTCCTCGCACTTTAATCATTTTGGCGGCGCGCTAACTTGACTGAATTGAATAAATTTCCAGCCAGAAAATTCAATATACGGTATTTAGGCTCTTTATCTCACTAAGAGGCTTGTCGAGGGTCCACCAAAGTCTAAAATGTTCATATTACAGATTCATTCATCGCAATTGTACTGTTTACCACTGTCACCGTTGGCACGTATCACTGATGCCGGTGCATTTAGTTTTAAAAGAGTCATTCATGCGCCTCTTACTCTACTTCACCACATTTACCGTAAACAAAAACATTCTTTGATTGGAATATTAATTAAACTATATATTTTCCCTATACTAAACCTACGCTAAACCTCAACTAAACCTCAACTAAACCTCAAATAAACCTAAACTAAACCTAAACTAAACCTGAAACCTGTTCTCACCCTTTAGTATGTCTCTTGTTAGTTATCAATGTATCCCATTGTTTATGTTGTGATCTGAACCCAATGTGTTTTATGAAGTGTAATTTATGATCTGACGATGGTGATAGAATACACCGAAAGCTCATCAAACAATGTTTGGTAACTATTTTTCATCTACCCGGCTTGTGCAGGGCACTTATATTTATACAACGAATTAAACATATTTTATTACAGAAAATAGGTCACTACATGTTCCAAAGTTACACAAAAGAAAAACAAAAGGCAAATACCTGATATTTTTCCATTTGCAATTAGATTAGTCGCAACAAGCTTAATAGTACTTTGTGATGCACCAGATGATCTGACAGTTGCGATTAAGCAAGCCCTAACCAGGATTTAAAGAGCATATGGCTTAACATCAACGTTAAACGTACATGACTACTAGACATGTACTTGTAAACATGATAACGAGTACGACAAATAACAGAGAGTAGTCAAAGTACGACAAACAGACTGGGACAAGCTATACATCTTATTCTGACTGGCTTTTCATGAAGTAAAGGTTTGCAAAAACTAATACCAAAAATTAAAGAGGGAAAATATCCGACCAAAACTGGTGTAAGCTTAATGCTTTAAAAGATACTAGAGAAATCGAAAACATGTTATCACCCGAGTTCGACCATTAGATCTACGGTTTCGCAGCCTGTTCTCTACCAACTGAGCTACATTAAACCCCAACATTAACATACTTTATTTACTAGTCGCCACACTAGCCCCCAACCCTTCACCAGTGGACGTCAAGATACAGGTCTACGCCATTTTGAGACCTGTCTCTACGCTACATGATTTGAGCAGGACAATGGACCATAAATCTCTGCAAAGCCCATTGAAAGTTGAATGAGTGTCTTTCCTCAATGAATGAATGAATGAATGACGAGTTTCCAAACGATATTAGAGAAATAGAAAATATGCCACTGACAGTATTCGAACTTTAGTCCGAAGTTTTCGCAGCACGTGCCATGTCGATTGACCTATGTTAAACCCTGATGATAGCATACCTTATTCGTCTAGTCGTAACATTAATATAAGGTACCGATGTATATCCTTACACACTCGGACGTGTCTTGTCTTGATTAATATAGTCAAAATTGCAGTGTTGTTAGTGTCCGAAACATATGAAAGCTGGCCGTTATCTTCTACAAAGTAAATTCCTGGAGAATTCTGCATCTCCAAAGGAGATTTAAGATGGATACCCACACAATTTCCTAAACCAACTTACGGTTCAGGAAGAGTTTCTTCTTGAAGAAGGCCGCGATACAATCTCTCAAAGCGGGCCACTATCTTAAAAGAAGTGAATTCCTGGAGAATTATGAGAAATATACCTGGAGAATTATGAGAAATATACCCAAAGAACTACCCAAACCGACTTATGGTTCAAGAAGGGTTTCTTCTTCAAGAAGGTCCTTGTATAATCTCTCATGAGATAGTAAGGCCATTCCATATCCATAAGCTATAAATGTAATTTGATTTACCAATACCATGATGTGCGTCGGCTACATATCTCCGAAGAGGCCCCAGGCAGGAATGACACTACATTACTCTACTTCGCAGTAGGAAATATCTCGGCTCAAGGGTTTTCTAAGAAGACTTTCTCCTAGCGTAGAGTATTAATATTTGATGCAATAAAGCTCAAGTAAATTTGTAGTAACATCCAACGAAAAGACATGGTGCCTGACACGAACTAATAGATAGGAATCCATCATGGGCTTTTACAAAGATCTAAGAAAATGCATATACAAGATTCCATGGGTAAATAAGATCTTGAGGCGATGGAAAGATGGATGAAGCAGCTGTCTCAGAATTTATGAGATTCAGGGGTTTGAGTCTCCTTCATGGTGTCAGATTCTTGAGCAAGATATGAACTAAGTTGTTATTCACCGTACCAAGGCGTAAAAATTGTGAGAAAGACTGCGACGGGAAAAAATAACGCCGTCTCTCGCTGCTATGCTATGTGTCGACAATAGTGGATCAATGATTGATCCCTGGCATGATTTGCTGAGAAAATGTTCGTTGTAAAGTGGCTTTTGATGTTAGTTGTAGAGTACCGCGTCACTGGAGGTATTGGACATTTATACAGAAGTAGAATGACAAATGAACAAATAATGAAATGTGTCACAATACCTGAGTCCATCACAGTACAAGCCAGGATCTTTGGGGTCTGTCTCAAGCAACAATTGGACTGCTCTGTCGGTCTAAATATCAGGAAAGAAAAGTCTGTATTATATATTTAAAGTACAGATGAACGGGCACTATGGCTTGTAAGGTATACCCAACTGACTTGATATGATGTTTCGAGTAACTTTTCTTACAAAGTAACGTCTCGATAGTTTGTACTCATCTGACCAAATAACTTGAGTCGTATTTCTAACAACAATACTTTCTTATTACTTTCGCAACCCCCGGTTTTGGCACTGATGGTGGTATTCTGATCCATGTCAAACTTTCCTTGAGTGCCCAAAGAAGCAAGAGCGTTTCGTCAAACACAAGCTGTTAATGACTGCGCAAAGAAACACAGTTGTCAAGCTTCCTTTTGTTAGGGAAGTATAAAATTAACGTCACTTTTGCATCAGTAACGAGAATCCAGCTAGAGTCTTCGCCTATCTAAATATACCATTGAAATACAGAGATTCCTACGTTTAAAAATAAAGTGTGCGACATTAAAGGTTAAGAAAGGTTAAGGTTAAGAAAAAGTACAAAAATACATACCTCTCCTATGAGAGTGAGTTTTTCTGCGCACGCTCTAGTTTGCTCCGTGGAAACCCTACGGCTGTCCCGCAAGGCTATTCTGTACAACTGTAATTTCTGCAAAATAAAATATGAGACGTTTCAGTAAGTAGAAAACACCCCCAGTTCATATTCGTACCTGGGCCTCTGTAAGTATACTTTCTATCACATTTATACTTATAAAGAGGTTACATAATCATTGAGGAATGAGGGTACGTTTGCTCAAGATCTGAAGCAAGTTTCGGTTCCGTTTTTTGTGCTGCGTGCCTGAAGCATATTTCATAACAGAGAGTAATATGAAATCGTTATTTGTCCATCTTGAGCAAGTATATATTTCTAAAGTGGTCTAAGAACATCTTTCACTGTCTTTACTTGTCCCCCTTTTAGTCGCCATTACAAGCTCAGCCTTCCCACTTTGGTACTTCAGATAGAATGTCAAAGGACGGTTACATACTCTTTTTATTGGTAAAACGGTAACAAAGTAAACTCAGGAAATGTTTGGATTTGGGGCAAAGCAGTCTTTCAATTCCTAGTGACCTAATTTATTATATATGACCTAAGAAACCTTATCTTGTTCTTATAACGGGAAAAACGTCGCGTACTACAGAAATACAATAAGCAGTTGTACTCTTACAACCACTTACAATTCTATGCACTGCTTGAATAATTGCCATGGTTGTCAGCTATTACATATATTCTGGCGGCGGCCGGCTGGGGCTGGGCGGCGCCGGCGGCGGTGCTGGTCGGGGCGTCGTTCGCTCTTCGGGCCTACCGAGGCTCGGAGGCGTACGGTCGCCGGGAGCTCTCGCGCCAGCTCGATCAGCTGCGCGCGGAGCTCGGCGAGGTCGACCATCGGGAGCTGCTGACGGAGCTGGTTCGACGCCGCCATCCCCGCTGGGACATGGCGTTCGTCCAACAGGTCGTCGAAGACCACCCCGATCCGGACGAGCTGGCTCGGATGCTCGCACGGCTGGAGCGGGAGCGCCTGGGGTGACACGGCGGCCGCCGCCGTCCGGGTGCCGAGATCGACGATCCGATTCCGCAGGAGAACGGTCGATGCACGGCTTTGACATATTCGTGGTGGTGGTCGTCGGCGGGCTGGTGCTCGTCGGGTTGCTCAAGGGGCTGGTCCGGCTGGCGCTCGGACTGACCTCGATCGTGGTCGCCATCGTGGTGGCCGGGCGATACCAGGACGCCCTCGCGGGCAAGGGCTTCGAGCGCCTCACGGGCGACCCCGGGTCGGCCTCGGTGCTCGCCTACGCGATCCTCTGGCTCGCGGTCATGACGGGGTTCGCCATCGTCGCGTTCCTCGCCGGCGACCTGCTGGCCCGGGTGTACACCCTGCGCTGGGCGGACCGCCTGGCGGGCGGTGTGGTCGGCTTCGCCGCCGGGGTGATGCTGGTCGCCTCGATCGCCATCCCGTCGCTCGCCTGGCTGTCGACCGACGCCGACGTCGTGGCCGGCTCCCGGCTGGCACAGCCGGTGCTCCGGTGGGCGAGCTTCATCGAGGAGATGCTGCCGGAGGAGATGGGACGTCGCTACCGTCAGCGGCTGCGCGAGCTGCACGACGAGGCCGGGAGACGAGCGCCGGGGCCGGAACGACTCCGCGCCGTGGCCTGAGGGGGAGAGGAGCCGCCGCACCGGGCACGGCGGCTCCGAGGCCGGAGGAGGGCCTACGGGAAGACCAGCAGGACCTCCTGGGACGCGATGAACTGTCCGCCCGTGGTCTCCAGCGACAGCTCCAGGGTCACCGCACCGCTCGGCGCGCCGCCCGCGGGGATGTTGCGGACGAAGTTGAGCGCCAGCGGGTTGCCCGCCTCGACGGTCAGCTCACGTCCGTCGACGAACGGGCTCTGCTGCAGCTCGTTGCCGGCAGCGTCGTAGCCCCGCACGCTGGCGCGCACGGTCTGCGAGGTGGCCCGGTTGTTCACCAGCGCCATCTGCACCCGCACCTGACTGCCGGGCTGCACGACCTGACCCCACGGCTCCATCACCGGGGTGACGTCCGGCCAGAACATCTCGGCGGCCGCGAACAGGTCCGGCAGGCCCGCACCGAAGTCGTTGTCCTTACCCTCGTCGCCGAGGTCGAGCGCCGACATCTGGAGCGCCTGGCTGATCTGCTCGGGCTGGATGTTCGGAGCGGCCGAGGTCAACAGCGCCATCGCGCCGCCGGTGTGCGGAGTGGCGGCCGACGTGCCGCCGAAGCTGCCGAGGTAGCCGCTGCCGAAGGAGATCGTCTGGACGTTGGTCGGCATCGCCACGTCGGGCTTGAGCAGACCCTGCTGGCCGCCGCCGGCCCAGGGGTAGTCCCACAGCTCGGCCGGGATCGGCTGCTGGCCGGGATAGGTGGCCTGGATGTTCTCCCAGGCCGCCGGGCCGCGGCCGGAATCGGCGTACAGCCTCAGGTCGGTCTCGACGCCGCCGGTCGCGATGATCGAGCCGAGGCCGCCGACGATCTGCTGGTCCGGGTGCAGCCACGACGAGGGCGAGTTACCCGGCGCCGAGATGTTGTACGGGATCGGGTAGCTGCCCAGCGAGCGCCCCTGGTTGCCGATCGAGTTCGAGTGCATGACGCCCGCCAGCAGCTCGTTCTCGGTGATCTCGCGCCACACCGCGTAGGCCGGCTCGTTCGGGAACTTGTAGCTGCAGGAGCTGGTCATCACGTGGGCGCCGTTGTCGACGGCGTACTGGAACGCCTCCATCGCGACGCTCTCACCACAGGCCTTCAGCGCCATCACGACGGCGCGCGCCGCCACGCCGGTGCGGGTGCCGCCGGTGCCGTCACCGGCGATGATGCCGGCCGTGTTGGTGCCGTGCGAGTCGAAGTTCGATCCGCGCGGGTCGTTGTTGTTGGACTCGAAGTTCCAGCCGAAGAAATCGTCGACGAAGCCGTTGCCGTCGTCGTCGATGCCGTTGTCGGCCTCGAACAGGTTGGTCCACACGTGGGTGTTCAGGTCGGGGTGCAGGTAATCGGTGCCAGTGTCGATGTTACCGACGACCACGCTCTGCCCCTCGTAGCCCATGGTCCACAGCGACGGCGCGTTGATCAGCTCCAGGTTGATCAGCGCGGCGGCATCGCCGGAGCCGTAGCTGGCGTCGATCGCCTCGCTCGGCGAATAGGGGCGGACCCAGTGAAGGTAGCGAACGGCGGAGTGGTCGGCGATCGCACGGACGACGTCCGGAGTCATCTCGGCGATGACCAGGTTGGCGAGCCACAGCGGCTTCACCTGCCCGACGTTACCGCGCGCCTTCTCGTCGGAGAGGATGTCGAGGATCGGTCCCTGAGAGCGATCGGCGACCGCACGCATCTCGCGGATCGCAGCCTGACGACGCTCGGAGCGGCGCATCCCCTGGACCTGGTCGAGCACCCGACGGCGGTCGACCTGCTCGTCGAGCAGGATGTAGACCTCGATGAGCTCGTCCGGCGCGGCCGCCTCGACGATGTCGCCCAGACGCTGATGGACCTTGGCGGCCGCCGATGCCGGCTGGGCGCTGGCGGCCACGGCCAGAGCGACGCCGAGGGTGATGGTCGTGCGTAGCAGTTGACGCATTCTCGGGATTCCTCCTTGAGCTCCAGTCACTCGATCCGTCCGGCCCCGGCCCGACGGATCGCTCTGCCTCCGGTTGCGGTGAGCGCGACGCTCGAGAGCTTCCGTACCGTCGCGTTCCGCACGGTCAACGTACGACGTAGATGACCTCCTTGCGATTGATGAGGTTCTGAGAGGTATCTTCCACGCGGAAATCGAACACGTATCGACCGGGCTCGGACGACGGAACGCCCGGCAGCTCGACCGATCGCCAGCGGGCCCCGCCGGCCGGCAGCGTGCGGGGCAGCGGCCCGAGCACGGGGTTGCCGGCGAACGGTGTGCCGTCCGGCAGGTAGACGTCGCCCCGGACGACGACGTCGAGCGGCGTGTCGACGTTCACGATCAGGCCGAGGTCGAGCGCCAGGGCGGCGCCCGGAAGGAGCTCCTGGCCCCACGGTCGGACCCGGGGAGTGACCTCCGGCAGGATCGACTCGACCGCAGCCAGCGCGTCCACCAGACCGGCGCCGTAGTCGTTGTCCAGACCGACCTCGCCGAGGTCGGTGGCGGTGGTCATCAGCGCCTCGGTGATCGCCTCGGGCGACAGGGTCGGGGCCGCGGTCAGCATCAACGCCGCCACTCCGGCGGTGTGCGGCGTCGCCGCGGAGGTGCCGCCGAAGTTGCTGGTGTAGCCTCCCCCGAACTGCAGCGTGGTGACGAACGTCGGCATCACCACCTCGGGCTTGACCAGGCCGGGGGCGGCGCCGCCGTCCCACGGGTAGTCCTGCATCTCGGTCGGAATCGGCTGCTGCTCCGGGTAGGTGAGCTGGATGTCCTCCCAGGCCACCGGGCCTCGGCCCGAGTCGATGTACTGGCTGAGGTCGAGCCGCACCGCGCCGGTGGCCACGATCGACGACCGACCGCCGACGGTCGGCTGCTCGGGGTGGAGCCACGGCGGCGGCGAGTTGCCCGGGGCGGAGATGTTGTACGGGATCGGGTGCGATTCGGGGAAGCGTCCCTGATTGCCGATCGAGTTGACGTGGACCAGGCCGATCGCGAGCTCGCTCTCGGCGATCTCGCGCCACACGGCATAGGCCGGCTCGGCAGGGAACTTGTAGCTGCACGAGCTGGTGATGACGTGCGCTCCCATCGCGGCGGCGTACTGGAACGCCTCCATCGCGGTGTCCTCGGTACACGCCTGGAGGGTCATCAGCACGGCCCCCGGGGCGACGCCGGTGCGGATGCCGAAGGTGCCGTCGCCGCACACGATGCCGGCGGTGCTGGTGCCGTGATCGTCGAACGAGTTGCCGCGCGGCTCGGCATCGTCGTCCTCGAAGTTCCAGCCGACGATGTCGTCGACGTAACCGTTGCCGTCGTCGTCGATGCCGTTGTCCGGCACCTCGGCCCAGTTGGTCCAGATGTGCCCGGCCAGGTCGCCGTGCTCGTAGTCGCTACCGGTGTCGACGTTGGCCACGACCACGCCGTGACCGCGGTGGCCGAGCTGCCACACCTCCGGCGCGCCGATCAGCTCCAGGTTGTCGAGCTCCAGTCGTCGCGCCGCGCGATCGCCGTGGCGCACGTCCTGGTTGACGGCCCGGGGCGTGCGCCGTACCGGCAGCACCGTCCGCACCGCCGGGTGGTCGACCAGCTCGAGCGCGACGCGGGGCTTCACCTCCGCGATCAGCAGATTCGCCAGCCACAGCGGGCGCACCCGGCCGGCATCGCCGACGCTTCGGGCCGCGTCCAGTCGATCCAACAGGGGAGCCTGAGAGCGGGCGGCGACCGCCCGGAGCTCGTCGATCACCGCCCGGCGTCGGCGCTCCTGGCCGAGCTGCCGCAGATCTCGCCGGAGGGCGGCCCGGTCGGCCTGCTCGTCGAGCAGCACGTAGACCTGGACGAGCTCGTCCGCAGAGGCCGTCTGGAGCCGGCGCGACAGGGACGGGTGCGCGGCGCTGACGATGGTGGCGGCGAGACAGGCGAGAAGGACCGGAATCCGACGCATGGGCCGTGTGTGCAAGACGCTCCCCTCGGGATCTGGGACCGACGGGTGTCCACGGGCGGAACACCCCGGGTCGATCGGCTCGATTTCGGGATGGGTGCCTCCGCGAAATCTACGGTCACGGCCCCTTATGTTCAACGAAGTGGCCCGCTTCGGCGCAGCAAATGGGTTCCGCCCCGATGGTCGCTGCTCGGTATCGTGAACGACCCCGGCCGGGACGTCGGTCGAGCCGTCCGCTACACTGCTGCGCGGCCGTCGGCACCGTCCCGCCGGCGCCGCTGCCGTTCCAACCCATCGCCGGAGGATCCCAGTGCGCAAGCCCGGGCAGTACAAGGCCATCATCGACCGCCTCAAGAAGACCCTCGACGACAAGGGCGACAGCCTCGATCCGAAGCGCCGACGTGCCCTGCGCAAACGGCTGAAGCGCGCCCAGCGTCGGCGCAACGTCGCCACCAAGCTCCAGGAGCGGGCCGCCGGCAAGGCCGAGGCCGGCAGCGACGACTAGGATGGGAGCTCGACTGACGCGCGGCACCCGTGTCGAGGTCGAGGTCGAGGACCTCGCCTTCGGCGGACGTGGCGTGGGACGTGTGGACGGGTTCGTCCTGATGGTCGACCGGGCTTTCCCGGGCGACCTCGCGCTGGTCGAGGTGACCCGCCGGCGTCGCCGTCACGCCGAGGCCCGCACGGTCGAGGTGCTACGACGCTCGGAACGACGCGTCGAGCCGCCCTGTCAGCACGCCGGGGTGTGCGGCGGCTGCCGCCTGATGGCGCTCGACTACCCCGCTCAGCTCGACTACAAGACGCGTCAGGTCCACGAGGCGATCCGCCGGGTGGGCGGGCTCGACGACGTCGACGTCCGTCCCACGGTCGCGAGCGAGCGACGGCTCCATTACCGCAACAAGATGGAGTTCTCCTTCGGCACCGACGCCGACCGCCGGCCCGCCCTCGGGCTGCACGCCCCGGGCCGGTTCGACGTCGTGTTTCAGATCGAGCAATGTCTTCTCACGTCCCCGGTCGCCAGCGAGGTGATCCGTTTCGTCGTCGACGAGGCGCGTGCCGCGGCCCTGCCGTACTGGGATCAGAACCGCGGTGGCTTCCTCCGCTACCTGACCTGGCGCGAGGGCAAGCACACCGGCGAGCACATGGTCAACTTCGTCACCAGCGAGGGAGAGGGCGACGAGGTGGAGCGGCTCCGGGCGATCGCCGGGCGGCTGCAGGAACGGTTCCCTTCGGTCGTGAGCGTCCTGCGCAACATCAATGCACGAGCCGCATCGGTGGCGGTCGGTCAACGGGAAGAGGTCTGGCTGGGGCGCGACCACATCTTCGAGGAGATGGACGGCCTGCGCTTCCAGATCCGGGCCAACACCTTCTTCCAGGCGAACGTCTGGCAGGCCTCGCGGCTGTACGCCCGATTGATCGAGCGCGCCGCGCTCGCCGGCGACGAGCACGTCGTCGACCTGTACAGCGGCGTCGGTACCATCAGCTCGTACCTGTCTCGCGCGGCCGCCCGGGTGAGCGCCATCGAGACGGTCGAGCCGTCCGTCACCGCGGCGCACGCCAACGCCCGCCTCAACGGCATCGACAACGTCGAGTTCCTGCTCGGGGACGCCGCCGACATGGAGCGTTTGCTGGAGGGGCGTCCGCGCCCGGCGCTGGTGGTGGTCAACCCTCCCCGGGCCGGCCTGCACCCGAAGGCGATGGCGGCGCTCGTCCGACTCCGGCCGGCCCGGCTGGGCTACGTGTCCTGCGAGCCGACCACGCTGGCGCGCGATCTGGGCCTGCTGACCGAGGCGGGCTACTCCATCGAACCGGTGGAGCCGTTCGACATGTTCCCCAACACGCCGCACGTGGAGAGCCTGGCGTTCGCGACCGCGGCGAGCTGAGCACCACCCCCGAGAGACGTCGCGCTCAGCCCAGGTCGAGGGTGCCGATCAGCTCCTGGACCGAGCCGACCCCGCGCTCACGGCACCAGCGGGTGAGGTCGTCGACCAGATCGACCGAGCGGGTGGGCTCGAAGAAGCTGGCCGTACCGACCTGGACGGCACAGGCTCCGGCGATCAGGAACTCGAGCGCGTCCTCGACCCGGGTGATGCCGCCCATGCCGATCACCGGCAGTGGCCCGCGTCGGACCAGGGTGTGGACCTGGTGGACCGCCAGGGGGCGGATGGCCGGCCCGGACAGGCCGCCGGAGACGGTGGCCAGTCGGGGCCGACGGCGCTCCACGTCGACCGCCATACCGGTGTAGGTGTTG
Source organism: Alatinidae sp. Z8VKAUB7J3 (assembly GCA_010016025.2). Classification (NCBI taxonomy): domain Eukaryota; kingdom Metazoa; phylum Cnidaria; class Cubozoa; order Carybdeida; family Alatinidae; species Alatinidae sp. Z8VKAUB7J3. The sequence continues at coordinate 15,991,346 of JAAAKM020006971.1, read as the reverse complement.
ACCGCCGACAGAGCGTCGGCCCCACCGTCGGCCGCCGCCCGGGCGAGCTCGACCGGGTCGGTCACGTTGGGCGTCAGCTTGACGATGAGCGGCAGGCGCGAGGCGCGGCGGACGGCCTCGGTGACCCGGCGGGTCCCTTCGGGGTCGACTCCGAACACCATCCCGCCCTTTTCGGTGTTCGGGCAGGAGATGTTCAGCTCCAGCGCGGCGACGCCCTCCGCGGCGTCGAGCCGGGACGCGACCTCGCGATATTCCTCGATCGACTCGCCGAACACGTTGGCGATCACGGCGGTGTCGAACTGGCGCAGGAACGGCAGCTTGTCGGCCACGAAGGCGTCGACGCCGACGTTCTCGAGACCGATCGAATTGAGCATTCCGGCGGGCGTCTCCCAGATCCGCGGGGGGGGATTGCCGGCCCGCGGACGTAGCGACAGCCCCTTGGTCGACAGGCCGCCCAGCCGTCCGACGTCGAGCAGCTGGGAGAACTCCTGGCCGTAGCCGAACGTCCCGCTGGCGACGATGATCGGGTTGTCGAGTCGTAGAGGGCCGACCCGGGCCTCGAGGCACACGTCCCGGCTCACGACCACACCACCCGCCGGGAGTCGAACACCGGCCCCTCGCAGCAGATCCTCTCGTAGCGCGGGCCCGGTCCGTCGTGCCGGACCTCCACCGAGCAGCCCAGGCAGACTCCGAAGCCGCAGCCCATACGCTCCTCCAGCGACGCCTGGGTGTGGGTACCGTGGGCGGCGCAGACCTCGGCCACCGCCGCCAGCATCGGCTCCGGTCCGCAGGACAGCACCTTCGGCGCGGGCGAGCCGGCGCGCTCGGCGAGGTAACGGTCGACGAGACCGGTGACCCGCCCCGCGTGCCCACGGCTGCCGTCCTCGGTGGCCACCTGGACCTCGATCCCGTAGCGCTCGAACTCCGACAGCACCGGCAGCTCCGAGGCCGTCCTCACGCCGAACAGCAGCGCCACCTGGGCCGGTCCGGCCGCGAGCGCCCGGCAGACGGCGGGGAAGGGCGCGATGCCGATCCCGCCGGCGACCAACGCGACCTCCCCCTCGGCCTCCGGGGAGAGAGCGAAGCCGTTACCGAGCGGTCCGAGGCAGCGCAGCTCGGCCCCGGGCCGTCGAGCGGCGAGCCAGTCGGTCCCGCGTCCGACCGCCTTGTAGAGGAAGGTGCCGCGCCCCGGTCCGAGCTGGTCGCTGATGCTGAACGGCCGGCGGAGCATCGGGTCGACGCTGGTGTCGTCGCGGAGCTGGAGCATGACGAACTGGGCCGGGACCAGCGCGTCGATCCAGGCCCCTCCCTCGGCCGTCAGCCGATAGTAGCCGCCGCCGAGATCGCGGTTGTCGACGATCTGCAGGGTACGGTCGCGAAGCTCGCTCTCGGGCACGCTCACACTCCGCCCCCGGCCGGGGGCTCGGAACTCGGGACGCCGGGTCTGGACGCGGGCGAGAATGCTAACACGCGACGGTCGTCCCGGCTGCCCGCGGCCGCGTGCTATACCTCGCGCGTGCGGTACCTTCGCCTCTATCTGAACGCGCTCGCCGGCGCCGCCGTCACGAGCCCGATCGCGGTCGTGCTGGCCGGCCTGCTGTGCGATCCGGTCGGCGCGCGCCTGGGTGACGTTCTCGAGATCGCGCCGACGCTGGTCGGGGTGTACACGCTCACCTACGGCAGCGGTGTGTTCGTCCTCGCCGTCCTGCTGCAACCGTTCACCGCCCGCGGTTTCGACCCGCCCTGGCTGGGCCGGGTCGCGGTGGCCCGCTTCGCCGCGACCAACCTCGCTCTGCTGGCCGCCTTCTATTGGGACGACTACGAACGCAACCACGACCTGTTGCTCCCCGGCACGGAGCGGCTCCTGCTGGCCGCCGCGGGAGCGCTGACCGTCTGCTGCGGATTGCTGGTGCTCGCCTGGATCTGGCGCAGCGCGCTGGGGGCATCCACCAAGAAATTTCTTCAGTGCTATTTTTTCTTGTCAAATTCTACAAATAATTCTGGCTCGGGAAAGCATGTTCATTGGTTGGTATATTTGGTTTAGAAGAATGTTTTAGGGTGACAGAAATCCGCTGTATGTTTCAATATTTGAAAAAGAGTAACATCTGCTACTTTCACCTATGATTGCTTCAGTCGCCAATGTAAAGTAACTATAGTGCTTTGAATATGGAGGATGTGTGTAAAGGCATGTTGGTATGAA
>JAAAKM020006971.1:15921560-15934046 GCA_010016025.2 Alatinidae sp. Z8VKAUB7J3 | reverse complement strand
AAACGAGAAAGACAGAAGCTCCGAAGAAAAATGTTTGAACATCACTGCCAATTCATTTTCGACGCCAGTGTAATGTCAAGTTCAAGATTGGACTAAGTTTGTAATCACTTTTCGGCACCTTAAATGCTTTCCATACCGACCCCAGTTTTCGAAAGTTTTATTCATTTTCCCAAACGTTACAAACAAATTAATCATGTTAAATATAAGCTACAAGAAGAAATTTGTATTAATGATGACATGAATTTGTAAATATGGTAAGATTTTTCTTGGTAAATTTTCATTACAAGCTGACCTGTTGTTTATTTTGTGGAAAAGAACGGACAATTTTAGTCGCCCTGGACTTCAAGTCAATTTGGGTTTGTAGTTCTCATTACCAGTACAGCTGAAACACCTTACTAACATTGACAGGTGGATTCAAATGGTAACAGACTATTTATGATACGAGCGATGGGTTTAGAAAAAAACCATGGAGGTCCACTTTTATCAACCGTAGTTAACCTGTACTTAACCACACTTTTATTAAAGTAGTTTCTGAGATTGATAATTTTAACTTTGTTTCAGATTCCACAAACAGTTGAAGATCAAAAATGAGTTTGAGTCGTCTTCAACGAGAGTGTGATCAGTAAATCATAAAAGCAGATTATCATTAAGAGAAATGTTGTTTGTTGTTGTTTATCTCTGAGACTCATCTTCTGCAGGAGCTCTTCAACAATTTGGGTCATCGGCCACGGCTCAGAAATATTTAACTGCAGTAGATTATAAAGCATCATGATATAACATTCTAGCACTTTTCTGTGCCAATCATTTATCATTTTCTTGTAACCAGTTATGTTCCCCAGAATGTCAATATCGACTTACAATTTTTCCTGCAGGCGCAGGTTTATTTCACGAAAAGCACTTAAGACAACAGTTAAGTGAGCTAGCCGTTTTCCGAGTGGCTTCCAATGAAGGCAATTTATCCCCTTGACGTAGGCTCTTTAAATATACAATTATCGTAGTTTGGAGAGAAGCTATCCGCTGGACACACAGTGAACTTTGGTATGATAAAGGGTATCAGCAATAGGTATCCACTCCTTGACTGGCTTCTGTTCCTGGCACTGCTTTACGATATTGTCTACCATGATGACATCACTCACAATCTTGACAAGTAATTGACTGGGTTTTGAGGCCCAGGCTTGACAACGTAACAGGCAGTCAGTAAACGTGGCAGTTGTCATCTTTTCCCTTACCAATGTCTATAAGCCAAATGTTAAAACCCAGAATTGTCAAAGCACTGTATGTGCATATCCAATTTCGTTATACTCTTTCAACCTTGAACAAGCCGGAGACGATTTAAAGTACGTCTGTGCTTTCAGTGGTCTCCTTAGATGATTCTTAGAAAAGGAACCTCTTATAAATCTTCCACATATGGTAAAACCTAGCAGTTGGCTGCAAAAGGGATTACTTTTCGACTCCTACTATTGAACTAGACACCATTTAGCCTGCCTCATTTGCTCCACCACCTGGTGCTTCAAGTGACCTGACGAATGTGAATCCTTAATCCTCCATTGCACATTTGTTTTTCTATCTCCAAGCGGAATTGTAATTTCATAGTGCTGCGATTTTGCAAAATCTGAGATAATTTCGTCACAATGGCGTCTCTTATTACCAGGTTCAACATTCCTTTTTACACGACTTTTGATAGCAATTTTGCCGATTCTATAAGGCTTCATCAATTGTGTTTTGCCTGAAACAATGCTCGTAAAGATGCCTCGACTGTGGCAGATATCAGCTGAAGCACTTGGCCGTATGGATTAACGCTCTGCTTTTCAATCCATTTGGGAAACGAGTAGAATACGAACGATACCAGCGACTGTATACTGCGTACAAGATTTTGAATATCACTCCATTGTGAGTGTGTATGTATGTGTGGAGGGGGCGGGGGAAGAAAGGGGAGGTGTATAGAGTTGGTAAGGAGCAGCTATTCTTAAATTACATAATGCTGTACATCAACAAGGGCTGCCCATGACGAGTCGACTACTTATTTGGTAGTCGATTAGCCGATAACATTCAACTAGTCGATATCTTCAGCTGATCGATAGCGTCGACCAGTCAGTTTATGATCAGCTACTTGGTGATCCTTTCTTTTTTCTAAATGGAATACGAGTCGTTATCTGTTTTTTCCCAGCATCACAAATATCACGCGGTAAATTACAATAAACAAAATTTATGATCTTTCTCTTAACTTTAGATAAGACTTCTAACAAGGCAAACGTTTCAAAGTGCATATTTTGGATAGTGCCAAGGTTAGATGATTGAACTGAACAACCGGAAAGAAACGATTAAAACTATGAAAGGAAACTGTCATTGGTTTTAGGCTACTATCGGGAACGAGCCTAACAGCAAATCTTCATCTTCACTGTTGGGATAAGCTAGAATATGGAGTAAACAATGCTTTAGAGTAAGTTGGGGTTAGAATGGGTTTGTGTAAAGCCTCCATTTAATGGAATAAAAAAGGATTAGAATCAGATAACGTAACAAAAAGTCTGTTAATGGCGGGCCCGTAGCCAGCACTTCAGTTTTGGGGGGGCAAGGCTACATTTTGGGGGGCATCCGGTTTTACATCCTGCTGAAACCACCTTGAACAATGGGGTGACAAACCAGGGCACAACTGCGTGGCAACAAATTGTCATATGACAACAAATTGTCATATTTGTATGTGACCCTCTCAGGCCGGACCAACTGCGCATGCTAACATTGAATACTGAGATTACGGAAAAGCCTGAAACCATGAATGTGACCGAGCTGGCCAGCCCGGAGTTGTACATTAACCGGGAGCTGTCGCAGTTGGAATTTATGCGCAGGGTCGTGGCCCAGGCGCGCGATGAAGTTGTGCCGTTGCTGGAGCGGCTGCGCTTTCTGTGTATTGCCAGTTCTGTGTTGGATGAGTTCTTCGAGATTCGCGTGGCGGGCCTGCGGCAACAGGAGGAGTACGGCAGCGTACAGCGTGGTCCGGACAATCTGTCACCGTCCGACCAGCTTGGCCAGATCGAGCCGCTGGCGCATGAACTGGTGGCGGAACAATACCGTATTCTGAACAGTGTATTGTTGCCAAAGCTGGACAAGCAAGGCATCCGCCTGCTGGCCCCGGAAGATTGGAACACTAAGCAGGGGGCCTGGTTGAAGAGCTTCTTCAGACAGGAGCTGGCGCCTATTATCAGTCCGGTGGGGTTAGACCCGGCGCACCCGTTCCCGGAGCCGTTGAATAAAAGCCTGGCGTTTATTGTCACCCTGGAAGGTAAGGATGCGTTCGGCCGTAACAGTGGCAAGGCGATTGTACAGGCGCCGCGAGCACTGCCCAGGCTGGTACGGTTGCCGGAATCCGCGGCCACCGGCGAGAATGAATTTGTGCTGTTGTCGAGCATCATGACGGCGCACATATCTGATTTGTTTCCTGGTATGCAGGCCACCGGTTGTTATCAGTTTCGCGTTACTCGTAATAGTGATCTGTTTGTTGACGAGGAAGAGGTGGACGACCTGCTGCTGGCCCTGGAAGGTGAGCTGTCGTCGCGGCGTTTCGGCGATGCGGTGCGCCTGGAAGTGGCTGACGATTGCCCGCAGGAACTGGCGTCTTTCCTGGCGGCACAGTTTCGCCTGGGTAAGGACCAGATTTATCGTTGTGACGGGCCGGTAAACCTGATGCGCTTAACCGCGCTGGTCGACCTCGTGGAACGTCCCGACCTGAAATATCCTGGCTTCACACCGGCAATATCACCACAATTTCGCGAGCAGGAAGTGTTGTTTGAGGCGATTAAGGCCGGTGATGTGCTGCTGCACCATCCTTTTGAATCGTTTGCACCCTTTGTCGATTTTTTGCGTCAGTCGGCGCGGGACCCCAACGTATTGGCTATTCGGCAGACCTTGTACCGCACGGGTACAGATTCCGCAGTGGTAACAGCGCTGGTTGATGCGGCACAAGCCGGTAAGGAAGTGCTGGTGGTGATAGAACTGCGCGCCCGCTTTGACGAGGCCGCCAACATTGAGCTGGCGACCAAGCTGCAGTCGGTGGGTGCGCAGGTTGTCTATGGAGTGGTGGGGCTGAAGACGCATGCAAAAATGTGCATGGTCATTCGCCGCGAGGGGCGGGCGCTGAAGCGCTATATCCACCTGGGGACCGGCAACTACCACATCCGCACCGCGCGCCTGTATACCGACTACGGATTGTTTTCCTGTGATAAGGATCTGGCTGAAGACGTACAGAAAGTGTTCCAGCAGCTAACGGTTATGGGCAAGGCGGGCAAGCTTAAGAAGATACTACAGGCGCCGTTTACCTTGCACTCCACCATGCTCGAGTTGATCGAAGCAGAGGCTGCCCGCGCGCGGAAAGGCAAAGCGGCGGCAATCTACGCAAAAATGAATTCGCTGATCGAACCGCAGATTATTCAGGCGCTGTATGAGGCGTCTCAGGCGGGCGTAAAAATACACCTCATTGTGCGCGGCATCTGCGCGTTGCGCCCGAAAGTAAAAGGTGTGTCGGAGAATATCCGGGTACGCTCGATTATCGGCCGCTTTCTGGAACATACCCGGGTGTTTGTGTTTGAAAACGCCGGCGAGCGGCGCGTGTATCTGTCCAGTGCCGATTGGATGGGGCGGAATTTCTTTTCCCGGGTGGAAACCTGTTTTCCGATTGAAGATCCGCAGTTACAACGACGGGTGTTTGCGGAAACCGTAGAGTGTTATCTGGACGACAACGCACAAAGCTGAGAACTAAATGCTGACGGTAGCTATAGGCCGCGCAAACCCAAGCACAAGTCCAAGCGCCGGGCGGCGCATGAAGAACTGCTGCATCGCTTGGCAAATTTCTAGTGTTGTTTGACGCAGAACTGGATGTCGACCGCGCTGAGATACTGCGCCTCATTACTTAGATCCACCGCAGTGAGTGGGTGTTCGTCTATCCAGGTCCGGGGAATAGACAGGGTTAACTTGCTTTTGCTGGCACGGGCGTTGATATGTGGCAGCGCTTCGTGGCTGCGATTGCGCTGTAGAACCACCGCCAGGCGCAGCAGTACCGTCATACGCAGCAGACCGACATCAACGTCGCTGAACATGGCTTTGACCAGCTTGCGACGATGCGCGCGCACCAGCATTGCCAGTTGTTGTTGCTCGAGCCGGGAAAAACCGGGCATGTCCATATTTTCCAGCAGGTAGCTGCCGTGTTTGTGGAAACCGGAATGGGCAATATCCATCCCAATTTCATGCAGGTCCGCGGCCCAGCCGATCAGGTGCTGATGCTGCGCGCTGGTCAGCGACCAGGACATGGCTACCTGGGATAACAGCGCAATAGCCGTGTCGCGCACGTGGCGTGCCTGGGCGGTGTCAATACGGTAGCGGCTCATCAGGCTCTGCACAGTACGATTGCGCGCATCGTTGGCCTGCTGGCGGCCCAGCAAGTCGTAGATCAAGCCTTCGCGTAGGGCACTTTGTGCGGTAGTCATGGTGTTGATTTTCAAGGCGCTGAAGACCGCGCAAAGAATTGCCACGCCACCGGGGAATACCGTTTTACGTTCCTCTGCCAGACCGCTGAGTTGCAGGTTGTCGGTGTGTCCGGCGTCCACCAGCAGCTGGCAAAGCTGGTCCAGACCGGCTGGTGAAATGTCCTCGAATTCATCGAGATTGCGCAGTACGTCCGCTACCGCGTTAATGGTGCCGGACGCGCCAACCACCTGCTCCCAGCCGGTCTCGGTAAACGCGCGTGCGATCGGTGTCAGTTCCAACAGTGCTTCTTCGGTGGCTTTGTGTAAGCGGGAGGCGGTGATCTTGCCTTCCTTGAAGTGTTTCTTGGACATCGACACACAGCCCATATACAAACTCTCAAGGCGTTCCGGCCTGGACTTGCGGCCGAGAATGAGCTCGGTGCTGCCACCGCCGATGTCAACAATCAGCCGGTGGTAAGAGAGGAACCCCAAAAAGCAAAGGAAGAAATAAAGAAGAGCAAGAGATTAAGGGCGATAAACAGTGGAACAAAAGATGGTATGAAATAAAACAAGATGATGTGGCTTTAGCTCCCTGGCCTCATTAACAGCCATGTACAGTTGAGCTTATTTCGTTCATCTGTCCCTTTGTCGGTAGATAACAACGGAACACCAAATATAATAAATTCAGGAAACAATTTTTCATACAATATCTTTTAAAGTTGGGAATCGGGGTTTTCTGAGCAAATTGCGTTTCCAAGACGGAACAGCGATGGGAAATATAATGACACTAATAATGAAGATTGAAAAAAGAGGTACAAAAGGGACGTAAAGAGTTAACAAATATTGTAAGTTCAAGTAACGCACTAAACCTACATCAGCTACCAATCAAGGAAAGAAAAGACTAACATATAATAAATGACACTTTTTGCTTGTTCGTTTACCCAGGGATCTTAGACTTACGTTGAAGTTCTCTGATTTACCTCAAGTGGCTCCATTGCCTGCGTCAATCTGAAAGTATACTATACACAATTGTAACACCATCTAGTGTTTCCAGACCTCAACTCAGTTTTGGATATTTCTGAGTGGTATTACTGACAGGTTCAATAAACTGGTTACGAAATAAAAACAATGACAACGGTAATAAGTATAGTAATGATGCTGATGACGTTGCAGATTATGCTGATGATAAGATCACGATGGCAATAATAATTTCAGGGATAGCCAGGGTTAATAAAATGATGACGGCAATGATGATAATAGCGGTATTTCGAATGCTAGCAATAATAATGATGGGAAGAGAAAGAGAAGCGAAAAGATGCTGGTGTCAGTCTTGATGCTAATGATTACGGTGATTTGAATTGTGCTGATGATAATGACAATGATGACGACGACGATGATGATGACGATGATGATGATAATGATGACAATGATGACGACGACGATGATGATGATGATGATGATGATGAGGAGGAGGAGGAGGAGGAGGATGATACGGCGATGATGCTAAACATTTTGGACTATGGGAAGTAAAACAATTCAACTACAGAACTTGTCATAGATTTAAATGGGTAGGAGATCCGTTACTTGTTCTTTTAGGACAGTTATCCAGAACACATTTAATATTATGGTGAATACAATACCTACAAATTGTAGATCAAAACAATAGTCTCCTTGTTGCCGATACCTACAGAAAAGGTTAATATGCATACCTCGCCGATCTTCTGCATTGCACAGAAAAGTCTATAGATACCGTTAAATAAACGACCACTACCTACGTTTTTCTTTTTATCACATTTCCTAGCTACGGAATGTTTAATTATCATCTATACCAAAAAAAACACATAGAAAGAAAGAATAAACTAAGTTTTGTCTTTGCACGACTCATTTTACTCCTGACATTACTCGTACTCAATCAATACAGGCTACCAAAGTAAAGTATTTACATTGGACACCTTTTTCAATAAAGATGCGATATTTCCAGAAACGACGTCGACAATTAACGCTTGTATTAAAGAAATGTCTCTTTTCCGTTCTTCACCTTAACAGTTGAGATAATTACACACTCTTTATGATCAATTTAGGATCTTGTATTTTTATTTTACGTAATCATTCCAAATGATAATAACAACAAGGACGATCAAACTTTGACAATATATGTATTATAGGACAATATATTTGACCTGGATTCAAACAAATTTTGCGAGAGAGCCTTCACAGTTTATTCATTTCTCTTGCTTTGTGATTGGAATAAGTTTTGGAGGTGGACCAATGTCCTTCCTTGTATAAGCGAAAGGTAGAGATTCTGCAGCGGCTGTTTTCCTTTCCTTTTCTTTTAGTACTTTGTCTTCTTCGACATCTTCCTGCTCATTGATGGTTTCCTTTGGAAGGTCATTAACACTTTCTTCCACATCGCTCATTTCTACTTTAATTTCCTTAATAGAGGCATTCTGTTCGTCACTTTGCTCATCCATCTTGTCTGTTTCGATTTTAAAATTGTAATTAGTTTCATTCTGATCCGACTCGGAACAATGTGTGCCATCGTCAGACTCTTCATCATGAATTGATGATTCCTTTTCTCTTTCTTCATCTTCATCACAAGAATGGCCGTCCTTCTCGCTTTGACCAGCTGCTTCTCTCTTTCTCCATTTTGCTCGTCGGTTTTGAAACCAGACCTTAAGAAGGAAAACTTAGAAAGTTATAACATGATCCATCACAGGGCAAAATAAAGTCTTTGTATTCCTTAGGAAGTAGTTTTACAGTTTAGAAATGAAACTTCGTAATCACAAATCATGAAAAGATACACATTACAAAAACATGCAGGACCGCTTTGCAATGACGGACTAGTCTATTTGAGCGTGCTGTGGACCCCTTACCATGACGGGCCACAAGCTACACAGTACAATGGAAAAAATCTGTAACGGACGCAATCAAATGATTAAACAAGTTCCTATGATTTAAATTATTTGTCGGTGAAATACAATGGGGCAAGGGAGAATAAATCAACTCGCGTTAAAGAGTACAGGGTACAACTACAACATAATTCTGACATGGCTGATATTATGTGCATATTTTTCAATGCTAAATCTTACAAACATGCCATGTAGATGCAAGGCAAATGGCGACAAATACCTAAAATTTAAATTCTTTACTAAGACGTATAAGGCCTTTATTTTTTTATGTGCTACGGGGCCAACACATTTTTTATCCAACCTAACACTTGCATGTTAGGAGTCAAGTAATCTCTTTGAAAGAGGCTAGCCCTTTATAGCTACTTTTGTGGTCCATTCATGTACAATATACAATTGAAATATTTGTGTTCCACTCTGCGGTTGAAATTCAATTTTTAGAGCCTACTAATACAAACTGACTTTGAAGTTTCAAGCTGATAAACGTGTACAGTAGCTTCTTGTAATATTTTTCATCTTCTACATCAAGCTTCAGTCAATTTAAACATATGCAATCTATTAGATGTGTCAGCAGTGAAACCCTATCTTACCTAATCTTGCAAAACTCTGTAAAGTGGTTACCAAGTATGTAAAGAGCCAGCTAAGCTCTCAAGCATATTTTGTAGCTTCCTAACCGGCAATCCTCTTTCCGAAGATTAAATTTTAATCTCAGTACCCAGCACTAGGAAATTATCGCCCTCAAACTATAGGCATGGACTTCTAAATAATAGGATGCTATTATTTAGAAGTCCATGACTATGGGTCTAGTATTTTATTAACGATTCTCTTCCTCCCCTTTGAATCATAACACTGATTCCCAATAATCAGAATCCAAGAGTCATAAGTTCAATACCCCGACAATTAAACCTACTGACCTTGAATGTATCAGAAGTAAAACAATCAAGATCAAAACTTTGAATTGCTGGTACAATACTTAGTAATGAAAACAGCCATTTCTCAATGAACAGTCTACTTCTTCATTCCCACCTACACGTTGTTTTTTATAAGCATCTCCATTTTCGGGGTCAGGCCTCGAGTTGTTCAGTAATTTTACGAAATGAGGCCTGGAGTTGCATAAGTAGTTGCTTAGGTATCACTACAGGTTATCGTCGAATTTCATTGTGCTGTCGGTGGACAAAATTCAGCCCCTGGTAGTTGTAAAAGATGAAGTACCAAATGATGGTTGGATCTTTCATCTCTTTGCTTGACACATTATCAACAGTGTGATATTTATTATATATCAACAGTTTGTAACCATTTTTTAATCAAAAATGTTTCTTGATTTGTTTCTCAGTCGTTTTAAAAATTGTCCCTCCTGAATTTGAGGCCTCGAGTTTCTAAGCTTGTTGCTTAGATTTTGGACCTAATCGAGGCCTCACACCTAAACGACTGAGTTGCTTATGAAAAAAAAGTAACGTGTACGACACTTTTGAATTACGAAAGCAGTACCCGATCGCCAGGCCTTTAGCTCTAGACTTGTGATTTATAATCCTTAGCTACTGAGCTGCATCTGTTATGAAAAAGCAGGGACTCCTTGGCCGTACGACTTACATTAGGTTCACAGAGATAATTTATTGAATTTTCGAGCCAAAGGCGGTAAAAGGCTTTAAGCTACAGGGGTTAAGAAACTAGAAGAGGATTTGGTAGGAATATACGAATATTAGCATGTCAAAAGTGAGTCTAACAATTGTTTAAAAGGAAGCAACACCATCTCGGCTTAACCTTTAACAGATACTAAGCCCAAGCTTATTCTTCGTTTTTCGAGAGCGATTTGATATTTTTACAGCTTGACGAAAAACTTTATTAGAGAAAATCCGCAAGGCGGCAAATTTCTTTAGTTTTCCAGCAATTAATCTTTATTTATTTTATCAATGTTCGAAATACCATGTTTATACAATCATTTTATTTTGTGTTTAATTCTACTGCCTGTATTTGTACTGGTCGTTCCGAAGTCACATCTATCATATTTTAATGATAGGTCAGCCAGACATTGTTTCGGTGCACCTTTCTTATCGAACAAAAATATGGCGTATCAAAGCATTCCTTTTTAGAGCAGATAATCGATTACCGATTCATCACCCAACTAGATGGATTTTATTAATTCAATATCTTTCAAAACTTGAATATAGTTTGTTTTGCCATTAGGTTTATGAAAGCTAATATCCAATGATCTCAGTCTACGTAGCTCGTCATTATTCCAAACTTGGCCTAATCAATCTCAAATACATTCTCTCTGAGTGATGATTGTCTGTAGAATGACGAGTTTTCGCCTTTGCGTTTCAAGAGAATAGCCAAAGTAAATGTTGATTCGATCAATGTATGTTTTGTGATTTTATCACGTCTCTATGTCATCAATTCGCTCATCGGACCCAAAGCGATTGGCTCTTACAAATTTTCTAATGATATTTTCTATTCTCCTATAGGTTAAACAGAATGAAAGTCAAATTAACAAATTGACCAGATCAACATATCAGAACTTGATTTATTCAGGCCTTCCAAGGTTTTCCCACCTGCCAATAGTTGTTGATTTTTCCCTACGCCCTGTATTACTATATGATGACGGTAAAAGTCGAAAACAATCATTTAATCAAAGTTTCCGGCAGTCTGTACAAATCAATGAGTATTTGATTAGTCGCATTAATAAACCGTATCAAAAGGGTTCATATCCTAGCCAAACAACACAATTGACAAATTCTCACTGTCCAAGACAGCTTCATTAAAAGCAATTTCTCACTTAAGAAGCTTAAAGGTCGCGAACGAAAGAGCTTAATATAGAAGTGCTCATTGAGAGAGTCAGCTTTTGTCAACACTGTGTTGAGTTTAAGAAGCCCTTTTATGTCTGAAAGGGCCACCAGAGCTCAAGCAAGTAAAAACTCTAATATCATCCTCAGAAAAAAAGCGATTTCGCAAGCTTAGGTACATTTATGCATCAAGAGAGGTTGATTGGTGTGAGAACACAAGTCAGGCTATGGGCAGTTGTGCATCTTGGAAGAAATCTTTTATTTGGTTAAAAGAGAGAATATTTGTTTGCAGAACTGAGACAGGATGATGGATTGTTATGTTTGACAATGCTTCAAATAGCGGAGACTGTGAAAGTAGTGAATTGCAGTATTTCCCTAGGGAAGAAGCACACATTTTCAGAATTGATTTAAATCCACATGATCAGAAGATTTCTATTCAAAAGTAATTGCTTGTATATTGATGGCGTAACTACTAAATTTGGACTTTCTGGGGAAATCGTACTTTGTGTAGGTTTACATTATACCTGTCCTGGTTTATCTTCAGGTTTCATGTTGGACGAAAAGTTTTTAAAATGCTGCAAAGCAGCAACTTTCTAACTACAGCTGTCCAAAGTCTTTAAATATGTGACAAGTTTTGGCTTAGTTGATAAAACGAGAGAGTAACAGTCAATATGGCACTTTCACTCTTTACCTTTAGTTTTATTCGGCCCCACTCCCCTTGTTTTATCACTTGATTTAATTTTTACGATCATAATTTTCGTCGGTTTATCATTACCATAAAATAAATAAGAACTGTTGTTTTATTCATTGCTACTCTTTGCAAATATTTCCGTCCCCTACATTTCTCAACTAGATCGCTTTAACCAGGTGTATGACTGTTAATATATAAATGGTTGAAACATGCAATCAACATGAAACTGTGTCTTGAACACCTTACCTATCCATCAAGAATTGTTCGTTCAAGTCTAAAAGTGTTTCAAGTTTCTTTACTTAGTGTTGCCCATACAAATGATTGTCGGGCATGCGCAGTTTATCTTTCGTCTATGGATTCTGTATTGCACAGATGCTTTCTGGAATTGCCAGGAAAGAGAAAGAGGGGTAGACCAAAATGACTTTACATGGAGTCAATCAGGGAAGATATGAGGAATGAAGGAATGAATGAGGAAGATTCACATGATAGGAAAAGGTAGAGGGAGTTGACTCGCTGTGGCGACTCCTAAATAGGATAAGCCGAGAGAATAATAATGATAATCATCATTATTAACAATATTTTGCAAACCAATTGAAGTATGACTTACAATGACTCGTCACCAAATCCATCGCCTTTACTGTACAAAGCAGAGATAG
>JAAAKM020006971.1:15898106-15921460 GCA_010016025.2 Alatinidae sp. Z8VKAUB7J3 | reverse complement strand
AAATTGCAACAACGGGGATACCTGCAATAACGGGAGTAAAAGCATCAAACAAAGGAAACGTTAGAATATATTTTGACTCGTCACCAAATCCATCGCCTTTAATGTACAAAGCAGAGATAGAAATTGCAACAACGGGGATACCTGCAATAACGGGAGTAAAAGCATCAAACAAAGGAAACGTTAGAATATATTTTGACAATCAAGACGTAACATGACACATTTTCGCCACGATTGAAGCAATTGGGTGCTTCTTATCCCAAAATTGGATCGACGTCCAGCCTACGCCATTATTTTAACGTAAGTCTTATCGACATTGTATTGGTGTCATTACGTAAATTTCTATATACAACGAACCATCATTCAACGTACAACGTACCCGCTGATTCGACATTGTTCGGACATTGAAATGCAAGGCGGATCAATAGCCATATCCTTTACAAAGACTGCATCCAGAAGGCCTTTCCACTTTATAGGTTATGGGCACTGAAAAGTCTTCTTTGAGCCTTCGATTTGCCTTTACAATAAATAGCTTTATCCCTTACAAAGACTGCATCAAATAGTTTGTTTGTGGTGCAAAAAAGAATATTGCACGAAATAGCGTAAACACATTATACTGAAAAGCTTTTTTCGTCTAACATTCCTCAGAGTACTAACGTCAGAATGACCACAATGGAACGTGTGAAAAAGTATACCCAACTGTATTTTGAAGGAGCCGATCAGAAATTGGACTGCTTGAATGGCTTGTGTTTTAAGACCAATCAGCGTCCATTACAACAAGCTTTTCAGTACAATATGTTTACGCAATATGTTTACACAAAGACTTCATCCAGGAGGCTATTCCATTTGACAGGTTATGGGCACTATAAAGTCTTATTTAAGGACACTTTGACTAACGTTTCATTAACAGCGACTAGAAGAACATGTTGTCTGAAATGGCACCTGAGAATGGCCTATTATATTTGCCCGCGGTTTAACGCATATTTTAGATCGCTGTAGAAGTTTAACAGCTGGCAAATGCGATAGAGCTCACAAGCAAGTTTCAGAGTCTAGTAAATAAGGTTCCCTCGTACGTTGGAAAAGTATAATTACCAGTGAACAAAACGTTAATTACACGTAGTTGCGTCAAATATTACAAATGTATTTTGTATGTAGGATCTAAAAATTGGAACGTATTATCAAGAAGCTAAAAAAATGTTTCATCGAGGATTTAAAATGTTAGTTTTGAAAAGAACACTAGAGAAATAGAAATATGCCAGCACTGGGGATTGAAGCCGTGACCCATGCTTTTGCGGCGTGCGCTCTACCAACTGGACTAGGTGGCCACGGATGTTAACATACTCTATTTCTCTAGTCGCTACATTAGCTCCCAGTAATCCATCGGTGGATATCGACATCCAGCTCTAGGCAGTTGGAGACCAGCCTCTCTGCGCCATGTAACTTGACCAAGGAAGAACTGCCATCCGGTCCGACTATCGGCCCAAAGCCCATTGAAAGTTTGGAAGTACCGGTCGTGACATATTTTCTATTACTGAAGTGTTCTTTCTATACTGACATTTCAAATCCACTCTTCTCGATATTACCTCATAACAGTATACGAACCTTGTCGGGTTGTAAATCTGTGAATCTTAGATTATGAGAAAGCTCCTCTAAATACGTGCCCACATTGCCATTTAAAGTGTAGCACTACATTTTGATAACAAAATCTAAATTTGTGTTAGATGTGAGCATTAAAAGAGCTCTGGCCTTACCGTATGATATAGTAGCCATCTTTGCTCTTGACCAAAACCTCTCTCCGAAAGTTCTTATTATCAGAAATAGACAAACGGAAAAATTTAGCGTCCAAAACATAGATGCAGTAAAGAAATATTGAATCAGTAGTGCAACGCAAGTGCATATTTCCTGAAATAGAATAAGAAAAAAACAGAAAATTAGATAAAGTTTGTCGGAGCATTTGTAAGTGTGGGGGAACTCTGAATGGGTGGGAGTGAGTTGGAAATATTTTTACAACTAAAAACCATGTTTCCATGAAAGAGCAGGCCTCAAAGAAATATGCGCTACAGGAAACCTGCTCACATATATTCGCATTTCTCTACCCAAACACTTAACACATTCTCTCACACCTACAAATACAACCAACCAATCTATGTAAACAGTATTCCTTTGCATTTCTTTGATAAGGTGTTCATAAATATATGAACTGCAAATGCAAATACAGCCAGATGCTTTTATGAGCTAAGCGTCGTCACAACGACTGTGAGGTTTGGGACGCGCGGCGATGGCTGTGAAGTTTGCGACAAGACGCGATGACTGTGAGGTTTACAACACGATGCGATGGCTGTGAGGTTTGCGACACGACGCGATGGCTGTGAGGTTTGCGACACGACGCGATGGCTATAAGGTTTGCGACGCTAAAGGAAAGCGTTAAAGGAACACTGGAAGATAAGAAATGATTACAGTTTAAAAATCTAGACTTGGGAATTATAATCATTATAATATAAATATTTTACCTTTTATTGACCGATCGAGCTTTATACTTTAATATTCTAAATTAGTTATCTTTTCAAGAGACTATATTCACAAAGATGCCACAAAAATAAGTTAAAACCCAAGGCTTTGCAGGACTATTTGATATGATTTCCCAGGATATATGTTATAATAATTCCAGGGCTTTCCAGGACGTCTTAAAATGGTAATCACTATCGGATACTATTGGAAAATCCAGACAAATAAAATTCCAAGATGATCAGGGAGCATCATTGAGTATTTCACCTGGTAACATGGTAACTCACGTAATTCAATAGCCAATGCATGGGGTTATTAATATTTTTAGGACACTTTAACAGTTTAAGGGTATTTCAGCACTTTCAAAAATTTAGCAGGGTTTCTTTGGACTTCCCTGAAATTTCCAGGACTTTTCTTGAGTTACCATGACTTCCTAGAACTTCCCAGAACTTTCGAGTATCTGAAGAAGTTCTGATTGGAAAGACCTTTTCATTTCATAGGTTATGGGCACCGTAGCCACGGTTTGAAATTGGAGGGCTTATTTTTACTTTGGTCTACTTGATCCCCTTATTTCTTTTATGGGAGGAGGAGGAGGGGGGTTATAAGGCTGACATTGAAAGTGTTTCAGGAACGCCTAAGAGATGCAGAATATGTAGATTTTTGAGTGATTTGAGTACGTTGATGGCTAATTTAAGTTGCGCAGCCGCCGTATAGCCTCCCTATGGGTACAGGCTTATGGGTAGTATTAGGTTTGATTACGTAGATTGACACTTTTAAAAGTAAATCAAAGATAACACTTTTTAAGAAAGCTTGTTTTACTTAAGTTTTTGTTCTTCCAAATTTCATTTTTCATATGTTTGCCATTATTAGCTTTTGATAACACGTACATCAGAAGCAGACTGTGTTACTGTTGTGAAACATGGACATTGACAAAGAAACAGTATGAACGCATGGAAAGGGTACACATGCAGTTCTACGGCGCATTGTTCGAGGTGAAATGGGACGATTGTCTTCCCATGATGAAATTAAAAAGGTAAAGAAAGCATTAAAGAAGGGGTTTGATAACGAGGAAAAGACGATGATCAAATGGGCATGGAAACACACAAATGTAAAAATTTTCAACATATGCCAGACAGAGAAATTGCAACAGTACATCGAGAACCAGAACACAAAATGGGCTGCTCATGTTGCACGGGCATCAAATAAATGCCTTACAAAAAGACTTATGTTCGTCGATGAAACGTTTACAAAAGTGGGATACCACCATAATACTGTGTATGAGAGTGTGATAAAATCCCAAGAAGATCTGGGTATATCGATGGAAACATTTTTGAGGAACTGGCGTACACGAAAGATTGTTGGTCAATCAACTTAACTCAAGTTGATGCCTTAGGTACCGAGATGGTTTATCAGGTTAAGAGTTATGTATGTATGTATGTATGTATGTATGTATGTATGTATAACTACGGTAGCATTATTGATTTTTAACTCTCTATTAATGTAAAGCGCTGCTGAACAATTAGTAAAAGTGGTGCTGTAAAAAAAATCATCATCATCATAATTATTATTATTATTATTATTATTATTGTTTAACGGAGAACCTTAACTTACCTTTGATTTGCCTTTGCGATCAACACCGAGCAAAAATATCACTTGTCCAACACCTAAACAAAGGCTTATATTTAAAACCAGAAATCCTTTATCGTTTCTTTCTCTATAAACAAACAAAATAAATTAGTTATTTTTCTTCCGTCTTTTATCACGGATGGCGATAGGAGCTACAATTATGGACAAAAATAATGTAAACATTTACTAAATCTCGATGAATATGACCAGAATCACGGAAGACACTTAGTAAAGGAAAGGGGCTCCCATTTGTGGTATTACACGCCATCTGTCCCTTACCTCCTATCAACAGAAAGGTATGACATGCAAGTCACCGCAATGAAGATTTTCAAAATCCATCGTCAGTTGGAACGGGGGTGAGGCCACCTTACATTAATTTATGTCCAAGATTGTAGTATGCCAAACGAGAAAATAATATTGCAAATTTTAAACACTTGACATGTTTCCGTGAAATGTTATTAACTAATTTTGTTATTCTTACCATCAATTGATTATTTCAGGAACGATCACTTCGTTTGTACACAATTGATGTTGTTTTGGGGTTGCTTTTTTGTGTTCTTTTTCTTTTTTTTGGGGGGGGGGGGAGGGGTACTTAGGCCACGCCCTCTACCACAGATGTATCTTAAATTTTGGCTTTATCATTCTGAATCATCGGGTAGTTTTGTTGATTTAAGAATGTTCACCACAACTACAATGCATACGTAAACGACTGAGAGGGAACGAGCAGAATTTATTCAATACATCTTGTGAAGTGTTACAATTGCCACGTCTGAAGCTGCCCCCCACCCCTACTCCGGTACCATCTACTGCTGGAGCCTCCGGTGGTAACCAGTTGTACGGGAACTACGTACAAAACGGGGTTTACTGTAATTTCTTAATCCTTACGTCGTACTGTGTTTATGACATGGATTGTAGTCAGTTGTGGAATTTTCCGAAGCATGCATTTCTGTTTTCCAGGTACAGTGTAACCTGCCTATAATGGCCACCCAAGGGACTGACCCAATTTTGGCCGTTATAGAAGGGTGGCCGTTCTATACAGGTTAGGTAAGAAAGGGAAAGATTGTTTGTTGATGACGTCATATTTGTATCTGGTAATTAACAGAATATCATCGAATTGTAGGAAGGAAGTATTGTCGAATTGTCCGTGTTTTTTATCACGCACGGGCAGACAACGTCATCTGTGATTAATTTAGGAGCATTCTGAAATTGCGTGCATTCAGTTGCTGTTTATTCCAGTGTGACTGGTGAATTGAATTCAACAATTGACCGTTATACACAGGAAAAGTATTAACCTGGTCGGTATGAAAGTGACCGCTGACTGCGTTAGAGAGGTGACCGTTCTATAAAGGTAAATTACTGTGTAAATTGTAACGGCTGGTTAATTGATGACCGCTATGGACAGGTGGCCGTCCTATAGAGGTGGCCGCTAAGGCAGGTTACACGCTAGTACATAATAAAGTAATGCGACGACTCAGATGACGTGAAATTTAAGACGGGATTTTGTACCTTATGAATAAGTGTACTGCTGTGGTCGCGAGTGCTCCGGCACAAGAGACAGCTGTTCCAACTATTGATAAGGAACTGAGATATCTTGCGTCTTCCTTACTTATTCCCTCAACCTGAGAAGATAACGAATAAACCTCTGATACATATAATATTTATTGGCATAAACGGTTAGATAATAAACGTAAATAACTGTTAATGATGCCATGAACAAAGCTTTGGCTATTTAAAGCGCAGTTATTGTGTAAACAATTCTTGTGAAGCTGATCCTGTATTAGGCGGTCTTCTCTTTCCCGTAAGACCTTTCTCAGTTTACTAGAGGCTGCATTGAGGAGTACAGGCGTTCGATTGATTGACAAATTACTTTACAAAATTAAACAGAAAATATATAAGTTATTTCAAAGAGTAAAATATCAGTAATTAAAAACAAAGAAATTAAAAGTAAAGAAACTCCATGGATAAAGTTGGCAGGGATAGCATTAAAAAGGTTCAAAAGGTCTTGTTTCCACAATGGTCGTATTTTGCGAGTCTCGTACACAACGCATGAGACAAACATTCCCTAGCTCCCAAGAGTTGGTTAAAAACACCATCTGCTTCACACCATAAAGAGTCGGTAAACAGAATTTGTCGGCCATATCATACAAAGAGATGAGTTTGAAGACCTAAGCTTAGACGGAGAGATACAAGGAAATAAGGCTAGAGTTTGACAGAAGTTCCTACTTCTCAACGAACTGAAAACGAACACCTGTCTAAGTAACGCAAGAGCCATCTGGAACGCCTCTCGTAATCAAAGCCTGAACGTTTTGCTATCATCTTGAGTCATTGAGGGTAGCATCAACCATATCACTCAGAAAAAGAAGAAGACCGACACCCAAAAAGTTCACCGTGGAAACGCCTATAAAATTTTTCTTCAATCCCCTATTACTTGCAAATAATAATATTTAAAGCAATCAATAATCATGTAATACCTATCATCAAACTGCCTCTGGCAATTAGTTAGAGGATTTAAAATAAAATACAAGATCAATTCTACCTTAACGATTCTTAAAGTTTCTTTAATAACTCTATCAAATAATTGATTGCCGGATATTCTTAAGCTCTTTAAGCTCAAGTTGATTCAAAGAGTTCTGCTCGACAAATTTTTAAATAACTGCTCAACAAGGGCTTTGATGTGTACAGTGTACGTAGAGAGTCTTTGATAACAAACCTTAAATCTGATAGCAATAGGGAGACATGTTTATATATTTTACGTTTACAGATTTAAAGTATTCAGAGAAAGTATCAAAGATCATTTTCAAACATTTGTTCCACCGTGCCGGATACAATTTTTGCGCCGTAAATATGTTTGACATTCTCTCTTGATCATTGTACTTCAAAAAAGATCTTATCATAAAATGAAGAGAAGTTTACTAGGTGCAATGATAGAAGTAGGCAAAATAAGCAAATTCGAAATTGTACATGTTTTAAATACCAAGCCACATAGAGATGTTTTGTTGCAAAATCTACACTTTCCAAGCAAACAGCTGCTATAAATTGTAGTCTCAAAAATTAGGTTTATTCACTTTGTTAGTTGCCTGCAGCTGAATTTGAAAATAGATTTGTCATTAAACATTTATATTTCAATGACGTTTCTGGTGTACTGTCTAGGTCATGAAAATATTTGAGTATTGCTGACGTCGGCAATTTTTGAAATGATGGAGAAACAGCTAAGAACTCTTACGTCTATCTATCAATTTTAATCTGATTCACTCTTTTTTAATGAACATTTTCTTACAGAAACAAAAAAATCGCCCATAGTATTAAACCTGATCATCATAAAAGAACTATTTAATTACTGCTAGACAATATGCTCAGCACGAAATAGGAAAATTATTATCTTTTCAAAGCTATCCTTGTCTTAAACTCCTCAAAGCACAAAACGTCAGATTAATCGAAAGTGGGAGGAAGAAATATCATGCCAAACAGAGACTTTCGTAGGAGAGCGTACGGAATTTGGACTGCCTGATTGGTTAATAATTGAACCAATCAGAGTCCGCCAGAGTTTTGTTGATAAGCAGAACGGAATGAAGAGACGAAGATTTTGCCACAGAACATTATAAAAAAAGCTTATATATCTAGTATAATTTGTGGGTGTTCTTGGAAGGTGTGCGAGGCAAAGCAAAATCGACGCCTTTCTAGGGGCTCAATGTTAATTTGATCGAACGAGCAGAAAGTGTTGTATCATGATAAACACCTTGTCATCATTCCCTTACCGTCTAACGATGCCGTCTAACGAAAAGTAACACTTTAACTTTGAAATCTCACCTGTTTGTTTCCAGTTATAAGGATTGCAAAGTTTGTTAGATGTCTGCAGCTAAAAGTTGTCCTTCTTTCTATAAGCCAAATGTTACTTTGATTGAACGAGCAGAAAGTGTTGTATAACGATGAACACCTTGTCATCATTCCCTTAACGTCTAACGATGCTGTCTAACGAACAGTAACATTTTAACTTTGAAATCTCACCTGTTTGTTTCCAGTTATAAGGATCGCAAAGTTTGTTAGATGTCTGCAGCTAAAAGTTGTCCTTCTTTCATCACTTTTAATAACTTTGCAGCCTGCACTCGACCACTTCAGTGCTCTGCATATAAGCAATTAAGTCAAACGATGAGGAGAGGCATGCATGCTTAAACGTATAAAGCCTTCAGTTAGATAGAAAGAAAGGATGGGAGTGACAATGTTAAACTTAAAACAGAACGTTCTGCATGATCGCCGCCAGTATCTGGGAAACCATGTACGTGGAAAATGTGTTTGAAAGTTGTTTTCAATACATTACCACACCTAATATTTATAGGCGATAAAAAAAAAGGTCTGAAGGCCTCACCTCTCCAAGATTCCCCCCCCCCCCCCTTTTGCTGCGTACTTTGGATAGAGTACAAAGGAAACTTTGGGAGCAGCTAAAAACTACTGAGGAAAGGGATCGATGGAAATGTTTAAACTGCAGTTTAAAGCAGCAATTTTTATATAATTATATACAACGACAAAAAAATATGACAGCAGTAACATGGCAAGTTAAGAAGACGAATATTGTATTACTGTTCGGCTTCACAATCACTTCAGCGTCCTGCTTATAACAGGGAGCGTCAGTTTCTTGTAAAGCATACAATTTAGCTGTTGTTTCTTAAAATCGTACTTTTCGTCCAACATTACTAGTAACATCCTATAAAAAGTAATCCAAAGATAAAAAAAAGTGGATGACAAAATGTACCGAGGTTTTTTTGTATCGTCCAAGGTGAATATAATTCACTCCTTTCATTTGTGGCAGCTCTCAAGTGCTTCCCACTTGCTAAGCTCTGTCGGAGTTAGTCTGATTTACTTATAAAATCATCAGTATCAGGCGTAAGGGTTACACTATTTCAACACCAACTAAGTTTAAAATGTTCAACACAACTTTTCTAAGACTTTAAGCGCATTTCTCTAGGCAGCCTAAAATTAAAAGTTTCATAAAATTATGAACAGACTAGCAGTGCTAATCTGTGCAATATTAAACACATACTTGGAGGAAAAGTCAATGAAAACTCCTTTTCTCTCTTATTCCTGAGGTGAGAGGGTTTGAAATTATAAGTTTTCAAAGAAACTAATGAAATTTTAGCACTGGCATTCAAACCAGGGACCTACAAACGTGCTCCATATGCTCTAGCAACTGAGCTAGGGCAATTTATTTGTAATTTACTATTACTAGGTAGGGGACTTTTCTTTTACCTGAGTGAATGCTTAGCCTGATGTTTTCCAAATTTCCCAGTGTAAATTGTATTGTTTGTGTAAAACTGTATTCTTTTAAATTTACAGATTTATATTTGCATGTAATCTTAATCATAAATCTTAACATCTTTCTGGTTTCTATTTACAAGACGTTAGAAAGGAACAAAATACTGTTATAAAAACAGAATATTTTAACAGTTTACAAAATCACTGATGTCTGTGATTCATGGTCTCATCTATCTTCTTCAGAAGCCTTCCATGTATTAAGCTTTGAATGCAGCAATTGAACTAAATTCTTTGCTTTAAGGTTGTCAGCTCTACCGATATGTGAATATTTCCTTGCGTATACATTTGTGTTTTGTAGTTTTAACTGGATTGGCAATCTTGATTCTTATATTTCACGTCTTTAGATACGATTTAATGAATGGCATCAATACTCGAGGAACGTATTTGTGGTAAGTGTTCACAAGTTACTATTCTTGTATTTTATCTGGTGACTACCATTTCAACATTTCTCATGTGGGGCCATTACCATGTAGAGGTTTTTACTAGTAATGCAGTGAATACCTAATTTCACCAAACACCCAAATATTAATTTGTTAGGTTTTCTTTGAGAGTTAAGTTTTAGGCATGCACTTGGCAATAGCCCTAAAATTGCTTGTGAATGGTATGTGTATATATTAAGATTTAATTTGTAAGTAACATGCCAGAACTCAAAATTATATTGTGCAGAGTTTTGACACATCACACGTTTTGAGTGAATTACATATCGAAAATAAATCAATTATATTCATCAGGTAATTGTTAAGTCAAAGAAAATATTTTGTTGTGAATTTCAAGTGCTAACTAGCCTACAACACCAACATTTTAACATTCATTACAATCTTATTTACAGTAGATAAAACGCGAAGTAAGGAAATTTTGTTGACAACGTTTCGTCTTCTGAAAGAACTCTTGGAGACACCCACAGAATTGGCTAAACTTTAGCTTTTTCATCTACTTTAATTTATCAGTGAACTATTTACCTTTTTATTCACAAGCCTTTTTACTTATCAATAAATGTAGATCTTCGTCTAAATGCCTTAATTCAGTAAAAGGCAGTGGTTAATCAGAGATGTGTACAATCTTGAGTAACAAGTACTGCCGAAAAACGGGGGAATTATTGACAAAAAACTTAATGAAACATCATGTGCTCGGAATCTTTGACCTTATGTAATATCGACCGAAATATATCTCTATCAATGACAAGACCAGGAATTTCAACCAGGAAATGTTACTCACTACGATCCTAGGTGCAAGATAGCTTGCATTGTGGTTTCACACTTTCAAGCAGTAATTGTTTCAAGAAATGTCTAACCTGGTGACGCAGGCCCTTATATGGAGCCTTCAGTGAAACAAGAAAGTCCGATCATATGCATTTTTACTGTTGCATCAGCAGCATTCTCTGAAGCATCTATTCCAGAAAATCACAGTTTCGACCACAAATCAGCTGAAAACCTCTTTGATCTAGATAGTCTGATTGGTTTGTATGGTCTAAGGTAAATGGTAACACCTTTTGCATACTTACAGCCATTGTTATTAGTTGAGATATTAAGTAATGAAAAAAAAGCAACTATTGTCTATGGACAGTTGTTATATCCACACATAATCATCAAATGACTCTACCATGTTTGCTTTAAGATTTGAAACCGCGATATCATTTCTAATGAGGAAGGCAAAAGCTAGAGATTTCAGGGGAAAGAGGCTATGGGCAGTGTTACCAGACTGGCGATACTCTAAGCAAACATGCAACCAAAAATCTTTTGTCGGGGACAGCAAGAAACAGTTTACAGAACATGGACTACTGCCTCACACTAGAAATGCTCTAAAGCATATATCTATACACTGCATCGACGTTCATGTAACATTATCAACAAGTAAATCCATTCGGGCGACCGTAGGCAAAACCGCATCTTTTCATTGAATCTTTTTGGCCTATGCACAAAGCGGGAACGAATGCTTATTGGTTCAAAATCACAGCTACTGAAATGTAGAATATAGTCACTAATACGTAATGATCTTATTTCTTTCATTTTGCAGTTCACAGGCATGTCTGCCATACCTGAAGAAGGGGGTAAACCCACACATTTTAAACATCAGCCCCCCGCTAAACCTTAATGCCATGTGGTTTAAAGGACATGTCGGTAAGTAAACTATATCGATAATGAACATGACATACGTTTTGTTATTGTATAGTGCCTATCGTGTGTAATAATTCTTATATGCAGCGGGGCCCCTCTTGAGCACGGGGCCCTGGGCTACTGCCCTATCCGCCATACCCTAAAACTGCCCCTGCCTACGCCGGAAGGAAGTATGTAATAAAATATTACCGTATTATCTAAATTTTAATAATTCCTGTTTGTCTTTCAGCTTACACGATCGCAAAATATGGCATGTCTATGTGTGTACTTGGAATGGCAGAGGAATTTAAACCCGACGGAATTGCAGTGAATGCATTGTGGCCAAAGACAGGTATTAGCTTCATCAGTTTAAACACATGATTGACAATACACGCAGGTGATAATTAGGAAGCCGGCTAGAGGGGCTGTACATTTTGTTTGCACAAAGTGCTATCAAATATTCCGGAACATGATCTGGAAGTGGAGACACGTAATGATGTGCTGCCAGGATTGGGGGTCTCGTTTTATGTCATCCTGACGTTTTTGTTTCAGTTTATCAAACAGTTAGTACCGTGAAGTGATAAGTATTTTGTGATCAGCACAAATGAAGTACCTACATCGTAACGCAAGTAGACTTCACCACAAAAAAGTAATTTTTTGTTGGTTGCCCAGTTTTTATAAAAGATTCAATGAACGATGAGCCCAAATTTTACTACAGTATATAATGAAAGGATGCCTTAGGTATAAGAAGTTTTAAATATCAAAACTGGAGAATACTACGCTCTCATAGAATTTCTTTTCTGTGTATGAAAAGCCGTGCGCATTGAGTGCGTTAAAAGATGGCGTGTTGCGCACGAGATAGAATTGTGTAGTGACGTTTGGTATTCGCATTTATCAGCCACCTGGAAGGCACTGAAACCAAATATAAATCTGTTACACTCTCTGCCAAAATTAGTCAACTGCGTAACCTTGTTGTCCGTATATACAGTAAGGAGAAAACCTTCGAAAAGTATTCACGACTTCATTAATGTTTGACCCCATTGTAAGAACCTTGATATGTTTTCCCCTTATAGCAATTGCTACTGCTGCAATGGAAATGCTTGGAGGATCAGAGTCCTTAGATAGTTGCCGTAAACCAGAAATAATGTCCGACGCAGCATATGTCATACTTTCAGGAGACAGCCGGTCTCGAACTGGAGCCTTTGCGATCGATGAAGATATCTTGAAAGAAGTAGGAGTCACTGACTTAGACGAGTATGCTTGGACACCAGGTAAGATCTATGCAAGTTTTGCTGTTAGGAACAACCGTTGACGGATTTGTTAACGTGGAACATATTGAACCCGTTAGAAATAAGTACTTGGTAAAACTTAATCACTTTTATTTAAACACAATATAAATAGGAAACGAATCTTTTTGAATAGAACAAGGAGTTCTCCTGTGATCGATCTTGAGTCCTCTTTTATTTGTGATTGTGTGAGGTATAATAAGAATGGTTTTAATGCCTGCATAAGAAGAGCTGGACCTGCTATTTGCATGATGGTATTTATGACATAAATCGTAGGTGAATTAAAGCAGCAATAATTTGCCCCAGTAGTAGTAGGAAGGGGATAGGGGCAGTTGGACAACGAGACGAATGCCCACGTCACCAAGTAGGAATTAACTGGGGAAGGCAATTAGAAAATGATCTTTAAAGACACGTTTTCCAGAATTCATAACGAATTTCTCGCGGCAAAAGGGGTCGGATAACCGCATAAAAATACGAGTTACGACTGATGAAGAATAATGGTTTCTGAAAATGAAGTTCTTGCTGTTTCTGGCAATATCATGGTTTCGATCGCGCTTTTTGTTAACATATTTTGGGAAATTTGCATGGATTCTGCTGTCATATAAGCCGCATTGGATATTTAAAGGCGATGCGTTTTGTTTTCAATCAAGGACAATGTAAATTCGAACAGTTAAAGTATTTGGTGGTCATCAGTTGTAACATTATAAGGCTAACCGAACCAGTGACCTAAGGATCTAGGTAGACCATCGTGCGATTCTAGCAAGCCCCTTTTCCTCATCAACTTAGCTCATTTCGCGTTGAACCAACATGTTTTGTAACTAACTAAGCCTCTTTCATGACTAACAACCACTTTTCCCCGCACTAACACTTTTCAGAACTATCGCAGCTTATCTATTATCGATTTACCTCTTCCTTGTGCTACTAGACAGGTTTTATTCCCAAACAGCCACCTCTGATACTAAATCGTATATTGTGCAAGAGCCCTTTTGTAGTTGATAATTATGAATACTGCTTTTTCATTACAGTTTTTCTTTGGTTGGCAAAAGTTTTAAACCTGTGCTAAAAGCCCGAACAATACTCAGGTAACTCTCTACCTCACGCTTTCAGAAATCAAACACATACTTTATTTCCTCTTATTAGCGCTTATTTAAAAATTCATTTAAAATGTGCGGCGCTAGTTAGAGGGCGGCGCTTATGAAAAATTTAAAGTGATAAGAAATGAATTTTTATTTGAAGCTCAAAAGACGATATGAACAGAATCAAAGAACGGAACAAAAGCAATATATTTTATGCTTCAAAAACGTATTTTATTGTGCAATTACCCTTTTGTATGTTTTTTCCCTTTATCTAATAAACGCCACTTTTTCTAGGTGCGGCGCTTATTAGAGGGCGGCGCTAATAAAATAATTTTATTTCAAGGTGCGCCGCTTATTAGAGAGCGGCGCTAGTTTGAGGCCCGGCGCTAATAAGAGGAAATACGGTAGGCAAAATAGGAGACTACACATTCATAAAATCCTACCCTTTTTTTAATAGTACGGTACCTAAGACCTTCCGTCCGTTTCTCATGATGTTCTGTCACTTGTGGTGTTCATTTTCATCATTAACTTTT
The DNA here is from genome assembly GCA_010016025.2 of Alatinidae sp. Z8VKAUB7J3. Lineage (NCBI taxonomy): Eukaryota > Metazoa > Cnidaria > Cubozoa > Carybdeida > Alatinidae > Alatinidae sp. Z8VKAUB7J3. Next base: position 15,907,037 of record JAAAKM020006971.1, on the reverse strand, counting down.
CACGTGTCCTCGCCTTTCATGTTAATTGAATCTCCGTAAATTTGATCTTTAATCTTAGGCCATAGCCTTTTACCCGACTTTTTCCTGGACGCTGACGAATGGGAAAAGAAAGATGACTTCGTCACATTGGCCCGACGACAACAGAAAAAGCCGGCCCCAACCGGTGGCGCAATAGCAAGCGTTATGGATAAGTTAAATGGTCTTGCCAATGAAGAACTAGTCCAGAGCGTCAATGGAATTTTCGCCTTTGAATTGACCGGAAGTGAGGCTGGTCAGTGGCACATAGATTTAAAGAACGGCAGTGGTGAGTAAGGAAAACTCCTGTATTTCATTACCTGATTGGCCCATCATATTGCTTAAATAGTCCAGTGCCATGGCTGCATGGTAAAAGGAGAAGCACTTTATTGTAGCATCTGGCCGAAAGAAAGTCTCTGCGCAGAGTTGATATCATGGTCAGAGCGAGCAATTGCATATGCGTACAGGTACACGGGTAGAGAACTTTAAACCGTTGATATGCCCTTCCATTTCATACTAGTAGCGTAGACTTGTTGTGTACTTTAGTAGTTACAAGATGCCAAACGTTTATCGGATGTGTTGAGCACTCCTTTCACCAACGGATCAATATTGCTACCAGGTAGGTCACAAATGTGTTTTGGATAGCATGGGTATCATATAAATGACGACTGTAAGGGGTGTTTAAAGCCAGTGTTTCTCAGGGAGGGCCCAGGGACCCCCCTAGGGGATACTCAGATTTTAAGGAGGGGTAAATTCGAGACAAGGGCTACTAGAGGGCCTTCAGTATACTAAGGAGGTAATTGAGATTTTCTAGTCAAACGCTCTTTGTAAGAACCATTCCTACATTGTAAACCTCGCGCCCAACCGATGACGCACCTAAACTTCCAGCGACGCCCAAGAGAGCAATATGCAAATATAAACCTTATGAAACCAAATGAAATGAAACATGACATATGAATTCTACTGCGGCGTTACCCCTTTATCCCCCAAGTAGACAATCATTCAGAACGACCTTGTATACTGTTATGCTCGAATATTTCATGCTTGTCCATACTTGATTACATACTTGTTCATATACTTGTTCATATACTTGTTCATATACTTGTTCATATACTTGATTTGATACTGAATATAAGAAGATACAACAAAACTAAAATTAATAACTAATAGCATAATAACTAAATACAAACTACATAACAATCAATCAACTGTTAATTCATACAGATAATCAAAGTTAATATATACAATCAAAAGGTAAAGAAATAAAGTACCTCTTGGGTCGTGGTATACATCTTAGCCAAACCAAGCCAGACCAAACGTCTTCTCCATACTACTAACTTCTGCCAAGTCACACTTTTTCTTCCCTTTTTAACTGCAGGAGAAACGTGACTATTAAATTCTAAAGCTATATTTGTTCCGCTGGTCCGCATGAGCGAACTTTTCGAAAGAACAGGATGACGTATTGAATCATACCTATAACTGGAGTGGCTTTAACACTCTTTTTGTTAGCAAATTTTCCTAAGAAGTAATTATTCTCACAGAGCTACTAGTACATTCCACTGGGGTTTTGCATCAAAACTCCCAAACCAAAACAGCAACTACCAAAAATGTTTCCATGTATCTTACGCACTGCTCATATTTCATTTTACATCTTGTAACCAAGAAGGACTCTTTGTTGGAGGTTTATTGTGCATTTACACGAGTTGATAACCCCTGGTTGTACTTCTTAGCATCCAGAGGTTACTTTGAAATATTGGTAGCTTGAGGGGAGTTATATACCCTCACGGGTTGCAAAACGCTGTTTTAAACTACCTTATTACGTCATATTAAGCCGCGTATGTAATCAAGCTACATTAAATTAAGCCGCGCTTTAATTAAGCTGCGCTTTAATTAAGCCGCACTTAACAAAAATTAGCATTTTAGAGGGTTTTAATTAGGCCGCAGGAGTCAACGGACAGTTTCCTATTTTCACCTCAACGCCAATTTTAAAATGTCTGCAATTGGGTCCAGTGACAGTTTCTCTTCGCTCCTTGCTTTCCTTACAATAAATTAAGCCGCGTTTTAATAAGCCGCGCCATTAATTAAGCCGCGTTTTTATCAGGCCGTATTTTTGAAGGTGCGGCCTATTTAAGTACATGGCTTAATTTGACGTATTAAGGTTTCCAGTATCGTGAAAACCGTAGCCTAATAACGGCTCTTTTTATCTTTTTTAGGACATGCGGGATCAGGGGCCCCACCTGAAGGAACAGCCAACGTGACGATGACCTTAGACAGTGATACGTTTGTAAAAATGTTCCAAGGTGAAATGAATCCTACACAGGCATTTATGGGCGGAAAACTCAAGATAAAGGGCGATATGATGATGGCTATGAAATTGGAAAAACTCATGAAACAATTGCGATCGAAACTGTAGAATCACCTCGTGAACAATGGTGTAATTATTTAATACGTTAGTGTGATCAACCCGCCGCTTGAAAGACCAAAATTAGACCATCCTCTTGTACTGCGCACGCCCATTTTCTAACGAATTCCAGGAATAATACTATCTTCAAATAGTATTTGAAGATATTGCGTGTACTTATTCGATTTTATTCATAACCACGCCCTTCTCATCCAAGATCCTTGTGTAATTTATGAATTGAAAGACCTCTGCATTACACATAGATGACGAAGACAAGGCTATTGGAACACTTGTTGGACAGTAGGAGTCATGTACTACTGGTCTATGTCTGTTTAGTTTTTGCTCGGTAGACGCTCCCTGTAAAGTGTGTCCTATGCAGCGTGCAAAGTTATGATTGGGCGTCCTTGAAGCTGCCCTTCATTTACTAGTTAGCCTGTTCGGTGGTTTTTCTGTTTATTTAGGGTAGTTTCAATATCGGGCCCACTGCTCATCCGGGGTCTTTGATTGAGAGACTTTATGGTGGGTCGTGAGAAAGGTGGACAGAACTGTGGTTGAAAGTGATGCGATTGTTGAAAACGCGTGGTAACTTGTTTAAGCATGGGGAGTTTTTAGAAGAAACGTGACTTATTCTCTGTGGGCGGGTGGGGTGTTATCTGCAGTAATGGTAGGTGTTATCTGCAGTAATGGTAGCTCATTATGTTTCTGCACAGCCGTTTTGCGATTTTTGTTATAACTTGTGATTTGCTGGTGACAGTAGTGGGATGTCAATTTGCAAAAGTATCATTCAACGGTGTGTTTTCAGTAAAAGCGTGGTGCCACAGGGTGATTTCAGCAGAAGAGTAAGGTAACAGGTTTTATGCAGACGTGGTACGTGCTTCTCAGTCATTTGGCTAGGATCATGTATTTTGTATCTGTTCTCATTGATGACATATTGATTGCAGGCTCCTTGCCATTTGTCCGTGAGAGGCGGCTCTAGTGGAAGATTGAGCCTGCTTCATGGCTTGTTTCTCTGCCCGGTAGCCTAAATTTAGGGGTGTTGCCCTTGGATGCCCTAGCTGCCCTTTATTTATTAGTTACCCCGTTTTGTGGTTTTTCTGTTTATTTAGGGTAGTTTCAATGTCGTGCCCACTGCACACCAGGGGTCTTTGATTGAGAGACTGCTTTCAAATTTTTGTTCTGGATATTCTTCGTATCCTACGAAACAGCACGCTCTTTCTGTAGACTTTTCGTGGTGTGCTTTGCAGAAACGTATGGGATTCTGGTTGGAGAGCGATTTTATTTCGATAGAATCTCAATGTACATTTCAGTTCGGTGGTTGTTTGCGTCCTTTGGAGTTGTTGTGAGCGCTCTCTGCAACAGCATCACGATGATAGCGTCATTTATTGGAGGTATGGTAGGCTTTCTTAGCCAGCATTACTCGCTTTGAAGGAAAATTTTTCCCTCCAGGATTTGAAGGCTTCCCTGTATGCTTCCCACAATAGTGTAAAAGTCGTTTTGGAAGCTTTTGAGACTGAATACCGGATTTGATCATTAATGCTCAACTCTGCTATATGAAAAATTGATGTTAGTTTTCAAACAAACACAAGAGAAATAGAAATTATGTCGCTAGAGGGGTGGGGTTGAATCTGTGACCTACGCTTTCACGGCGTGCGCTCTACTAACTGAGCTAGGTGACCTCCGACTAACGTGACTAGGAGGGGAATCATAGTAACTAGGGGGTGAATTCTAGCTACTATTATGACGTTGATGTATTTGTGTAAAAGGAGCAGTTCCGGTGTTGGCAGTCGATGTGGGTGTCATCAAGTACTGCCTGATTCTTTTATGCATTTCTGTTACTTGTGCATCCGTGTTATTTAGTTCAGTGTATCTCAACGGGGGTCTGAGAACCCCCTAAGGTAGCCTACGCACAGGCAGAAACTACTGGCGTACTAAACTAGTTGGACTGAAAATAGCTCCGATACTTTAGTTACGGAAAATGTATGACTTTGGCATATTCAAAAGTATAAAAAAGAGCAGAAGCTTTACTTTGTGGGACATGTTGTACTGTGGAAGGACATGGGGGAAGATCTTTAAGCGATGCTGTCTACAGTAAGAGAAAGAAAAGGAGACCGAGGACTGATTTATCTGTCATAGTGGTGGACATAATGCCAGTGCTGAGCATAGTGAACATAAAAAGGCTGTTGCAGGATTTGGAAGTTGGGTGTAGTTGTTATTAAAAGTTGTCACAGCTGCTCTTTGACAAGTTTGTCGGTAAAGTGACGACAATGCGTTAGCTGACGATCACAATGATAATGGTGTTTTTAATTATGGTGAGTGAGTATTGATGCACATGCATACCTCCATACCACTTTAAGCATTCCCCCTTTAATCTATTCAGTGCTTACAGCACATGTCCTTCTTCAATCCCGTGGAGGATGGCACTAATGTAAATATAGTCGAGGATACGAAACTTTCTCCCTACTCATTGACTACAAAGTATTGGAGATAAAGACGTTAACTCTAAGTTAATAGGAAAACAACTTGTTTCTAGTTTGCGTAAACCTCGGAAGTTTAATTAAGGTTGATTCAACCCATGCATTTGAAAACAGGGCCCATAAAATGGTTAGTCTTTATCGGGCTGTTACGCGTGTTTAAAAGTTTCCTCGAAAAGCTACTTAAAAAGATCGAATTTATATTAACTTACTGTATTAAGCTAATGCTCTCGTTTACTAGAGCCACTAAAAGCGTGTTCGGTGTAGTCGTTGGTGCAGGTTGCCAAAATTAGGCGCACATGTTTATGATCGTACGGAGGAGCGAAACTGTCGTATACGAAGACCAAAGCTTGAGTAAAACTCCGTACTTGCTGGAAACATTCCAACGATGAAAATTGAAAAGTTTCATACTCGAAACTGTTTGGTCCGTATGCCTAATCATTATAGTATGACACCGCATAAAGTCTGAAAAAAGCATTTCAAGCCTTGACTAGTGCTCAAATATTTTTGAATATCCAAGAAAGTTAGAATCTTTGCAAAAAAATGCTATGTTAGTTGACATTGCCCCATAGTGTACTCGGTTTACTAGTTTACAACCTACTTTCTCACTAAGCTGTTATTATAATTTGAATATCCTTTCTCCCTTAATGGTTTATCTTCCTCAGTTATGCTGACGAAAAACCTAAACGGCTCGCAGCTGCGACACAGCCATATTTTCTCGATGCAGCTGAAACACTGGGCAGATGAGCTGGCCAATCATCAACTGTAATGCAGTTGATTTTGACGCAAGAAAACCAACTTGGTTTAGCTTTCTGAAACCAATTCCGAAATTTACGAACAGACCCCTTCAAATCTCACTTAGCCACTTGGTATATCTTGGACCCCCTAGCCCCCCTTGTCTGAATATTATCCCCTTTGAAATCTCGAATACCCCTAGGGGATCCCTGGATCCTAATTGAGAAACTCCGATTGCAGCACTGACAACTTTATTCCTGACCGTACCATTACGTGACACAATAATCGACGTCTATTTTCTACGCATATTTCTAATTATTACGTCAGAATATTGCAAAGTCATGTTATATTTAGAAACTGCATTGAATGCTTTCAGCTGGCCAACAATTTCATGGTCAAGATATCACCATATTTTATAACAAAAAGTTGACCATCTTGCATTTTATCAGTTAATAACAACGGAACAAAATGTTGGTCAGGTACAAAATGGTGTATTTTACAAGCTCACGCAGGTGGTCATGTGACTAATGAATAACGTAATTCTTCAACTGTTATTCAACTGACTATTTCAGAGTAATTAAGACTTTACGTCATGCTCTATTCATGGTACCACAAAACCATTACCAACGCGGAATAGCGTTTTTGTTACTCGTTCGGATTTCAATTTCATCAATTTCTGTTAAACATCGTCATTTTTTTTAATAGCTGATTTAAATATGCGTAATAAGGCCACAACCACGATGAATGTTACTTCCAGTGTCGACGCTCTCTGTCTTCATCTTAAAAACGCCCTCGATGTTAATAGTGTTAAACCTTAAGAAATAACTAGGATGAACAATTATTGAACTACTGGAGAATATTTATCGAAAGTTTACTGCTCGGTGTAATATAGCAGTGTACCTATAAAAGTCGCAACAGAATTTGAAATAGCGAGTTATTAGCCAGTGCAAGTGAGAGAATAAGTGTTCTTTAGACACATCGTAGTTGAAACTTGTACGAATACGAGTATGTGCGAAAGAAGCGGCTCAAAAATTTTAATGATGGCCGCCCAGCCGGGAATATCCCGAGTAATTTCATGCATCGTGAATTGTAAGCATATGTACACACAATATGGCCTAATAGCATAATATAACTTTCACTTAATAACCCATGAGATTCTGTTTACTTTTGTTATCAACTGTTTTGTTTTTTAGAATTCACGAGAACTATGGTATGATGGTTTATAGTAAAGAGTACTTAGCTGATCGTTTTTGAATTAAGCTGGTTTTGTGAAACTGCGCACACGGTGATGCTCGTAAGATCATAAAGAATAGAAAGAACCAAACAGATATTCATCACTTTCAAAACTCGTGTTCTTCCTCGGGGAATTCGTGAGCCATCACATACACTCTATTACTGGGATACCTTATATAATTTTCTTCGAATTACTAAATAGGGTAATACCGTATTTTGGGGCGGACTTTCTGTAGTTCCAGACCTATACCCAGCTGATGCACTACGCAACATGATTTTGGCACTGATTACAAATTCCAACACTATCAAGTTAGTTTATGTATCATCGAGAAGAGATTGACTATTTCTCTAGTGTTCTTTTCGAAACTAACATTTTAAACCCTCTCTTCTCGATGGTACTTTCTAACTTTAATGGGCTTTGGATTGATGACGGACCGGATGGCAGTTATTCCTTGGTCAAGTCACATGACTCAGAGAGGCTTGTCTCCAATGGCGTTGAGCTGGATGTTGATGTCCACCGGTTGGTGATTGGGAGCTAATGTGGCGACTGGAGAAATGGAGTATGTTAATACCAGAGGTCACCTAGCTCAGTTGGTAGAGCGCTCGCCGCGAAAGCGTGGGTCACGGGTTCGATCCCCGGTGGTGACATGTTTCCTATTTCTCTAGTGTTCTTTTCAAAATTAGTTTATGTACAACAAGTTTTTGCTCTCTCGGGTGCTGAAAGTTTCTTAGAGTGCGAAATTTCGTCCACACGAAATTATTAGGTATAAAATATTGCTCTAGGAAAACATATCCGGTACGTGCCTTTGAAACATTAAAGTCGTAAATCGTACGAGCATTTACCTTCACAAAGCTATGCGATAATTGGTCTGCAAGACTCGCCACACTGTCTGCTTTCACAATTTCGTCAAAATAATGTCTCCTAACTACAACCGATATAGTCGCGTTTTAAGCATTGAAAGGACTATTGAAAACAAATTTTTCCTTATTAAATGATTATAATTGGCAGAAAGTATTACATGAAGTATGCAATGCTTGAGAATTTCGGGGTTCAAACTGTAGCTAGACTTATTTTACTAAATCACGCAACGAGTATTGGGAACTATTCATTTAAACAGCGTTCAAGAAATTCCTCCTGGGATAAAACCATGCCAGTTTTGGTATTTGAGAATTTGGCTTAAGTAGGTTCGCAAATTTGAAATATTGTTTGTCTGGATAAAACTTGTTTGGGGGAAAATTGTTATACCCAATTTTTCTTGTGTTATTTTAATTTATATATTCAGGTCTGTAATGCAATCGAGTATAATTTATTAATCATTGGTTTGTTTGTTTCCTTTAGCCGGAGAAGCAGTTCCCCATATCGAGTTTCCGACGTCAAAGTCAGAAATGAGAGCAAATATCAACAAAGTCCTGCAGTTTATGGCCTCGAAACGGATAAAAATGCATAACACTACACCAAAAGGTACGACTTTGATCTAATTCTTGTTAGTGTTGGAAGAACGCGATTGAAAAGTCTGTTGAAAAATGACAAAGTGCTTTCACTTGTGAAAGTTGTTAATTAAACAATCAACCACAATTGGTGCATATTGATGCAAGTAAATCATTACGTTCAACAAATCACCAGTAACTAATAGTTCTTACATGGCATCTTCACCTTGTGCTTGGCTTGGTAGTAGCGTTCCTTTAGCTTACTTTCCTCTTTCTGCCTGTGGATTTATTCCCACTTCATCGTTAGCTTGTCTATCCCATGATTACTCAAACAGAGCGTCTTGACTTTACCGTAGCTCTCTTTCAGTGTAAATGCAAACTGTAATCCCATTCCCAGAGAAATTACTTCGTGGTGAGGACGTCAAGAACACATCTGTGTGAGTTTTTGACAATTCTTCAAGGCAGATCCTGTTAGGGGCGAGGGGTGGCATTCAACAGATGATTATGAGTCTAAACTGATGCCCGAAGTTTTTGGCTAACAAGATGTTGATGAGATTATATTTGAGTTTCAATGCTCAGATATTTTGGTTTCATAATAGTAACGAGATGTTTCTTCGCCAAAATCGAAAATTGAAAGTAAACCGCTGC
>JAAAKM020006971.1:15884737-15898006 GCA_010016025.2 Alatinidae sp. Z8VKAUB7J3 | reverse complement strand
ATGCTCAGATATTTTGGTTTCATAATAGTAACGAGATGTTTCTTCGCCAAAATCGAAAATTGAAAGTAAACCGCTGCTCGAATTTTATTCACCTCTAAACTCAGAAAATTTAAAAATGTGAAAAAAGCGCAAATGATGTTTGTTGTGCGTCAACTTACGACTTTTGTTATCAGACAGTTTGTATACTGTTTCTAACAAGTCAAAATATAGGAAACGTCTCAGGCTTAAATCTTCAGTCAGTGTTAGTTAATCAACACATGTAACTAGACGTCTAAATTTTACAAAGTGGTAAATGATTTTAGTCAAGAGGTGCATTCTAATTGACATTGTTATTATGGTACTTACTGAATTACTCTGTTTTTCAAATCATTTATTTTAATTTCAAATTTTGAGTTTAAAATATCTATTGATAAGAATTAATTGCCTTTACTCTTTAATGACCGTATATTTTTAAGTGAAGTCTCGTGGCCCTTTAAAATGGTGACTACGATCCTTGAACGAAAAAGTTGCTCATATCCTGTCATATGGAAGAGTATGAAATTGTTTCAAGGATAATTCTGGTCCTTAACTTGTATTTCATATCCCTTTATTTACTGACAACGTATATATTCCCTTTCAGAAATTGTCGAGGGGAACTTGAAGGCTATAATGAGACTCGTCTTAGCACTCGCAGCTCATTTCAAACCACAAGGAATTAAAGGAGAGCAGCCCTCCTCACCGGGAAGTCCAAGAAAGAAGCTCGAACGTGCTCCTTCGACCATGTCCCTTGCTGCCGACGCGGCTGCTGCACTTGCCGATGCAAGCGAAGCTGCGGCTAATGCTGGGTTTTCATTGCACTACAAACTGAGGTATTGAAGCGAAGTGCATTCATTTCTAATGTTCTAACGTGGCATAAGGTTTAAGACAGGGCGACGGAGACTCTAGAAAACTGTGTTTGCTTCTTTATGAGAGTGAGGCTTTTTTTAATATTTAAAACAAATTGGTCAGATAGTTGAAAGTCATCGGTTCTACCCAAAATACTTACACAAATGTAACCAGCGCTTAATTGTGATGTGATGATAATAATTACTGGCTGCTACAAACGTTGGCCGATACCTTCGTTGTGGCAATTCGAAGGCCATTGAGGAAAAATAAATATATGTTTTTAGTGTCGCGAAAAGGCAATTGTTGCCTTATCGTAATCACATAGGCAGCCTGACAGCCTTATTAACATGAAATTAGATAACAGTGAAACCTCACGGTCAGTGAAGGCTTTTATACATTGATTTTTGCAATGGTAGCCTTTTTGCAATGAAGCAGAAGTGATGGCATCAAAATCATGTAAAAGCTCAGGTTATCTCATGCTAAGATCTTTTCACCGTCACTTTATGTAAGTTTATATAAAAATGTACTTTAGATATTGTATATTTATTTAGTTGCCGGTTCTTTTGGCTGAAATGAATTAAGTTATCTCACGATAGTCAACCACGTCAAGCTTTGCTATTTAGCTCGCATTTAATGTCGCATGTTTCCTTATTTTGCTGTTCCAATTCTCGTGAGAAAGTACACTAAAGCATTTTATGGAGCGATTCAATAATTCCTTGAAAGTTTTCCGTATCAACTCTGCAGATCTCTGTTTTTGTTTGTCAACAAAAACTTAAAAATATAAAACAGTGCGAAAAGTGAAGCGACTAAAAACATTGAGCTTAAAGGTTCTTGTTTACCTTCGTTATGTTTATCTCTAATTTATGAATACTAATGCTAAGCCCAGTAATATAATCAGGTATGAGAACTCGCCAGGATCTTATTGTTAGTTTAAGCTTTCAAGACCATCACGGCTTGTATGGGTATTAAACATCCTCAAAACTGACCTGGGATAGAGCATCGGCTGTATTTTATTTCTATTATTTTATGTGGAATTAACCCTCGTTGGTGGTAGAATGGTGTTTGTGCTCTCAAAGGCTCATTTAACTAGCGCTACTTTAAGGGATTGAATTAACTGCACCCGAAGGCTGTGTTTACGTTACTATGCTTGAACGGACGCATTCATAGGGGAGTTTGCTGGATAATATGTAAAACTCACATGCCTTTGGTAGAGACTGCTGCATTTTGTTTGTTTATGGTTCAGCAGATGGCAGTTTTGTTGTGTTAGTATCGAGCACTTATTCAAGGAAATTAGCAGGTACTTCGTTGATCAGAAATGTAAAACATCACTTTTTGAAACCTGATCGTTGGACTGTGATGAGAAGTGCATTATTATTTGCTTCGTCTAGGAATCGACAGACACCCAAGGCAAAGAGATCACAGACACCTTCACGGCTTCCGAGGTCCGCTCGATCAGATCCGGGCGCTAGTATCGTACATTCGCATCATGGCTCAAGTGCTAGTAGTTCGTCAGGCACCTCCACGCCTCTCTCTAAATCTTTCGATAGGAAAATCAGTCCGTCCAATTCAAATAGTGGGATTCCAGTACTGAAAACGTCTCTGAGTAGAAGTAGTAGTGGAAATTCTACTCCTAAAGGATCCAGCGTAAGGCGCTCGAGTAGTTCTAATTCTGATGAATTGTCGATTGTGCGGAAATCGAAAGAAATAAACAATAATGGAAGTCGACAACATAGCCGACAAAGCTCCGATCTTTCTTACGATGCTATAGGCCCCACGGAGAGTAATTCAACGTTTTCTATCGAAGATATCCTTGACGACCAGAATGTAATCATCGGCGACCTCGCAGCAACAAAGGAAGCATTAGTGAATCTTCAAAATCTGGTAAGCATTTAACGTTTTTGTGTAGAATATGAAGACCAGAGTATGTAGTAACTACACAAAAATAATATCTTAGTTAGAAGAAGACTCACAAAATAGCGTGGAAGCTACGACATTTGTTACTACCGTGTCTTATCTTTGACTTTGAGATACAAACGTGGATTAATGTGATTTAGCAGCATGCTCATCTGATATAGTTTACATTTTATGGGTGGGAGCAGCTGCGCGAGGCAACGTATTTGGAATACGTACTAAGTACGAATAGGCGATCGCCCAACATTACTTTCATTTAGAATCAAAGTTTGTGTGATTTTTGGTAGATTTAGAAGTTCTAGCTGTTTTTTCTGTTGTCTTCTAGAGGTGCTCCCCACATACAGCTTGATCCGAGATGTTTGAGGTTGTTGTGTTGCTGATAATGACGTTATTTCGTTGACCTTAATTTGGGATTGGCCTGTATATACCGTGGCACATGTCATTACTCGGTGTAGATACGCGCAGCTATGTACAGGGAAAACCCTTCTATGTAGTAAATCTGAAAGAATAAAAAATAATGACATGAACCGTGCCTTAAGAGCAAGCGGAACAATGCTGCATTTTGCATAGCCCTTCTCGTCAATTTTTTCTGGGGTCACCTTGTTCAGATAGTTCATAAAGCTGCCATTAACACACAAAGCGTCATAGGCAACAAATCTTAAACAAGCTAACCTTCCCAGCGTACTTTTATGCATTTTAGTCAAATCATTTTTTAGTTGTAATTGCTAACCCCATCGTGATTTTGTAACATGCAGATATCAGCTCCCTATGTCTTGAACGACCATTTTACTCTCAAGGCCTGTTATGGCTCGGGTTTGCATGGCGACACTATCTAGGTATTTGTAATTAAATGACTGGGGAAGCCCAAAACATGTTGGCCGTAGTTCCGTATTTTCCCCCTTTTTCTGATTTTCAAACATTCTCTGGAGGCATTTGTTGGATAGTCAGTAATAGTAACATTCCTGGTATTGCATTTTTGTTCTTTCCAGTTGCTCAGTGGTGTTGCAGAGGCAGAAGAAGATCAACCACAAGACCTTTATTTGGACTCTACATCTACGCAAGAACAAGTGGTAAGAATTTCATATGTTTTGCTCAATTCGAATAGTAAGATGAGTTATGGCAGGCACTGATCGAAAGTTGTGCTACAAATGGAACTAAGCCTGTCTTATCAGCCTTAAATCACAAGATACCTGCTTTGTGGTGCTTAGGTTTTGTTGAACGAAATTAAGTTATAGATACCACCCTTCTATAGGGATTATATACAGTTGCGATTAGCATAGCGCCTCTATTTTCACCGTCCCACAATATTTGTATACATCCGAAAATTGACCAAATTATGCATCATAAGCATGAAATATGGGAGCAAACAGGATTGGTCACGTATGAATTGTTTCTTTCATGCACTACTGTAGCTATGTGAAACTTCCTTTTTATTTCGTTTGACCCGCCATATACCTTTTCATACCCATACCCAATTACGACTTGAAAGAAGGTCCTTGTTCCTTCCTTGTTTCCTTCGACTTCTACTTCAGATTAACTCTTAGTTACAGGGACAGCTAAGGGCACTTTATCATTTTGTTTTGTGACCTCCTTCCTGATCTTTACATTGCCTTGGTGCCCATTCGATCTCCCTGATTTTCCATCTTAAAAAATGGCCAACCCACCAGGTTTACTCGCTTTTCTGATTCTTGACGCACCTGCGCTCTCACTGAACAAAAATATTGTGAAAGCTGAACGATAAGTCACGTCTTTATGCGCGTTTTAAATAGAGGCCTAGCAAATAATCTCGGAAGGCATTTACTTGAACTGGCCACTATCATAGATTTGTAGAACGGAAAGGAGAAAAATCATTGGCCCTACTTTGATAACACTGTTTTTGGAATCTATTATACGCTACTAAACCGGAAACGCTCGTTAGATCATAACCACCTTGGTTACGTGGTGGCAACGGCATGCTTAATACAGTGTTTTCTTAATGCCGCTGCAAAAGTCTACATTATTGGAGGTATAACGCAAGAGATGTTGTAATGATTTTTGATAGATCAAATCAAATTACAAGTGTATTTGGTCAAGAGACTACTTTTATATGTAGTAACTCCAAACACATCAAAACACTTTCCGACTGAGCTAGGTGACCTCCGATGTTAGCATACTTTTATTTCTCTAGTCGCCACATTAGCTCCCAATCATCCACCGGTATAAAGGAAAAGTGTAGGAGAGAGGACATGAGTTAGAGTCCAATGCTTATCATTAAGATGCTATTCAATGTTTATAGTTCTGTTTATGGACTGTGAAGTCGCTTTCATATTTTTGCATAAGGATAAGGTTCCTTGTTTTTATTAATTGAAGAAAACTTGTAATCTCAAGCTTTCAAATGTTTCGGAATTGAAAACAGCTTTATACGACATTTGAAGGTAGCAGTTGCAAAGATCCAACGAGAGACATCGGCAGTTATCCTGACAAAAGCCGTCAGCCGTTTTTCTTTTACTTAGAAAATTGCTACTGAAACATATATTTTTTAATCTTTAGTACACCTGATCTCGAGGTTTTAGTGCTTGCTTTAAAAACAAACACGCAGGGTTTGATCTCTGGGCTGGGAAGCTTCTGCAATCGATAGTCGCCACAGCCACGTGGAACACCCAATTCTTGCAAGAAAACAGTGGGCAAGGAAACACCAGGGCACGTCAGATAAGTGTCCTTAGCGGGGGTTACGCCCTAAATGGACACTAAACAGTTGTTACCATTCTCTTACTACAAAAAAGATGCTGAAGGTCTCCTAGGACTATGGCGGCATCATATTGATGACATTTTTAGAAACAAGGTGATCGTCATGGCTGCATCAGATTTTCTATTGGTTTTGTAACACGGTTTCCATTCTTTTATCGCCTCTCTTAGTCACCTGTTACCTATTTTACCCGTTGGCAATCAATTCGATTACTTCTTGCCCACTTTCAAAATTTTTGTTCTTCAATGCAATACATATCTTTCCACACTTCGCCCATCAAATAAGTTAGCGATTATAGATTTGCAATATGAACGGGCATTAATAACAATAAGCCGGTCTCTTTCGTAGTGCAGCCCGGTCCTACGTTACTTAAATTGGAAGTTTATTTTATTACAGACATCGCGTAACATCGCATAACTCAGGGCAAACTGTGCATTACATTTGACTTCAAAAATTTCCGTTCTTAGAACGTAAACTGTTGGCACCTGGAAATGCGTTAAGTAAGCGTGATAGTCTATGGCCGTTTTACCCAATGCAGGGTAATATACTCGTACAATATGCATAAATGATAACTTACTATGTCTATTCGCAACCTGGTAGCACTGCCAGTACGCTGCAGTTCATGTAGTTATAAGATGCAAGACCAAAAGAACGATTTTTTGAGTCCCCACATACAACCTTTACTCAACAAAATTTAGAGTCAGTTACCAAATTTGTTTAGTATCATACATGATGCCATCTTTGCCTAGTAAAACCTAAACGACAATTTCTATGTAACATTAATAATTAAAGTTATTACTCATTGATCAGAGTTGTCTACCTTTATGTCTTTGCATATTTAACTCTCAATACTCATACCAGACAGTTCTTCTTGTTATTATTAGTCATGCAATGTTTTGTTCTCGATTCTTTTCCAAAATATTAATGCTCACTTTTACTGCGTCGTTAAAGCTCGAGAAAATTACTACTACAGCATTATTTAAATTATCTCACTGCAATCGAGTTTTTGGACCTTCTGCATACAGATATCAGAGCTTATAGTGCAGCTGCAAGCTTTAATTAAGCTTAAAACCACCAGAAAAATCCGATACAACCCTGTCAAAGGATGTCCTGAACTAAGATACGAGGCGTTGCCAGTGGAAGTCATTCGGGATGAACCATGGAGTTCTGCATAGTTGCGATTGCTCCACAAGTACCAATGAAAGATAACTTAACATTATTTATTAACCAATATCAAAGCAAACTCCGCATGACTTTGGCTTTGTACATCTATAAATAGTTTGTTAACAGTACAACCAGAACCGGTGTTCTCTCAACATTTGCTCTGCACAGAAATGAAAAAGCCACAAGTTAGAATATTTTAAAGAAGTGAACTGATCAGACTGTGTCACGTGCTTACTCATTTTGCACTTTTTAATGTGTTTGAAGATCAATCAGTCGATGATAGAAAATCCTAGGTGACATCAACAAAATATTTTATATCTCGGTGCAGTTTGTTGAGTATGAATACGATTAACTTCGTACGTTTTATGCTTCCCATATGTTATTTGTAAAAATAGTCTGAAACTTACTGTCTATCAAAATTTGCAGTTACTAATGTGCAGTTAGTAAAGAATGGAATGCAAAGAATAAAACCTACACACTCTGTTATTTTCAATTACAATTTCTTTCAAAGATTTTCTTTTCCAACCTACTACGGAATGTACAAAACCGATGACCAACAGACTTGCTACATAATTTACTAATATTTTGCAGCAATATTATTCCCAGTAAAGGAATAAGAAAACATCTTCTACTTCATCATATTCAAAAGAAACGTTATGTTAATAAAAAGGTTTTCATAAATCGGCTATTAGCTGTCTACCATCGTATTGCTACACACATCAAGCAGCGAAATACAGACAACGAAATTTAATCTTCATGAAAAAATCAACGAGGTTTGCATTTCATGACCAAGAAAGCAAGGCAAATTATGGAATAGAAATCAGAGGTGAAATAAAAATAAGGAACAAACGGTTTTTGACTACCCAGTATTATGGCATAATATCTCAGAACATTAAAAACTTTAGTAACTAGCAAAACCAGTTCATATAGATAAACTATCGCAAGGAGACATGCCTACGCCATTTTTAGCTATGACATTAATCATATTCTATGCATCAAACATGCCTTTCTTAGCATAAGTGAAACGAAACGTCGTATTCGACGAAAAGTCGGCAGTGATTTGCGTACGACATTCGTACTTTCAATTTACTTACGACAATTTATTTATCTAAATTACAATGATAAATTTAATTACTCGTCAGTGTAGGTAAACAGAATAGGATGCAATCAAGTAGGATGTAGTCGTTATTTTGCTAGAACAGAAATTATTGTAGTTGACAGAGGTGAACAAAATACATATCGCTAGCTTGTTTTGAGATTTAAATTAAGACGTTATCAATAAATATATAGCTCAGCTCAAAAACCGGTCGTAGGAATTCTGTTATTGTTACTTCACTTTTAGAAGGACTCACATGCTGATTGAACGTACTAGTAGTCAAGGTAATACGTAGAAACACTCCATACCTCATAAATAATGTCCAGCCTGGATCTTGACCCTCTTTTGCTTTCTCCAGTAAAAGATTCCATGACTCAATTACACATATTTTCTGCTCATCAGTTAAATCACCTTTCATGACGATCAATAAAAAATCCAATTATCCCTAAATCTTTGCCCTTCTCAGCTGCCAGTCGTGATATTACCTGTCAGAGAGAAAAATAGGAGCAAGCTGTAATACTGCAAATATTCGGTAATAAGAGGTTAGTTTATAACTTGCCACAATGAGATGCAGTTGCCAATGTGGCATTAATATCAGAAATGACCTTAACCTTAAAACAGATGACTGCTGACTACTAATTCACCCTATAGTAATCTTCGCACTGTGAATTAACGTATTTTGATGTCCCTTAAAATTGGACAACTTTACCAAATTGCAGCTTTTTCACCGTCAAGAACAGCTCAGCTTCCTTGGAAAAACAGTGTTCACAGCAAAATAAAAACATATGTCAGTTGCCTAAGTCTGTCTAAAACATTGCACTGATTTTAATCCTGATTTTAATTTGGCTTTCATATACTAACCTGGTCGTTTGCAATGCGAACAAACCCCAAGATCTATTGGTCTCTCAGTTTCGCATTACCTTCGTTATGTGCCAGCACAAAGAAAGAAGAAAACATAATAGCTTTATTAATTATGCAGGGACTGTATACATATATATTTGAGAAGCAGACATTCCGCAATCCGATTTATCAGTCACAGCAGTTGAAATAATCCCGTTTCGTAGAGGCTCAAAGAAGTTCTGGATACGACGAGGATATCATAATAGAAGCAAGATATTTTGCTGAGTATCAACAGAGACTCTAAATTCCATGTTCTTTTGAAGAATTTTGTCATTAGATATGCCAATCTGATTTTCACCGCTTTCTCTATTTTCCAATCTCATTGTTGGCAACAGAATTTTGTAAGTAGCCTCTTCATGAATATTTGTTCAAACGATTACGAGATTCCACAAATTTTATTCATAAGTTTGAGCTATCTGTGGTGGATGATTAGATTATCTTGGTTTTAAAACAATCAATGTTAAGCTGGTATTCTCTGTCAAAGTGGGCAGAATAATGTCCATCTTACTGTAATTAATCAAAAACACTTCCAGTCAAAAAGAAAAACAAACTCGGTGAGTATAATTAGAACAAAGTAAGAATCTGCCTGCTTGCGTGCACTCCTCACCAATGAATTTTTTATGCTGCGATTTCCATCCAAGAGTCCAACATACTGATCATAGATGAATCTTGACCTTAGTACTAGTAGGCCTTAGTACACTTTCAGATAATAGAGATCAGAAATGAAATAAGACACAGTCATGCTGTTTGATGACTTTCTACACATATGGTTTAAGTAAATCGATGTTAAAATACTGCTTTTGTGCAGAAAAGAATAAAGTAGTTCAAGATGCAACTATACGATCGACGAATTAAGATATTTCGAGCTGTTAGGAGAGACCATACAAAGGTTTCATTTCCTGCCTCAATTAGGAAATATTGAAAATGTAAAGCCATACGATCGGAGAACAAATTTAATACTCTTTAAAGCTGCTAGGACTGACCTCAATTGATGTTGTGTCGTTTAAATAATTTACTTTCAAAAACAAGTAAGAAACAGTTCAGATGCACTATAGCCTATCATCTTTGGGAAATAGGGTCTAATTTCTGCTGTTAAATTGTGAGAAGTTAATTAATGTTCATGAAATAATACATTTTATAAGCTCACCTTTTAGATGCAAAGCAATTAAATAATATCCCCTATCCCCCCTTCCCAAAATGACCGTCCGTACTATGATTTTCTAAAGTTTGCATGGTGTTTGATTTTATAAATTAATTAGATAGCACCATTAGATTAGGAGTCCGTAGGTGAAACTGCCTGCCAGAGGTGACCTATGCGAGTCCTTCAGTTATTTGACGTTTTAGTTTCAGAAATTCGCCTTCGCTGAAATCTTGATCAGTTCTTTACTATCTTACTTAATAACGTGCTTCTTTTAAATCCAAATAAAGAAATAAGGAAATACAGAAGTGTCTTATTAAGCGTTCAATTCTTGATAACGTCATTTTGACTCAGGAAGTTTAAAGGATGGTTATTCATTATGATTGTCACCAAGTTGTAAAAATCAAAAGTTGCCTTGAAAACCTTGGCTTAATTGTCTTAATATATCAAACGATCAGTTGTTGTGACTACGAAGAAATTTTTATGTATCAACTATGAGAAAGTAACATGAACAGAACAGCGGAATGAACCAGACTATTGAGTCTGGTGAAGAAGCAAGCAACGTCATCAGCGTCAGCTAAAGATCATTACCGGCGGATAAAGCTCCAAGCAAGAGACGTTATCAAAGCGTAAACAAAAGTCTTTGACTGTCAGGGCTGCAGAGCATTTAAAGCCCTTTCATTGGTTCTCCTAAATGTAATAGATAGCAGACCAAGTAATATGGCATATGGTGACGATTTAGCAAGTGATTCCCTGCTTTTTAAAATAATGACAATAAACAGCTGTGTGTATTTGGGTTGATAGGTTCTTTTGTTGACATCTGTGATAAAGTAAAAACATTAAGTGAAAGGCTTTTTTATTTACCATGTATTATCATATATTATGGAGTTTACAAACTAAGCTGATTACGTAAATGCCAACGGCTTATTTTTTTAAAAAAAATTACCTGAAACTTATTAGAGTCAATATTCCTTGTGTTACAATTATCACTCTTGGTTACTATAAATTAATAATCAATGAAGAGCAACAAGAAAGGGCATTTTAGTTATTTGCAAATGTGTATAGTTCAAAGCGCTCTCAAACACCTAATGTCGACATTTAAAGGGAATGAGTGTTACAATGTGCTAAGGAATATTAGATGTCTAAGGGGCTCAGTCTCTTCTACT
This sequence comes from Alatinidae sp. Z8VKAUB7J3, assembly GCA_010016025.2. Classification (NCBI taxonomy): domain Eukaryota; kingdom Metazoa; phylum Cnidaria; class Cubozoa; order Carybdeida; family Alatinidae; species Alatinidae sp. Z8VKAUB7J3. The sequence continues at coordinate 15,887,042 of JAAAKM020006971.1, read as the reverse complement.
CCTTGCCTGAATCATTAATGGATAGTGCAACTGTTGGTTCTTCAGTCATTACTATAAAACTAAGATTGTGCTTATTCCTTTTGTAAATAGAAAAAAGTATTGACCTGATTGATTGCAACAAGAGCAACAGACATGAGTTGGGACATTTGCACCATTGATAGTTTTAGATGCAGAAACAAATCAAATGATTATAAAGGAAATGTATTGAGCTTTATGCATACGCCTTGTACAAATGCAAGAGGTGTTCCTTGATTAGAATATAGTGATTAAGATCAAAATAAAATGAATTGGAAAAAGCTTTTTTACAGAAAAGCTATGGCGACCCCAATAAAGTTTTACTGTATTCTCGCTAGTCGCCATATTTGCTACAAATTATCCGCCGGCTATCATCAACATTCATCTCTACGCTAATTTATAAATTAGCTTCATTGTTCATAGTGACGTCACTATAAAACGGTCGTAGATACAGACTCAACTCACGACGTTTCTTGCATTACGTCACTTGCTTGTAAGAAACTCGGGATCATCAGTTTGTCGAACTTTCGCAAAGTCATGATAAATGAATAATTACCTTAAGTAAAAATGATGTGAGCTCTGACCTTTGGACATCCTAGAGACTCTAGTAAGACAGATATCAAGTCATCGTGAGTTGTATTCATTAACAATATTTCTGACGATTAATATCGTTGAACTAAAGCATGGTGTATTGGATTGATATGATTTTATGAAGTTTGGTAGATCGATTAAGAAGCGACGGAGTAAAAACTGCACTAGGTAACATCTACAGGAGATTATTTGTCCCGCCACTTGTCTCAAAGACGAAATTTTTTGTTTGTGCAAATCTGATAAGGGAATGAAGGCTTCGGTAGCGATGTTAGCTTTCATCTTTTATTTCAACTAACGCACTTTAATGCTTTAGTTGTAATCATTCTTGTGATCCGTTAATGACGTCACTAGATTAGGAATGTTGATCAAACATTAAAAGTTTGCACAACCTCCCCTCTGCATTTTGAGAGCTGCTACCCCCACCGCTCTTTACTGTACATAATGTCTTATTCCAGAGGACTTCATCCAGGGCAGGATCATACAAAACTGGAGGCATTTTATCATTTACTCAGCGTTATCCCGAAAACGGAGATAAACATAGTTTGTATTGTAGTGAAATTTGACAAACTATTAACGACTCATTTCTAACAACAACCGCATAATGCTAACAAAATAAAACTATTCAGTCCAGTCACTAACCAGCTAGTTTACTGATAAACCACATTAAAAAGATTAGACTACACACTCAGCATGCGTACTTCAAAAAACGTATTACGCAATAACATATAGCTCTAACCGGCCGTAATGTCCCTATTATAAACTTCCTCAAACGCCCTTGTCAAGTGTCATTTTAGACTGCGTTGCCCGTTGTCTGGTAACAAAACCACTGCGTTGACAGTCTGTTTCGACAACAAGCGCACATAATCAGTTCTATTTAAAACCGAGCTCATGATAGTTTACACCTGATATTATCAAAGACGTGGGAATATAAGTTTGTTATCACAATGCATAAAGTGTTATCTTTCAGCTTCCTTAAAACTGATTTAATACAGACAAAATTATCTAATAGTTTCATTTCATTTCATTACTTGTTATTGCTGCAAGTTACTCATTAATCATAACAAAAACGTAAAATATGAAGTTGATGACAAATTTAGGACCATTTGCAAATAAATAGAATAAAGGCGTCACTGTTAGAGACAGCGTTTTCTACAGAGGTGATAAATTTTGTGCACAATTACCTAAAATCAAAATTATTGATTCAATGAAATATTGGGCAAACTGTTAGAAAAATAGATCTTTCCTTCACTAATAAATCATATATTTTGTTAATGCATCGCTCTGTATAAAAACAGACAATAAACTTTGAACTGATGATGTAAGATAACTGGCAAGCTACTAGAGACTGAAGAAGTGCACATGTGCTGACCTTCAAATCGCCTAGAGCTGGATACAGACGTTAATTGGGGAGGAATTGAGTTGTTGGGTAACTACAGTAAAGAAGAGTGTTAACTACTGGGCGCAGTCGCAAGTTGGTAAGCAGTACACTGAGAAATCGTGCGTTGTAGATTGTGATGGGGTTTTCATTTCTGTAGTAAAGTTACAAGTACTTTCTTTAAAAGTTTTCATCATAATATTTCGATCCCAATACGTCGGTTACAGTGTTTCACGTTCTAACTTGGAATAATTGTATGCTTAGACATGGGTGGCCGTAGAGGATGTCAGAGAGGGTATATTTGCCCCTCAGAAAGCATGGAGC
>JAAAKM020006971.1:15869881-15884637 GCA_010016025.2 Alatinidae sp. Z8VKAUB7J3 | reverse complement strand
AATAATTGTATGCTTAGACATGGGTGGCCGTAGAGGATGTCAGAGAGGGTATATTTGCCCCTCAGAAAGCATGGAGCAGTAGCAACATTGGTTAAAAAGGCTTATTTCCCCTCCCCAGGTTGGGAAAATCATGCGGACGCCCATGTGCTTGGATGTAAGAGCAATTTTGAAAGACACTAGAGGAATGATAAATGCAATTGCTTCTTACTAGTTTGTACTAAGATATACTTTTGCTTCTAATGTCCTTAGCACTGTAATGGCCATCAATAGTTATAGTCAATCATTGTTATTCATCCTATCCATTACCATCCACTCACCATAAAATACATCAACACATACTGGAATGTAGGTAGTTAAAGATTATTAGAGGCAAATTGGAACTTTTAGCGTTGTTCGAACATTTTTATACAATCTGGCTTCCATTTACATGACCTGCTTCTTATAACAAGTTACAGGAAACCAATAATAATGTTAATGCAGACTTAACTGAGGCACCCCTGACTTCATTGCGTCATCTCTCTCTACACGAAAATTACAACACTTTTGAGTTGCCTGGCCTTGCTCTTTGTCTGGATAATCAAACTCTAGCTTCACCAACGTATCTAATACCTTACTCATATGCTAACTTAGTGAATTAGAAACACTACTACCAGCCCTTTCAAAAATTGTCCACTCAGAACTGCTTTTCTAGATTTCTATATTCAGCTCCTGTGAACGTTTTGGCTGGGAATTGTATCCCAAAAGTATCCCAACAACAATGTAATGTCAGCATGCACGAAGGTGCTGATCTTAAGACACAAGCAATTAACAACCATTCATAAACTGACTGCTTCAATACCCTACTGACTGGTATAAGAAGCATAAAAGAAAAAGGTCCTTTAGTTTGAGACTTATTGCACCAAAACAATAATGTCCTTGGTTTCACAAAATGTTGATATCCTATGTTATTCAATTACTAAATACTTATGTTTTAAATATCATACAAATAACAAACATGCAACTCATAGCTTAGAAACTAGCCGCCAAAAGCAGGACATAAGTTATAAAAATATAGTCCATTCAGTAGCAGAAATTGACTATAGTTGTATTTTGTAGCCAAACATGTTTGGCGCGAAATTCAATTGTTGGCATCTTTCGTAGCCTCGTTTCCATTCTAGTGTATTATATTAATTCTATGGTCCGCAAGTTGATAAGACAAACATGGGCATCCGCAGGATTTTTCGGGGGATGGGGGCAAAGCCATAATGAATGGTCAAAATTAGCCTTTTCCATCCATTTTGCCTTTATTAACCGCATTGATGGTGAGAAGGTACTGTATACCGACTCCCATGGACAGATATATTCAGAGAAAGAAATGGGTCCCCAAAATGTCTACGCAACCATCAAAATTGCTATTAACATACGATTTTATCGTATCAGAAAATTTTAGACTTTGCAAATCTATCCCCACAGTATAGGGTTGTTACTCTGTTCAACCTGGAGAAATGTATGGCAGTCACTGTAGGACTTTTAAAGAAAACTGACCGGAAGAGTTGCTCCTCTACTGGTTTCTGACACATACCAGACAGAGGCAATGATTAAGGTAACTGTGTAGACAAAACCTCAGTGTCAGGAAAAACACTCTTGCACAATGATCTTAACATTTGCTGTTACAAAAGATCTGCTTCTATTTAGCTTCCGCTGGAACAATGAAAACGGTAGAGTTCTTAAAAATGGAGGTTTATTTTGCCTTATGAGTAGAGTCCTTCTAGTGAATGCTTATACAACACTAACGAAGGGATTTCGTAATTTACCCCGTTCATCAAAACTGTTATCTGAATATGAGAATTAAATATCAAGGCTCTTATTGTTTCTTGGAGGCTCTTAGAAAATTCTGTACTAAGCACTTCGTTGTCACCACGTAACCAAGGCCGTCCGGTTCTAATATATACCCTCGTTTGATCGCATGCGTTCATGTGACGGTTCGGGAGATCAATACCAGATCTCTTTACCTATCGACAGTTTCGCTTTTAGCTGCATTAGCGCCTCAAAATACACCATACTGTAATGCTTCGGATAATCACCCTCACCGTTTACAAAATATTGAAGAACAAAATCTTTAAAGAGTGGTAGGCGGTTATTACTTTTATCTTCGACACTTCGCTACAAAAAATTTTTGTTTTAATTTTTTTTAAAGTATTCAATAAACGTTTTGAAAACTTCATGGGCTTAAAATTACCATTTTAAGAAAAAGTTGGAAACTGTATGATATTCAGAGTTTATCATATTCTCCTTCGTGTACGGGAGGGCATTTTATTCGGGGGGGGGGGCGTTTATTTAACTTTCAGCCACAGTAGGACTAGCCATTATTCGAATTCGGCGTTTAAACAAAGGTGTAAAAACGAAGCATTACAGTATCCAAGTACTCAAGAATACGGTTTGTCAAAATCAGTGATCCGCATGCTCAATAGTAGTTGCTCGATGATTATATACAGTGAGTTTTAAAGTAGAAATTTCGCGAATAAGGAACGTTAGGGTTAATTAAATTTTTATTGTCCCAACGTAGCAGGTGGTCGTGGGTTCGAACCCCGGTCTAGTCTCACCTTCTTTTGTCCTTGGGGAAGACACTTTACCCAAGATATCTCCTAAACTCTTGACACATCCCAGTTTTGTCATGGTGTCACAGGGACAGGGGAACAGGGGAGGCAGGGAGGCATGGATACCCAAAGATTTAGCAAATCTTGAATTTTTCCGTGACCACTTTTCAGCTTTATCAAAATTGAAATCGATTGCGACAGAGATTGTTTCACATTCACTGCAAGCTATGCATATCGACACGAAACACTCCTTTCTACACAGTGACCAAAGGCACCTTAGTTCAATGTGAAAAAAAATTGAACCCAGCCTACTTGGCAGCCCCAATCCGCCTTACCTTCCCCCATCCCTGTGTCAGTATCAAAATATTATAAAGGCGACGATTTATAATGAATTAAATTCAATAGAGACAGTACACTTACGATATTCATATGCTCTTCTGGTAAATCTGTCCCACTGTGAGGCATTTTAAATCCACGTTTTAACTGCAAAGAAAATAAACTGTTATTAAATTCACTGTTTCTGAATAACATAACTTAATTATGATGCCGACTATAATTGCTGCTAGAAAAACGGTCGCATAGTGGGAATTTTATAAAAGGATAGATACAGAGATGTATTTCTCGTGCATTTGCATTTTTCATCATCAGCATGAATCAGGCCCATCCGAATTCATGATCAGCATTCTCCATGAGTCTCTGTTCTTTATCAAATTCTGGAGATTTGGTATTGGAAGACCTTCTGTCTTTCTGGAGCAGGGTAGCATAGTCAAGCGTGGGTCGGCCAACATTTCTATGACCATGGCGCCGTTTTCGTGCCACAGTGAGCGCTGCAGGTTCTGTACTTCTGAAGCAGTGTCCTGCGAGGCGTAGTTGGCGTACTCTAATGTTATTTGTAACTTCGGGTAGGCTTTCGTATAATTCTTTGTTTGTAACATGTTGCTTCCAACTGATGTTCTAAATGTATCGAAGCATACGAGTATAACAACCATTGACTACCTTTTCTAATTTTCTTGGCAGGGTTCATGATTCTGAACCATAGAGGAGTATACTTTCAACTTTGAGGCTAAAGAATTTGAGTTTCTGCTTGCATGGTAGCAATAATCTCCAGATGATGCACTTTTACGGGAGCTAATAACAAGCAATTCTATAGAAGTATGCGATTCAATTACAATACAACGTTGATTCGAATCCCTCTTAAATATCACAACCATAATCTATTTTATTTATCAAACGTTCTACACTGAAATACATTCCCTGCAAAGGAGAGTCTTTTATGATCAGAAACATATAAATTCCAAAGTGCGATATTTAATTTTTATCCCATTCTGAAAATGTAATTGTGATCATCGTTTTAAAGCCATAGATTTAGCAAAAACGTCATCTCAGGCACACCATAAACTGTAAGAGCCAACTGAGAAAATACATCACATCTTGTCAATAAGTTAAATATAAAAATACTTCCTTGGACTGTTTAGATACCTCACAAACTTTTCATGGTCGGACTTTTCTTTAAAATCGAAGTCCACTTGACAATAAAAGTGTCATGAATGTCAACGTCCTCATTAGCTGCACTATGATTAGCCTACGCCTTTCAAACGCGTTGAACTGGCAAACGGTTCTCTTGTCTGCTTCTATAGAGGCCCCAAAGTGTTCCCGTTACATATAAGTGACCTAAGCCCCTCCACGCCCGAAGGTAGAAAGGGCCTGGATGGACCATGTCCCTCAAAAACATTTTCATTCAAGATAAATAGCTTTACATGCATTCTATGAGAATTGGCTTTCACAGATGGCGAAATGTTTTAATTTCTTTGGGAAAGACTTAATTTCATGATTATATAAAGGCGTTCATATAGTAATTCTTGCTAATTCCTAGTATGTCTGAAAGATTAGCACTTTGAGGAAATTCATTCTTCAGCCTAATTTGGATTAGTTCTAGTACAAACATTCTCGGCTAGGATGGGTCTAATCCCCCCCTCCCCTCAACTTGCCATCTTTTGGAGAATCTCTAATTTTAAGGCTACTTTTTTTCCTGCTGGAGACGATATATCAGAACAGTCCAGGACATTCTAAAGCATGGAGCACAAAAAATAAGAATTATGATTTGCACCAAGGCAAGAAGAGAAAGAGTGAAGTAAAACAAAGGGTTTGTACCAAGCGTGCACAAGTACTATCCTGTGGTGTGTAGAAAGAGTTATGGTATGAAGAAGTAAGGTTGGTAGCTTAAAAGGAAATGGAATGTCTGGTAAAGCTTGGGATAAGGCGAAGAAGGGTCAGGGCAAGAGTACTAGGACTACAAAAAATACTAGGGAAGACAGACTCACGTGATGAAATGAAACGGGAAGAGCAAAAGCAGGGGGCAGCAAAACAGTAGCAGGTATTATATTCTTTAAGCATGAGTTTGAGATTAATGAACGAAGCAACCATAAAATTGGGCTACAACAATAGTAAAACCCGAGAGTATATGACAAAGAGTAAGGGTGAAAAGGTCGCAAGGAACACATCTGGCAAATGTAGAGTTCGTGGACAGAACTTTGAAAGGCAGAGGCCTGGAAGGATAGGCACGAAGAGGATAAGAATATGGCCGTAACTGGATAAAAAATTGCTACAATCATAGTTGAAGAGGGAAGAGGAGTAGGGGTCTAATCAGGAGCGGAAAGTCTAAGAAAGAGTTTCTGTTAAAAAAATAATGCCAAATGGGGTAAGGTTTGGGTGGAGAATATAATGAGAACAGGGGATCGAAAGGGCTAGGGGCAAACGTTTTTATAAGGCAGCAAGGAACTAATCTAAAACGAGAATATGTGCAAGAAAAGAAGCAGATAACTGTGCCAGATAGCGACAAGGACCTGTAAAGTTTAAGGTTGTTGACCAAAATAAGATTTGATGGATGGAGTATTGGGTTTGTCTGCATCCGTTGCCCGATCACTACTTGCAGCCGTACTTCCGATAACTTTTCACCAGAAGTCAAAGTCAACATCCCATAAATGTAATATATCTGGGGGGAAAAACCTGCCCATAACCTGTTAACCCTGCCTTGAGATTGAAACAGTCTCACGTTTACGCATGGCGAGCATCTGAGATATCTCCGTTAGTTTTTATCATAGCGCATGTAACAGCATAGGTTTGGTGCCTCGCCAGATTTGAATCGTAGTTCCCTTTTAAATAGCATTTATCTAGGGCCCACTTTATGCAATCCAATAACACATGATCGTGCTTACACAAACGAATCTATCTCAGCAAGTCCCAAACGCGAACATGATAAGTCCCAATTCTAGATGAAATACCCTTTTGGACCATTTAACTATGAACAAAGATTGTGAACGATAAGCCTCCACGTGATATCAAGGGAATAACCTCAAACCAAGAAATCCGTTTAGATGGTGGCTTGACAATTGTCACAATGTCCCAAGGTCCCAAGGTCCCAAGGTGTGAAATTTAACCCCGTTACATATGGGCATCGAGACTGGCTGATGTAATAAAACCCTACTTGAGCTGTCAAAAGAGAAACAAGGATAGGAGCAACGCAGTAAAGCCTAAGGGTGAGGTGCCCAAAGTCGATTCGCGCAGAGATACAAGAACAAGCATAAAAGAAACGACAGCGCAAACTTTATTCAACAATGAACATAACCTTTTAGCAATTTGTAAACCACGGGAAAGTATTCTAACAAACCGTAAGGCGAGTTCCCACTTTCATAAATTATAGGTGTATGAAGACGGATCGCATCTCAGAGCATGCGCAGATAGTAGGAGATGCGCTTCGCGTAGTAAGTTACACTACGCTGTATCAATGTTGAAATTGGACAAGTTAACTTCTGGACTGAGCATGCGCATCAGATCAGAAATTAAAAGAGCAACCGCTGGGCGAAGTCTGAAAAAGAGTAACTTTTACAGCTTTTGAGCATCATCCTGCAAGGAATATCGGAGGTCTGTTCAAAATTCTGAAAAGTATCGGGGTTCAGACGGTATTGTAGCCTCTTTAGAAGATATGGATTGAGGCAAGACGGAAATCAACAGCTTAGACATGGACCACAACCAAAATTGACCACCGCCTACTGCGCATCATTGGAGTGTAATTTGTTAACTATATGGAACTTTTTTTCCCTTCTCTAAACTTTACAATCTTGAAGACTGGTTTCAGGCTAAAAAAAACCCCAAAAACAACAGGAAGGCGTCAGTTTTGTATACGGAACATTGACAACCGTGCGTGTCTCGAAATCTGATTTGTTTCATGTCAAAACGCGTGCAAGTATGAGTTGGAATCCTTATATCTTTTTCTTCACTTTGCCCTCTGAATAGGCAAATAGCAAGTCTGATGTTCTTGCCACCAGATCAGAGTCAAACAAAGAAGCAGGGGGAGGGGGCATCAATCAATAACCGGGTGAGGCCGCATACTGCGGATCAGTGGCAGCACCACAGACATTTTGCTAGCTAGGTTGTGTTTCCTAGGGCAAAGTGAACTAAGAAAGCCACGAATCGATTAAGAAAGGAACAAAAGGGAGTCCAATGCCACCTCTTAATTGTCAAAAAATGCAAAATATCCTCTGAACAATGAATGAAATATAAATTAAACCCTATGTTTAACCCCTAGGCCCTCGCTTTGACATGATGGCGGCGCCAAATGGATCTTGAATGAACATGCTACCATTTACCATATAGTAAACGATATTGTCTTGTCCCATTCCTTCCTCAAAAAAACCCGCCGTACGAATAAGCAGCTTTGGCAGTCCCATCTTTGCAAAGCAGTGCCGTATTAAGAGCAACTCTTTGTGTGATGGAGGGGTTGGGGGGCGGGGTGGGGGGGCGGCGGAGGTCACAACGTAAGTACAGTATTGCAGTGCAATATCAGTTTCTTAAACAATATGTAATCTTGTTGCGACAGAAAATAAGTTGGTGCAGACTATTATAAGGTCAGCCCCCATTTCTGCTATATACGGTCCTGCAACGTGAAGTAAAAACAAAAAGCTATTTCAAGTTGAGTGCCACCAATGCCTGCTCCACCACTTTACTGTTTACATATCATCATAATGTGACTCCATGGGGGCGGCGCGGGAAGGCGTTCCCTGGCTCTTAATACGGCGTATTCACTTTTTCACACCTGTTTGTGATAAATCCCTAAATATGCAGGGCTTCTGATACAACCTACTGAGAAACTTACTGGCTTCAAATAAAAGTAAACATACGCAAATTAATTTTTTTTTCGTGACGGGTCAAGAAAACCTTTCTTATTTGGAAATGACCCAGAATCTTCTATGCACGGAATCCTCACGTACTGTAAGATACGGATTCTCACATTTGAAGCTTCAAGTAAGCTTTTGTGGAACATGAACATAAACGTTTTCATAACGCGACCAATGCGACAGTGTATAGATGATCCGCGGACTGTATTACTTATGTAAACAGCTCTTACAATCTTTCCATGTTCCTGGTCTCAGCATTTTTAGCAGGTGTTTTTGTCTTGCTTGGATAATAGACCATTTAACAGAAGGTTTCACTTCCGCGACATCAGAATGAATGTGTCACGGCATATTGTCATAAGATACTGGTCGTCTACAATATTAGAATACACGGATACATTTTGTACAGTTCGTAAAACGAACACTAGCATAGGCTAGAGTGACAACAATGGTCTGATACAGTTTCTATTAACAATGTTAAGGCAAGATACAGCCTGTATTGAATACTTAAGCTGTCTCTGCTTAATTAACGAGCCAGATAACATGTTTAAGAAGTCACAAGCAATTTCAACTACTAACAAAACAATGTGTACGATGGCTTCCATTTTAAAGATGATAAAACACAACGTCCAAAACTCATATTTTTACTTGCACCTAGTAGATCTGCATTACATCATAGTTTCAAGTCAGAAAGTTTCATTCTAAACCCTCTTTGCACATATCCAAATTTGTTGTTTATGTGATTGCAGGAATGTCGTCCTGCTGACATTTCAACCGGTGTTGCTGGCTAACATAAAACGCATCGATGACTTCAAAAGAACAAACATCGGCTGGTCACGCTAAACAAAAAATTAAATATAAATGGCTTTATTCTCACCTTATTCATGAATTCTTCTGGTATCTCAGAGGCGAATGCATCTGGTGATACATTATATGCATTTCCTGGCTGAATGTAAATTGCACAATACGCAAGGAAGACCAAGAAAACGACGAACTTGTGAGATGCCATGGCTTCAGATTGTCTCAACCTACGCGATGGTACCTTCTCGTCTGCCAAACCAGTGAGCAGACAATCCAAAACAGCTCTTGTTTCAGATCATGTGCTGCATCAAGTATAAAAAGCAAGAGAGGAATACCCAGGTGTCGTTTTCTGGTTTCCCCCAGCCACGTGAAATTGGATCCGAATTAAGACCGTCATATGACACGCAATGTTATGTAAACTGAGCTTAAAGCCTCGTATGAAAGAAACGGAACAATGCGTTCAAGACGTGGAAGCTCATATGGACGTAACTTTGCCCAAAATCCGTCTCAGATAACATAAAATAATAATAACATGCAAATATAATTTGTAAGCTTTATTCATATGCCAATTTAGACAGTTATGGTCGCAGTCGTATTTTTCATCATCATCATCATCATCAGTATCATCATCATCATCATCATCATCATCATCATCATCATTAGTTCCGCATATCATCCCACTCTTGCGCTCCTGTTAGCGCCACATGTGACATTGTGAATCTTACCATTGATTGTCATTTCTTTCTGTCACGTGCTATGTTTTGCAGTGCTGCCAGATCGACACCGCCATCTGCACTACCACCTTCGTGTAGGCCGTTGCTTTCTTTGATGGCTTTTACCACATGACTCAGTTGTTACACCCAGGCCTTCCTTCCGGTTCTTTGACTTTTCTTTGAGTTTCACCAAGAGCCATCCTGGCTGAGGCTTCCGCTGCAAGTCTTATGAGACTAAAACAATGCTGATAAAATAAACAAATTCCACCACCTCAATCCGAAAGACGAGGCCATTCCTTTTGGTGTATACTCCAGTAACTGACATATGGAGAACCCGGTGATGACGCAAACCACTTTCTCTATTCCCCAGACTCCCAAATTACCATCCGTAGGCAACGACATCCAACTCCGTAGTATAAAGGGGGAAGGGGAGACGACCAAGTAGGATGGGTTCAAATTTATTTTTCACATTCCACTAAGGTGCCTTTGGGCATTGTGTGGAAAGGGGTGTTTCGTGTCGATATGCAGATCTTGCTATGAATGTGACGCAATGTACGTCGCAATCAATTTCAATTTTGATAGAGCTGAAAAGTGGTCACGGTAAAAATTGAGGTTTGGCAAATCTTTGGGAGGTCATGGCCCCCTCTGCCCCCCGTCCCCCCGTCCCTGTATATAGCAGTGGCTGGCATAACTAGCACGTCTTTCTCTGACTATACATGATGAGGTGGTAGGTGCAAGATTAGATTTCTTAAAAAAGTTTATTTTCGTAGAAACCGACGGAAACTTTGGCTAAAGTTGATTCAAGAAAAGAGGCGATAGCAATTTTGTCGACCTTAATGTGTTATTTAAACTAATTCAACGGACCGAGTTGCGGCATTCATCGATTTAAGAAACACGTCCTTTGGCATTTTTGATTTTCTACGTATACTGCGTTTATGTCGAAAGTAACGCCATTTTACCTCAAAGTTTGGACACCCACATAACACACTTTCCCGATCCATCTCTATTTATGATATTTTATTCAATTGAACATTGTTTATGCTACCTTACTTTTTTATGAGAAAATCAACTAGTTACGGGAGAATTTTGATTTTCTCCACTGCACACTGCGCTATGGCGACAGTTATGCCGTTTTACTTTAAAGTTTGGACACCTACATAACACGTCCCAGAAAACAACAAGTTCTTGGAGAGATACAAGCTTGGTTACCAAATAGAAATAAAAAACAATGCAATTTGTACAAACTTAGAATTAGAAACACATGGTCCGGATGAGAGCAGGATGAGACAAGTTATTCTTGGGTGTCTAATAGACGTCCCCCGCTAATTAATTTACCCCACCTAGGACATTTTTACTTTAACCTTCCCCCCCTCCCCCCGCCTGTTGATTGTTAGGTAATCTTTCACTTAAGTAAATTTGCAGTATATGATAGGACTGGATCGTATAGTATGATGTACTATAGTGTAGTATAGCGTAGTTAGTATAGTATAGTATGGTATAGTATAGTATAGTGTAGTATAGAATAAAACAGTGTAGTATAGTATGGTATAATAAATTGCAGTTTAGTATAATGTAGTGTATGATACGATCTGATAGTATAGTATAATGTAGTATAGTATAATATAATATAATGCAGTATATGATAGGACTGGATCGTATAGTATGATGTACTATAGTGTAGTATAGCGTAGTTAGTATAGTATAGTATAGTATAGTATAGTATAGTATAGTATAGTGTAGTATAGTATAGCGTAGTACAGTGTAATATAGTATAAAATAGTATGGTGTAGTATGGTATAGATAAATTCTAAATTAGTATAGTATAGAATAGTATAGCAAATGGTCTTGAAATGTAAAATTTTAATTATATCTGTCCTAGAAGTGTGGGTTGGTATAGCAATTGTGAGAGAGCATACATTTTTGTAGACATTTTCGTACTGTTGAATGACTTTAGCAAAATCTCAATTGTTTATAAAAATTGTTAATAAAGAGTATAATAGTCACTGAATATCACATTGAAAATAGAGATCTTAAGTGTACGTAGCCAATCGTGTAGAAACCGTATCTGCCTAGGGTGACGTAAAAAACTTCGAGTTAAGTATTACTGTAACATGGGCAAGTAAAGAGAGTATTATATCGAGATATTTTTACCGTTATAGGTAAGACGCCAAGAAGGAAACGACAACTTAGAGTATTGTTTTTAGACAATGGTTTTTACTTTTCCAATAACGTATTTTGCAGTTATTTTATTCTTACGACGGTTGACATCATAGTTTAAAGGCTGTTTGTTTCATACCTTTTAAGCAAGCTAATACACTTTTTAATTACTTTATTAGCTAAAAACACTAGTATAGAATATTAACCCTTGGTGCACACCTGTTGTAAACCATTGATGTATGAGTTTTAAAACTAAACTATTGATATATGAACATTAACACTAATATACAACAGGGTACATCAGCTCTCCATGACATTAAAGTGAGTTTTCATTGTAAATGGGATCGACCTTGTGCCTGGTCTGGCCACGTTGATGATTTATTTGCTATTATTTACGGTTTAAGAAACACCATTATGTTCGCCATTGAAAAGAATCGAGGAAATCTTAAATGTCCAAGGAGGCAGATTAGATGTAATCTCGATTTTTGTGCTAATTGCCCCTGCATATACCATTGTTTAACCTGGGCCTGCTCGTTGGATTCTGGTAAACTCTTAACGAACTTGTAAAACCTTCCCGTACTGATAGCGACAATGGCACTAAAATACATAAAGGAATGATCCTTCTGTTAATTTATGTACTAACAATTTATTAGAAGCAAAGTTTGATGGGCTCAAGTATCTTCTCCTGTATGTACCATTGTTGAATCTAATTGCCCTGGTTAAATTCTGGTGGACTCAGAACAAAATTTAAAACCTTCACATACTGATAGTGACAGTGGCACTGAAATACGTGAATGAATTATCCCTCGGGTAATCTATGTACTAATACTGTACGAAGCAAGGCTCGATAGACACAAATATCTTCCCCCGGTATGCATCACTTCGCTTTAGCTAATAGTCCTCATTAAATTCTGGTAGCAATATTATAAAAACTCCACAAACTTGACAGCGACAGTGGCACTAATAAACATAAAGAGCATAATATCTCATCAATCGATTTATAAACTAATGCGGAATTAATTGAAAACTGTGGCGATAACCTCCATCCTAAATGACTGACTGCATGTGTGACCTTCTGGCTACACAACGTCATCATTCATTGACTTGCTGTTGGATACTTCGAAGCGAGTTACAAAGACTAGGACAGACTGATCGTGAGGGTGCTACGACAATTCATCACGCGACAATTCATCACTTCGACAATTTCTCAAAGCGACAGTTCATCACTAAGGCAATTCATCAAGCGACTATTCATTTACACCTTTATTTATTTACTCCACCAGATTACAACAAAATCTACTGGTAGAACAAATACTGCACTGCTTTTAAAAATGTTAAAATGTCAGTTTCACCAAAGTTAGCGAAAACACCTTGGAATCATCTTCAGTTGATGAATAGTCTGTGTGATGAATTGTCGCGTGATGAATCGTCGCATGATGAATCGTCGTGTGATGAAAAGTCACCCAACCATCGTGAGTACTTTATTAACCAATTTAACCAAATCTACTAACATTCCTTCTTTTCAGGCATGTCTTTTTAAAAGTTGTCAGCCAACGCGCCAACCTATATCACAAAAGCAATAATGACATCCGATGATGGAACTCTTGACCTCATCTGACCTTTAACCTCTTCTATTCTGGATCCTTATAATAAATCACCTTTGGTTTTCTAGGAGCAAGAGTTTAGATATAGTCTCCAGTCATTAGACGTTATTGAAGCCACCAGTGCAATTTGTATTTTGTGACGCTGACCTACGTCACAAAAGCAATGATGACATCCAAAGATGAGACTGTTGACCTCTTCTGACCTTTAACCTTTTCCATTCGGGATCCTTATAACAAATCACCTTTGGTTTTCTAGGAGCAAGAGTTTAGATATAGTCTCCAGTCATTAGACGTTATTGAAGCCACCAGTGCAATTCGTATCTCGTGACGCTAACCTACATCACAAAAGCAATGATGACATCCAAAGATGAGACTCTTGACCTCTTCTGACCCTTAACCTCTTCTATTTCTACAGTAATTTTGACATAATATGCTTATTCAATATTCTATGGACAGACAGTCGTGCATCTTCAGGATACAAAAGACAAATTCTTAAATCATTAGTTATACACAAATTATTCCACTTACACTATAAGTGTAATGTTCCTCGGAGAGCTACTTTTATACTTTTTGACTTCATAGCATTTTTTCTTGTTACAAACCTGTTTCCAAGGCTCTCTGCCAAATTTTATTGATGTCACAGTGTTTAGTTGTCCCGTTGAAATCATGTGTTTGAAGCCACAAATTGCCTTGTGAGTCCTATCTATCAATGTCACCCATCTGTCGCTTTCTCTACCGATATTTACACTTCAGATCAAAAGGGGTACGTCTAAGAAAGACGCCAAAATCGGCCCACTAAGTATATTTTTAACGAAATCCTCAGCTGTTCTCTACTGTCACAATTTCTGCGTAATGTCACCATTGTATTGAGGAGCTAGACAAAATGACTTCACAAAAATATGTGAAATATGCACAAATTTTGGTTACTGTTATTTATTTTTATCCGTGGCGTATCTTTCTGCTTTTATAGTGCACCGAAGTATACAATTGCTTAATGCCTATACTGATAGTATCAATGTAACAATTTTCATTTCCTGTAATACCTTCGGTGGTTTGTGGTCGCGAGCTTTGATTAACACGTGTTTTGTAGTCACTGCATCCATCATAAGCGTTTCTTGTGTACAGTAATTGGCAAAAAGTATAGTTATACTTCTAAACTCGTTGTCACCATCACTTCGTGTTATGTTCTATCCCTTCAAAGTGCCACGCATCTGACGGTAGGGTTCAATTGGCTGAGCTTCACTGATTGTGTAATGTTAACGGATCACTAAGCTCCTCACATTGGGCGCCATATCAATCGAGACGTTGTCATATACGCTGATATTCAGTTGGCGTACTTTTTGTTTGGCTGTATCGACACTGATACCAAAAAGTGTTCGTGCTTTTGAATAGTGAAATATATGTCAATTTAGACATTGTTAGATGTGCTGGTATTTAGATGCCATACTTCTTGTTCGGTTGTGTCAACACTATGGTGTCAAGATGTGTTCGTGCTCTTAAATGATGAAACGCATCACTAATCTCCTTATATTGGGCACCATGTTTATCCAGACGTTTTTAGATACTCTGATATTCAGTTGCCATACTTTTTGTTTTGTGTTGTCGACACTATGATGCCAAGACGTGTTCATGCTCTTGAATGACTGCATATCACCAGTCTCCTCACATTGAGCACCATATCTGCTGAGCTTTATTTGTCGACCCACATATATGAATAGTGAATAGACTATGTTA
>JAAAKM020006971.1:15829735-15869781 GCA_010016025.2 Alatinidae sp. Z8VKAUB7J3 | reverse complement strand
GATTGTAGCACCAATCTCCTCACATTGGGCACCATATCTGCTGAGCTTTATTTGTCGACCCACATATATGAATAGTGGATAGACTATGTTACGTCTGTCATTTGTGTTGAAACAAACATATCATAGTGTGTTCAACCCATCTGAGAAATGTGGTACCAATCTCCTCACATTGGCCACCATATCAATTGCCATTTATGCTTGACATGCATCCTTTTCTGTTCTGTGCGTACTGTCATGATTTATTGCTTAGAACGTTAAAAGCGCAAGCCAACTTCAAACCAGGTGTCTTTACATCTCACGGCCCAGTTGCCTCATAATAGTGGGTAAGCTGACACATTTTATCACTGACTGCCTACATAATCTTAATCTCTCCTCTTCTGTAGCTAAACGCTCGGACGATTTGCCATCAACAGATTACAGCGTCGAAAGCGATCGTCAACACTCACTTCAGTTGATCTCTTTAACAGAACATGTAAATATAACTGGTGTTCCAAAATGGACAAGTTCACAGATACCATCCACCTACGCTCAAGTACAGTTCACAAACTATCAAAAATCACCCGTTGCAACAATTAATTCTCTGTTAGCAACTAACGCCCATGCCATCAATCTGACAAGCTTAACTTTTGCCAATATTGATGGGAAGTCGATCTTCGAGACGATCTTACGAACTGAAGCTCTGATCGAGAATTTCAAGCCGTATAGCAGTACCGCAGGAACTGTGAATTCGAGGCCCCTTTTTCCAAACCCTAGTTCGACTTCAGCAGTTCTTGTATTTTCTACATCACAGAATTTTGGCTTATCCACACATAATCTAATTGACAAGCAGGGGAAAATACTCCAAGAATCAAGTGACGTAGGAAGTGAAAAAGATATCAACAAAACGCTAGTTTTTACTTATCCAAATCAATACAAAGAACTAACTACAGTTTCAACATTTGACAATTTTAAGACATCGCGAAGCAATTGGAAAAATTCAAGCCCAATGGCAAATGAAGAGACGTTTTTGATAGAGGGGAAAAGTTCCGAGATTGCGTTATCAGGTCTTCCATCGGCTGTTATCAGCACCAACGATAATTATAGAACTATATCTAGGAAAGAACCTAACCAGGGAGCGATGGCAACAAGTACTAATCCGAAGACACAGGTCACTAGCTTGCCGATGCAAATAGAAACAGAAGGGAGCAACATCCTGTCTTTAAGCAAAGTGGATGCTTTTGAATTCTCAAGTTCTCTCAACGAACAACACCCAGTGAGAACAACATTATTATCAAGAAACGTCTCTCGATCTGATGTTGAATTCCATATCATCGATCATTACTCGATTTCTCAAACCCATGGTCTGGGTTACAGTAACAGTGAAATGCATGTATTTTCAACAAGTTTCTTTTACGAATTAACGATGGCGAGCGTGCCTCTCGTTGAAAGCGAATCTACACTTTCCACAATGAGCCATACGTTGTCAACTGTAGGTATGCTAACGATGGCGAGGCTACTGTCCAAATTGGAGACTTCTGGTACATCTTCAAAGACCAAAGATTCTAATGGTGCCAAGTCAGTTATTGCGGGCTTGACCCGAAGGCAATATGAACTGAAATCTATGGAGGTGGGCGAACCGCCCCCGTCCTACATTTCAAGTGTCATTTTGGACACAGAGAGACAGCCACACCCTCACACCTCAATTTTTCATTTTATCACCGTGATCAACTCTCAGTTGTACAAAGTAAAACCAAAAAGTACCCCAGTTGGTCACCCGTATTCAAAATTTTCTCAAAATGATTTTAAGCCACTGTCATCACCAAAACCTAAAATATTGCAAGTATTGTCCTCTTTTTCAAGCAGAGGTAATACTGCGCTTCTCACCTTAACCCCTGCAATGCCATATTGGACACAAATTGGGACAGAAATATCACAGATTACCCCTATATCACAAATGACCCGAAACTCACTGTTTGTTCATTTACACAGTTTTCTTTCAGCAATAACCGGGACATTTACAACGTCTGAAAATATGCGATTCGTGCCTTCTTTAGATACTACGAAGAAAGTTGCAGGGGAATCCACATCATTTGGGGTTATTTCATCAACGATGAGCCCAAGCAGTACTTTAGGTGTAAGTCGAAGTACTCCCCAACCATCTTCAAATGTACCAAAGAGCACAAAGCTTACAAGACCTACTGTGTCTACAAGCGAAGTGTCATCTATTCGCTCAAGTGCACAATTGGTAAGAACTGTTTTGCCGGGTATTACCACAACTGCCTTGGGCAGCCCTCGCTTAACAAGCGTAGCAGCGGTGGATACATCTTTATCGAAATCTAGAAGCGAGGGCACGAAATCGCAAAGCATTCGTCCTACCCAGGTCTATGTAGCCTCGTCTTCGATTGTTACCAGCAGCATAGTGCGGGATGGAACGGACGGACACGAGTCTCGGAACTTAGGTAAGAGTATGCAATGCGTGTCGACCTTTTTACAGGAAATCAACGAAGCTGGAAATGGCTGTTACATGGCGAAATCCCCGTCTCTTTCTCAGGTGCTAGATTTCGTGACCGCGGTGTGTTTTATACTTACAAAATTTGGAATCGAACGAGTAAACATTGAGGAATGCACTCACTAGCAAACGTACGCTTTCTCTTCCATGGAAACGTCGCCTTTCTTGTTTTGCGGAAATTTACAACCTGGCTTGAATCATGTTAATAACCTGTGCCTGGATTTTCTCTCAAATTTCCTGCTTCTTTGGTTTCCTTTAACAAGGTATACTAATATTGTGTTGTACCCGTAGTGTGATTGTTTGCTTTAAACCTTTATATCCTCGGTGTCATGCATCTAACTTATTTGAATTTCAAACATTAAGAAATACTGTAATACTTTATTCTTTTCCCCACCTACGTATTTGACCATTGTAGCGTTGCCTTCTTGTATAACCATATTATCTGCTGATCGAACCAGGAGTTGATATTTACGTTCATTGGAAACATGTCACGTACAACCAACTGTTTAGTACTTCTTTCAAGGACTCTTTCCATACAGTAATTGCATTTTAAATGTCCGCATTTCTTTCCATACACACTACATTCACCTCCAATTCGTCCCGTCACAAGGAACTCAGTCTTGTTAAATTTATCTGGTATTTGATTGTGCCTGAATTGTCGTGTTGCGTTGACCGGGCTTCATGGTTTATCTTGCTGCCCGAATTGTCGTGTTGCGTTGACTGGGCTTCATGGTTTATCTTGCTGCCCGAATTGTTGTGTTGCGTTGACTGGGCTTCATGGTTTATCTTGCTGCCCGAATTGTCATATTGCGTTGATCGGGCTGCATGGTTTATCTTGCTACCCGAATTGTCATGTTGCGTGGACCAGGCTACATTGTTTATCTTGCTGCCCGAGTTGTCATATTGCGTTGATCGGGCTACATTGTTTATCTTGTTGCACGAATTGTCGTATTGTGTGGACCGGGCTTCATGGTGCATGTTGCTGCTTTCTAAAGTTTTGTTCTTTCGTCTTTGAGTGCAAGGAACTCATTGCAATAAAATTAGACACCATTTTTGTAATTCAGAAATGAGGCACCTTGGTAGAAAACCAGAATAATTGTATACGCTTTATACATTCACGCACGCACACATGCACACGCACACCCCTCCTCCTCCAGCTTTCTACTTCATGCAAGTATACACAAGCAATCCCACTTAATCCACAATGAAAGATTTCAATTCTATGTAACTTTCCTTAGAATGGAAGTTTACCAAACACGTCACACTTATTACCTACATGTAGCTGGTTGGTTGTTAGAATGGGGCATGATTGGGTATCAGTCATTTGCTCGTGTCTGATTGGTTGTTAGTACAATAACGAGCGCGAGTTATTGCAGCGTCACGGTAGTCGGTTTGCTAAGCAATGCCGTATCCTGTTTTGCCCTCCAGTTGCTTCGAATGGTCGCCATTTTCGTCATAAAAGGTCTTGCATGCCCGACACAGACTGATAAGGGGGAAGTCATCCACATTTCCAAGATAGGATCAGTGTCCCCCCTCCAGCTTCAACTTATCAACGACATTTCTTTATATACTTCGAATGTTCAGGTTGTATTTTCGATTTGTCAACGTTAATTCTCTAAGCAGATGTAGAGCTCCTAAGTGACAGGAATGCAGCAGGAAAAAGCTAGCTTTGACCTTTGAACTTTAACCTAAAAATTTGAATTAAGGATTTGATGACTGTGTTCGTTAGGTTCCTCTATCGTAGGGGTTGAATTGTGTTATACTCGACTTCTTCCATGTCTTGATGTCTTTGCCAAGTACCTCGTAAGGCTCGTAAGGCTCGTAAGGCTGGTAAGCCGCAGGAAAGCAGCAGGAGGAAATGAACTTCTACTTTTAAACTTTAACCTAAAACTTTGAATTAAGGGTTTGATGACTGCGTTCGTTAGTTTCCTCTATCGTAGGGGTTGCATTTTGTTATACTGACTTTTTCCGTGTCTTGATCTCTTTGCTAAGTACCTCGGATGGCTCGTTAGATGCCAAGATGATGGGTATGCAAGGAACCCCCAAGTAGAAATGCTTGGTAGGGTTAATAAGGTTACATGTTCTGTTAGTCTGTAGCATTTTATTAGAGTTTGGTATTGAGTGCTTCAGAGTGCACTGATCCGCTTGAATTTTAAAATAGTCGTCCAACAACACTACAGTGGAGTGTAATTGGTACCCAGTGCCCTGTACAGTAGAAAGCAGTCGTGAACACAAGCACGGAGCCATAGTGAGCCCCCAAAGAAGTCTCAAGGCTCTTTATTAGTATAGCCTGCGCACGTATTTCACAAGAATCCTGTTAAGCCCGGACGAATTTTGGCTGTCCGATTCGCAGACCCTATCAAAGAAGTTTGTCTGGGTCTGCGACGCAGGTTACATACTGTATAGAACCAAGGGTGAAGCTGCTGAAACCTGAGTGTTACAGAGAGGTCACAGTATGATAGATGCTGGAGCTGCCTACTATGTGTTAGTATTAGTGCGTATGAGGTACGAGAGGATGTGTATCAATAGTTTTAGTCCTTTCCCCACTAGAATACACACACATACAAACACACACACATACACACACACACACACACACACACACACACACACACACACACACATACACACACACACACACACATACAAACACACACACACAGATACACACACACACATACAAACACACACATGCGCAAATAGACATATGCACACATATGTAGTGTTCACATTTTAGCAAATGCATACATGTACGCAGTGTTCCAATGGCTACAAATGCATGTACATATTCAGTGTTAAAATGTACTCAATTAGCCAGCATTCTGTGCGCATAAATATTATATAAAACACAAAGGGATACACATTTTCATTGACATTTCGATATTATCTTCTTAAAAATTATATATTTGTGCTTTTTTTGTATGGAATGGGTGGCACGATTTAAAGTGTAAGTACTGGTGCGTGTCTGTGGGTTTGACGTACAAGTCTGTAGTTAATCTATCATTTTCACGAGTTAATAATATATATATTAACGAAAACAGAATATATAGAGTAATCATATAATGAATTTTATATAATTGCAATGTGTCTTCTGAGAATATGTATACTTGTGGCACTGATGAAAGGATGACGGAATCTTTCTCTACGCTTTTGCGCCTGACGATTGAGGCGTTGGTTTAGCAATCATGAGGTCGTGGTTTCGAATCCCCTCGGTACCAAAAATTTGCCAGCTATTGTTGTATTGCTCCACTCTTTGAGAATTTATATAATACGATTATATTAAAAATAGTAAATATAGTTATTATAGCTATTATATGATATAAAATGGTTTATTTATTTGTGTGTGTGTTAGTTGTTTTTCTATGTGTATGCATGTGTATATGTAGAGAGAGAGACTCCAGGTGGGCTCATATTAGTTGATATGACCTAGGATATCGATTTTATACATCTCTATCTCTTTGTCGTAGCTCATCTTCATCAAGTACGATCATATATTCGCACTATAGCGGCTACCACATTATTTACAGAAGATACAAAAATGGCTTTTTCAGGAGGCGATTGCGATCCAAAACTGATTAACGAGTACCATAATATGTCGGAAATATTCTTCCATTGGACCTACAAGAAAGGGGATGAGATGATCGACATGGGCTTTCAGAATCTGCTATTATTTAAGAACAGTCTCATGAGTTCTGTGAAGAGTGTTGGGAGGATGACATTGAAAAAATTTAAAACCTTCGTCAGAAGTGATGATTACGGTAGGGAAGCGTATAATGAAAAGGACACAACGGATTGTTTTAAGCTTCTTGTAGCTGGTACGGGTAAGGATTATTTCGACAAGAACGACGTGAAAGGGTTTAGCCTTGCTATGTTGAAGAGGCTCGTGCGACTAGTGGAAGCACCTCATGGAGTCGTGACTGATGGTAAAGAGAGAGTATTAGTGCGACCTGGCGACGAGGCACGTAGAGAAAATAACAAGATAATGTCCATAGACGAGAACGACTTCCTTAATGACATCAAACAACTTCTCAATGATGGTTTGGAAAACAATAAAAACAGAATAACTTATAAGGTATTCAAACGTTTGATGTATGAGCAGGGTGGAAATCGAAATAATCGTTTAGAAAATGATTTGAAAAGTGTATTCAATGACGTATTGCAGGGAAAAAAGAAAGGCTACCTCGACCATAGAGACGTGAAGGGGTTAACCACGGAACAGTTCGAAGCTATTTTAGAGTTGTCAGAGGAAATTAGAGGGTTTCAGGGTCAAGGGACAGACGAGTCTCAAGGATTTGAAAGAGAAGGTAATGACAATGAAGACGACGAGGATGGGAGCGATCCAAGAGAAGAGAATGAAGGAGATGGCGAACCAGGGGGCGAGATGGAGGATCAGGATGAGGATGATAATGAAAACGAAGGTGATGAAGAAGAAAGTCCTGATAGTGCTGAGGCAGAGAATATAAACGAAGAGAACCTCTCTGATGGTAAAAATCGTAATGGTAAGTCCGCAGCCGGAACAAGAGATTCTTTACACGAAGAGTTGTAGAAGATACCTACTTCAAGCTCGCTATCAAAATTCGTACACTTATGCATTTGCAGAAGGCCTTTTTTATAATCTTAGGCTGCGATTGTAACTTGTCGGATACAAAAGAGGGAAATACAGAGTGTTTGCTTAACATACCAAAGTTGTTTTTGATCATCCGTCTGGTTTTCTTTACACGCCAGTATTTCTTAGTGTAGTCTCGTGATATTACTAAATTTTCGTTGTCAACAACAGCAGTGCTGTCAGCTACAGGTCGAACCAAGAAAAACCTCTTGACAAACCAAATTTGGTATCGTTGGACCTTTTAAATTCCGAAGTTTCCAATTTTCTCTATTATAAATTCAGAAAAATATTTTACATGGATTAATGCACAGACACTGATACGATTAAATAGTCATGTCATGTTAATTTGTTGAAAGACTGAGTCCCTTTACAATTTTAAGCAAAAAGTAAAGAAAATGTCAGTACTGCATGTAGAACGTGCGATATGGATTTGCTTACTGTTTGGTTAAAAGGTTTTTACATACCAGAAATCTCTTGAAACACAAAGATTACCACGTCTGAAAGCTTTTTGCATGTGAATCAATTTTCAAGAAAGTAATCGAAAATAATAGTGAAGTCCTTTTTGAATTTTAATTTGTACCATCGTGGAAATTTAATTACATGTGTTGATTTATGGGCCGGAAGGGACTGGGAACGGGAACGTGATCTTTGTATGACCAAATAGCGAAGGTTTTCGGAAAATAAATTGACATTTCCATGGTAGTAAAGCGCTTTTGAGTAACCTCATTTGAAAACTCTTTGTATGAACCAGAACCAGTGATACTACCAGCATATGTTATTCACAACAACGACATCTTTCTAAGAAGTACTTTCCATGCCTGTCCACAACTCGTCACTATCAATATCCTCCACATTTGCGGTATTCTAGAATTCGCAGCATACGCAATGCATACTGTGAAATATATTGCAGTGGTGGCCAACCTGCGTACAACAAAGTTGTACCCATTTAAAACTGAATTTTAGGAGATTGGCCACCTCTTGGCTGTTGTATAATTTATTTATGAAAACTGACATCCCCCATACCCCCCACACCCCCGCCGAGGTTTTAAACCTGTGTTACAACTGTAACCGTCTGATACTGATACTGGTTAATCTTCATCATTTTGAGACCTCGGCCGAGATAGAATTTACTACACTCTTCCAGTATTTCCTTAGCCTGCGTGCAGACTATTTTAGCTGAAGTGGATGCACGCAGGCTACAGAATATCCACTTCAGCTAGAATAGTCTGCACGCAGGCTAGTATTTTCTATCTTTCATAGCTCCTGAAAGGTCTTCTTTGGCAATAGATGTATCTCTATGTATCCTCTCTGGAAAGGTTAACTTACGAGACCGATTATGAGATGATGGGTGCCTCCATAGTACAAACGATGAAACAAACTCATCTGTGGCACGTGCACAATGTTCAGAAAACTGGACACGTCTCTTTTGGACTAAGGTTGATACTCTTGGTAGGTCTCCATATTTCATTTCTAGAGTTGGGTGGTTTCACATCCACCTAAACAGCGCTGCTGTTTTCCGAGGTGGATTTTTTCGATTATGGATTTTTTCCTTAGGGATTTTTTCCCTTGGGGGTTTTTTCTTTAGGGATTTTTGCCGATTACCGTATAATGGGCTCACACAGACCTGGAAATCTAGGAAAACCTCGAAAAAGACCGTAAATTTTATTTTAATCAGGAAATAGCTGGGAAAACGAGGGAACTTCCTGTTAAGTCAGGGTTAACCAATGAAATTAATAGACACTGGAACAATTATTACTCGCCTCTATCCAAGTGATATACTCCAAAAGCCTAGACTGTAAATCAGCCGCCATTGTGATTGTACGGCTAAACATTGCTGCACACAGTACGTGCAAGGCTAATGTCGAAGAAAGTAATACCTTATTTATTGGAGAAACAGACAACGTAACATGAATATAAAAATCTGCCATTCAGAAGGATTCACGTTTTTAAAGTTTGTGTGGTAAAGAAAGGAGAAGAGCGCCTTGACTTAAATTTTTTGTCTGATGATCGTAGTTTCTTCGAACGATACAGTTGCCGAGAAACTGAGTCCTACTCACTATTGCGGATGGTATTTATCCAGTTCACAATATGTATTTACACGTTTTTGAACATCACAAACGTATTAAACTTATCTCTTACACCTGGAGTCTTCTGTAGCAGTATTTCACTTGTTTCCCGTGAATTGTAATCCATTTATATATATCATTTATATAGCGTATCTTCTTTACAAGCTGGATCAAATGGTCGTCTGGGAAGCGAGCTCATTCTGGAACTAATGACGGCGAAGAAGTAATCCTGTAAATGCAAGGGCATTTTGAGCGCTAAAATTGATGAAATTTTGACCGTTGCTTATCTTTGATTTAGCTGTACCCCCATGTCGTCTCCAGAAAGCTCGCTTGCAGTGGCACAAGTGTTAGACTATTGTAAGATATTGAAGACACCAAAGAACGGCAAGAGGCTTCTATTATTTTTTCTTTCTGCACGTGAGAGGTAGGTAGGAATGATTAACTTTAGCGTCGCATACTACACAGGAGTCTGAAGGCCTACATGTTTCACAGCGGATATTTTTCATTAGCCTTCCAACAGGAAGTCAAGCGATATAGTAAATAACGAATGTCTTCCGACACGTCAGATATTTCAATATTTTTTAGTCCCATCGCAAATCAGCAAAAACATTAGCAGTCCGTGTTGCCAAGATTGAAGTCGTTAAAAGAAGTTGGCGAAAGGCATATCGAAATTGTAATGGTCTAGAGAGAACGTAAATGAGAGAGGACATATTTGATGGAATTTGATTCTTTCATGAAGACTTCCTTGGAAATGACAAGAATTGGTCAAATGACTGTGACAAAACCCAGAAAAAGGATTATCTATCATTTATGGCCCACAAAGAGACTTTCGACATACATAGTTTTGAGGAGAAACGGATTATGAGCTATATCATTTAGAAGGTTATGGTGTTTATTTGAAAGTAACTTGTTGATCCTACTGGTGCTTTGAATTCATGCTCAAAAGGATGCCTTGAGTTTATAGTATCAATCAATTGGTCTATTTTTTCGAGTAAATGTCAGAAACACTCGTTTATACCCCAATGACTATAATCTCATACTGATAACAAGGTCGATCACGTTTGACATATTGTTAATGCACACATCAGGGATAGTCATCTGTTCATGTAGTTTTGGTTATTGCCACTTAAGTTGACTTGTAGACACTGAACGGAACAGTTCTCTTCGTAAGCATTTAATTTAGTTATATAAATCATTCAATAGACAATTAAAATGGAAAATTGAGTCCTTCGATAAAGGAGTAACCTAACCACTGCGCTGTACTCTAGTGGCACACACTTTTAAAAGTAAAATCAATAATTACAGTATAGTTTGGTTTGAAACATTGGATGCTGGGGGTTGTGTTGTAAAAATGCAAGTGCATCAGCAGCAAAAGATTTAATTGTTTGTTTAGCAAGATGTTCTTTTATTTTGTGTTGTTGCTGTATTATATAATTACTGTTTAGTTTGTTTACCAGTGATAAACTCTTCTGTTTACTGCCGTTTACAAAGCTTAAAAAATAATTATGATTAACTTTGTGTAACCCTGGGTCAGTTTTACCAGTAGTTTTTACCGTTATTTTATCACATGCAATAATAATTCTAGCTAATTTTAGGTACTTACAATTTAAGTTGAATTTCCGTCTTTAAGTGCCTTTTTCTGCAGATAATTACTGCTCCAAGGACTTAGCATCACCTACACAGCCTATACGTGGTTTAGTCAGTCTCGCAATTACCCAATCAGAGTTACTGAATAAGGCGTCAACCGTAAGGTATATATATGACCATAGACATCAGTTGTCGTGAGAATTTCTGCGAGGCTGTCAAGGTTCCAAAGACTTCAATTGCATAACAAGTCATATTTTATGTACTTCTGTGACTTAGTCTTAGTCAGGTCAGGGATATGTTAATAGAATTGCTGGAGGACCAAAACAGCTTCCCTAATTGTGTCTCAAAATGCAAGAGTATGATGGGTAACCGGAGGCAGAAAACAAAGGACAGCAATGTCAACTCCCTACCAGCAGTGCCACCATCGTATCAAAGTGCTTGGATAATCAAAACACATTTCCTCTGACACTGCCTTCTGGTTTTCTTTGGAAGCATACCCAAACCTTCAGAAGAAAAGTGCCCGCCTGTTCTACCTCAAAGTAGGCAACTCGGAATGCTTGTTTTGGTTTTCTACACTCACAACACTTCGTGAATTGTACGCAAAGCTACTGTTTTTCAACGATAAGCGAAAATCACACGATGTTTGGAAGTGTACTAGTATTGAAATAGCTGTTGCAAGCTGACACTCGGTGAAGGAAGATATAAATATATGCACCTCAATTGAGCTGGAAAGCTCTCAGATCACCAGTATATGATAGGGGCGGGAGTTTAATCAGTTTCGAGATTTAAGCGTATCATAACTTGCACTGTTGTCGTTTGGAGGATTCACAACAAATTGTACACGAAATGGACTTGGTAGATGTTCGCTCTAATATAGACTGCCAGTTTATAATAACATCGCTTTGGAAGAAGTTGCTGGACCTTTGTGAGTAGTTTGTATACAAATGTTGGAAGGACATTGGAAGTGGCGAGACTTCTGGAACAGCATTATTTAGGGCTCAGTCTTCCCGGTCATGCGTGTTACAAGAGAGCTTTCTACACAGACATGGGTGTTCCTGTAGCACACAGGTGTTATAAGTTGCCTTTTTTACTTATGTTTCTTAATTAAGTTTTCAGTTGAGAGCCCATGGTTGCAGCATCCCTTCAGTTGAACTTGAATAAAAGCTGTTTCAACTTGTTTTGATAGCTTCCCACCTACACCAAGTTTTTCTCAAACGTTGCCCTGTGTAAAAGGAAGGAAATCAATTTTTCACTTTGTAGCAATCGAAGCCTGCCAAGACCAGCGAAGACTCCAGAACGGTTGCTCTTATATATATACTTATGTATATTTTTTCTTGCTTTGAAATAATTTTTGGAAAAAACTTTCACGTCAAAATCGAAAACAACACAAAGCTTCTTCTTTTAAGGTATGTTTTGCAATGCTATATTTTCGATTAGTCCGTTTTTAAATGCTCGTGCTTAGTTAAATGCACTTTGTATAAACACATTCTCATATACGTATGCATTTAGAAAGTATAGTACCATGGGACATAAATGTAGTAGCAATTTTTAATTTCTTCATTTGTCAAAACATTTCCTTGCTATTTACTGCAGATTTCCATGTCATCTTTCCTCGATGTTAGAATGCTACGGAATTAAGTTTTGTCTACGTAATGAAAATCAGGTTAAGAGAACGGCTGTACTTTGTTAAAGCCATGAAGTGTGTGTAATATCTAGATAGGGCGCCGAGACGAATAAAATTTCTAAAACTTTAATTTAATTCATAAGAAAATAGTTTGTAAAGAAACAATCTACCTTCTTAATAGCATTAAGCATATGCCATATTCAAATTTCTTAAATCATCAAAGAAAAAATGGTCCTTCTACCCCACTACCCTCATGTGTCGTCATATTTTTGTGTCTTACAGATTACCTTAAAGGTAAAAAATCACGGGTATTTAATTTCGCGATTTAAAATTGTACATTTCGCCTTAATTTTGCGATTTTTGGTTTTGACATTTTTGGTGGGTATTTAATTTTGCGAGTTTTAAATTTTCACTTCTTATCTGAGTTTTGAATTTCACTATATTTCTCAAAAAGGATTACTTAAGGGGGTTCTCAAAATGGATTAGAAAAGGACGTAAAACAACAAGAAATAGGTCAAATAATTCGTTCTTACTACTTGGAATGTGCATAACCGTAAAGTTAAAAGGTAGCAACTGCAATAGCCACCTAGAAAATCTGCAGGATACCTCATCAAATCCCTTATAATTAAGGAGGGCCACCAAGGCACGGTGATCAGTACATAGCTCGAAATGACGCCTGTAGAGCCATTATTTCCACTTATTGACCGCAAATACGCATGCCAATGCTTCGAGCTCTCCAATCAAGTAACGTTGTTCACTGCTAGTCAGTGACAGAATCGCACATGCAACAAGAACCTCCTTCTCTTGCTGCACTTGGGTCAAAGTACAACCAATGCTACAACCTACTTGCATCACAAGTAACACCTGTCAGTACTTTAGGGTCATGTGAAAAAAATTGTAATGACCCACTCTTAAAAATGAGAGTCTTCAATGACTGAAATGCTCTGTGACATTCCTCTGTCCACACAAAGGTTTGGTTCTTCCTATGAAGTTGAAATAACGGGTATGTAACAGTAGCAAAATTGGAGCACATGCCCTGTATGATACTGCCAGCCCCCAAGAAACATCCTTACATTCAAATTTTCGATCACCCCCAAAGAGCTAGATAAGGCTAGCATTAAACATGATGTAGATTCCTTTGCTCGAAGACTTCGCCTGAAGTGGTTTTTAGGGATCGTCAGCAATTACCCCATACTACGAATACTGTATTAGGACCTAAGGTTAATTTTAACCCTAAAAATATTGATACCGCTATTGAACTCTATATTAGCAAAATTGAAGACGAAATTATGTCTATCAACGTAGAGGGACGTAACTTTTGCAATATGGGTGTGGAGGAAGTAAAAGCTCTTCGCGACCTCCGCTGTAGTGGTAAGGGGGAGGGGAGACTATCTTGCAGAAGCGAACGCCCAATTAACAGGTAACATGGTTTATTCTCTTTGTGAAGATGACCCTACTAAGGATTTAGCTACAAAAACAGAGGAAATCATTTCCATGGTTGCACAAAAGGGCGAGGTATCGTTGGACACTATCCAATTTTTAAAAGTCAAGGAACCTAAATTCGGAAGGTTCTATCTTTTACCAAAAATCCACAAGAGGCTGTAGGCTATTTTACTGAGGCAATATCTACGTTCCTGGATTTCCACCTCCAACCTATCGCAAAAGCCGTTAAATCATATGTTACAGATACTACTGACTTCTTAAGGAAGGTAAGGCAATTACCAGTAGTGGAAGAGGGTACAATATTTTGTACTTTAGATGTTGTAGGCCTTTACCCTAGTATACCGCATGAAGAAGGTCTAGCAGCCTTAAAGAGGGCATTGGATGCTAGGGAGGTTAAAGATGTTTCAACTGATACTTTGCTATCCTTAGCCGAGTTTGTTCTAAAAAGCAATTTCTTTATTCACGACGATAAAATTTATAGGCAGACAAGAGGAACTGCCATAGGAACAAAATTCGCGCCTCCTTATGCTATTATCTTCCTACGAGATTTAGAAGAATAAGCGATAGGGAGTTTTGAGGCAAAACCAGTCACGTGGCTTAGGTATATAGATGATTTATTTATGGTATGGAATCACGGGGAGGCCAAGCTCCTCCAGTTCATGTCGTATCTCAATACTTTCCATGGTACGATTAAGTTTACGTATGACTATTCTGCTAAAAATATTAGCTTTCTTGACGTCAATTTAGTAGTTAATCAAGGGAGGCTAATGACAGACTTGTTCGTAAAACGTCATCGTCATATTGACACTCGTCAATACTTTTGCTTTAAGTCTTGCCACCCTTTTCACACTAAGAAAGCTATACCTTACAGCCAAGCGCTTCGAGTTAGACGAATTTGCTCTGACAACGATTTATTCAACCGAAGATGTAAGGACTTAGAGGGTTGGCTGTCGGCTAGGGGCTATAATAGTAAGTTGGGATCTGAGCAATTAGCAAAAGCAAGTGCAGCAGATCGTGACGAACTTCTCACGCGAGAGGAATCTGTTCAAAGTTGACAAAACGTGATTCCAGGGAGGTCCTAACATTATCTTATCATCCAGCGTTAAGTGGTACTGTACATAAAATCGTTTCCGATAACTACAATATTTTAGAATGCGATGAAGGGGTCTTTGATTGAGAGACTGCTACTACAGAACCCAATATTATAGCCCTGAACTTAAGTATGCCAGTCTGCAGACATTGCAAGAGGCTCCTTGTGAGTTGTGCTTCGAAAGTGCACGCAAGCCTAATAAATGCTGATTCAGCAATATGAAATGTAGCAATTATGGATCATCAATTACAATGATCTATAGTCAGATATTTCATAATGCTCATAAAGAAGTGTGTCGAACAATCTAGTCTTATCTAAGAGTATTTTAAAATGCATATTTATTGTATCATGGTCTCTGTGGAATGATCTCTGAAGCATTTTAGCCAATTAGGTTTAGCATACTTATATAAGCACTGTAACGTACTACTTATGAATAGACAAACTCATAGATTTAGATCAAAGTGCACCATGGTCTAGTCGCTTTTTGGATGTTGTAATTCTTTCTAAATGGATTATTCATTCGAGTTCAAGAATAACTGGTACAGACAGCTAACTGCAACTTGTATCATTGTTGCTTTTGTTGCACCCGACCACCGCCACCCTTACAATAAACAACCCCCTGATTATGCCTGATGAACGTCAAATTTTATGCTCTTGTATTTTAAAACTACTTGGAATCAAGTGTCATAGATTCACAGTTTCCTTAAATTCTCCTCAGTCTTCTGCTGGCTCAATATTTTATTCATTTAATTGTGAGTCATACAGAACAAGATTGCCTCACGTAGATATGGTGTAACCCCTACATACTTTGGATAGTGGTTAAACAATAGCTTGAGGCATCAATGTTTATGCAACATTGACCAATACCTGTTGAAGATGTGGAAAGTGTCTGAAGTTGTGCTTAGGAAAAATCTAGCTGGTAGAGATTATATATTTATTATTTTAAACTGTATTATTTCAGTGTTACAATAGGGCAGTTTATTCTATAGATTTCTTTTATGATGAAAATAACATATATCAATAACAACATCACACATAACTCAAATAGTGGTAGCCAAAATTCACCATTTAATGAGATTCAGTCTGCACCAAAATCAATGCAAACAACAACACCCAGTTTACTCACGAAAATGGTTTATCCCCAGACTGGTTCTGGTAGCCAAACCACACAGTCAACCCAGTTACACTGTTTTCAACACAAAATCTGTAATGCATTAAGGAGGTTATAATCTGGAACAAAATCAACACCCTGATTACTGTGCCAAAAATGATTTAACATTATAGGCCCATTCAGTTAGATTCAAGGCAGAGCTATCTAAGATTCAAGGTGATCAGTTGTCAGATTATACATAAAGTATTGTTTTGTTGTGTTGATACTGCTGGTAAAGTATAGCATTTTGATCAGTCTTGTAGGCTTGACTCATTACAGGACACTACTCATTACAAGGAAGAAATAGCTGAGAATAGTGTTTATTTATTTTAACAGACCAGGTTCAACATCTTTTAATGTAGTTTGCGCTCACAGTACTCACAGCGCACATGTCAAAGACCAAACTTTTTGTGGCATGGTTTCTGAGAAGACCTTGGCTTCTTTTGGATTTGTTAACTTGTTCAAAACTAACTAAAAGCAGGTTGCTTAAATTCTTTTATCACAATTTTCAAATGTTCCCATGAACTAAAATAGAAGTTTTGGAAATAGGGAATGCAATATCAACCATAATCCTGTCAACTATCTTTCCCTCACTGTCATCACTTGCTGCCTTGGATTCAGTTATTACAAAGTGGTAGGCTGAAAAGCCCTTCTATTACAACAACCAAAACTGTAAATCTGACTACCATTTTGAGAAAAGAAATAAAAGATTGCAAATCTGTTTTAAACTTAATCAGTAAAAGCCACCAGGTATCCTGTTTTAAATTGTTCTTAGAAACCTATAAAATTCCATTACGTTGTCAGACGATTACGAAGTAATATAGAATCTGAAGTAAGGTCAGCTTCTCTCATATTGCACCTAAACGTATCACTGTAGTGGGCTGGTATGAGCATTAAGAGTTTATGCTTGATCTCATTCCCCATATAAATCTCAATAATGCAGGTGTATCCTTACTGCAGGTTTTTTTGGTAGTTTGAAACATCTCATAGAGCATATTTCTTTCATAAGCTCTTGAAGAAAATGAATAAAAAGTAAGTAGGACCCATATTTGTTTATTCTTTGTAAGAAAAGAAGGCTTGGAAAATTTCTGTATGTTTGATTTTGGGCAGAGGAAAGGAAGGAACCTCAGTTCAAAGTGGTTGGGAAACAAAGAAACCATTTACAAAGATATTCATGTCTTAAGGTCCAGAAAAATACATTTGAGCTCACAAACTTAATTATTGTTTAGTACTGCTAATGTGACCCAGTCACTTTACACACGGTATGATTCCCTGTTACCCTCGCGTTACCCTGCTTGACCTAGCTTTAGCTTACTCAATAATTTTATGTATTGTATCTGTATCCTACTCACATCATACTGACATTTTGATATTATAGTCAAGATTGTTATGCATATCGATTTTAGGCATCATTCTGCATCAGTTAACTTCTTTGTGTATAGTGCAGATTTGCTTCATTGTAGTTAATTCCCTACAAGTGCGAGTAACTTGTTTACTGGCGATTTTGTGACCTGTCTTGACGTTTTATTTACAACTTGGCCACTACTGTCACATACTATCCTATCTTAATCCAATATTGTACTTATCATAACTTGGTACATATAATCGTGTTTTGCCAAGTTTCAGTCTGTTGAATATGCTGATTCTCATTAGATATGTTGCTTCACTGTTTGTTGCCATGCCATTGTTGGAATACATTCATGCTCCCAACGCTTAGTGTAGGAAATAAAGTGTCATCAATCATTTCCAGTATGTGTCCAGGGCCCCTGCTGCAAGCCACCCCTTACACTAACACCACACCATCAAAATACTTACCAGGTTATCATGTGATGTACCTGGTGAATGTAGAAATGCTGCAGCCTTAAGACCATACCTATTCCTTATTACATGTACATGTATTTCGTATGTTTTTATAAGACCATGGTTTCTCATATTTGAATATGGGTATTCAATGCAGTTTATGATAACACTTGCCTTAGTATCTTACTATAGTATATACACAGTATGGTTTTGGTGATTTAAGTTTACTTTTGCACAAGGACTTCAAACAGTTAGACATCTTGAGTACCTGGAGATCTGTGACCTCTATTCCTATTCAGAATTTGAATGTGATCTCAAGGGATAATGGCCATTGATGCACAATTTTCGAAATAGCTATTCTTATGCAGCACTATTATTAAGACATTTTCATAATACTCCAGCAGGTAGCTGATCATCCAGTTTTCTTGTAAAGCAACTGTGGTGTGATGTTGAGCACCAATCTTTTTATTTTATAATGCAATATGAAGTAACCATTCCAGCATTAGCTTGATAGAAAGCTCTGTTGAATATAGAAATGTTAAAAGTACCATATCAATTCTTCTATATATATATGTATTGATTGTTGATCTGTTGACTTAATAAGATGTTTTGTTTTTAACCCTGTTCACTTGTCTGCTGCAAGGCTTAAAAGAAAATGGGGAGCATTACATTCAAGCCTTATTAATACTTAGTGAAATGCAGTTTGAAAATTCTCCAAATTATTAACTGTCTCTGAAAGCACAGGAAACATACACTCAAAAATATTCATAATAAGTGTAAATACAGCTACAGGGCATGTTAAATGTCTGTATCTGTGTGCTCTGCTTTCAATCCTATGTTAGTCTTGGGGAATGGAGGAAAACTACATTATTTCTTTTTCATACACATTGACATTAGGAATGACACTTGGGACTAAGATATAACCAGGTAGTCCAACTGACTGCATAAACCATAAGAATAGGCCATGTTGGCTGGACCATATTTGCCATATGGGCAGTGCTGGGGTTGCCAAACAACTCTTCTGGAATGCATGACATACCAGATGAAAGTACCCTCAACAGTTCCCCATTTGGGCTGAAAGAAAGCTGTGAAAGAGTACTTAAGATCTCAAAGTCACACAGGACACACCTACAATGATCCTGTTATGATTGCCTCCAGAATAGCTGCTGCAAGGTTGCAGTGGAGAGATGCAACAAACTTTGGCAGCAGCAATCATTAGTAGGTTCTGTAATAAGTGCCAGTAAGTAAATACAGTAATTAAGCTGTCTCACTAGCTTTCATATCCAACACCTTCATAAAACAATTAGTTGTATTAATTTTAATTTTCTGTTGTTTTATTTCCTACACAGATTTATTTCCAATGCCTTTTGAAGGACTCAAATTTCTAGTAAATAAAGGCCTTAGCAGTCATTTTCAAATTAGTCACACACTAAACCTTTGCTCAGCAACACCCAGTTCCTATCACTTTGGTGCAACTTACGTGGGAGGAAAGCAAGTTGGCCCTTCTGAGGTATGTTCCTGCCTTCTCTACATTCTGATTTTTAAATAAGAAGTCAGTTGTGTCTTCCAGATATATAACACCATCACTGAGGTTTGCTAGTGAGGTTGATACCAGGTGCATTGTTTTAAATTCAGACTTTAACACTGCTGTTACCATTGTTAAGATTTCTTAGACATTTAGAAAGGGTTCGTTGATATATTTGTTTTAAACTAACAATGGTAAATCTTTCTCTGATATATACAAATTCTGTGTCAACATCAGTTGCAAAGGAAAGGATTGAGTGTAAGTCAGGATAATAGCAGAACCATCTTATGTTGGAATGAGACATGTTTTATCTCATAACAATACTCTCCATATGTTTCTGAACCAGACACCATGATGCAATAGTTTATAGATGATATACTTTACAGACCCTTTTAATAACCACAAGAATCAATGTTTGCCCCCAGAATCTTTAGCTACCCTATTCTGAAATTAAATTTATTAAATGACTGGTGACAATCATGAGCCACCTTCAGCCCTGACATGCTGTCATGAATATAAGATTTGGCTCACTTTCTGAAATGACTACACATATTTTAAAGCTGACCTTCCCAAGTGATAATAACTTCAGTTACTTAAATCTGGGTAAGGTTTCAAATTTTTTGAAATGTTTGCTACATAAAATGGTATTTTGTAGTAGGCTGATTAGCTTGACAAGTAATCAACTATTCAAAGAGTAGAACTGTTTGTCAGCATAAGATATGAAAGTAGATGGCACAGATTAAGTCTGTAATACATGCAAAACTATTTTTGCACTTGCAAAGATAGCATTTATTTGATCTTTAAAAATTATTTTAAGAGTAATATTCTTCATATTGTTCCAACTCCTTTAAGACAAAATTAATTGGGAATGTAAAAACCCTGGAAATGCTATATTGTATCATCAACTGAGATTCTTAACAATGATGCAAAAACAACACCCTTAAGAAGATAAAAATTACACAGTGCCACAAAATTGGTCTAACAAAAATTATTCAGGTAGAAAACAGTATTTGCTATGCAATCAGTGCCACTTTATGCCTTCTTTAAGATTATAAAGTTTAAATAGAATACCTTTAATCTCTCTGAAGGATAGTATTTCAGATTTTACAAGTTTTGCCAAGCGTTGTAGATGAGGCCTTTCCAGACCAACCAGCATGCAAACTTCTACCTTTCTCTTGAGGAAAGGTGTAAGTGCTTAAGTTCTTCCGTAGTCAGTTTCTTTTCCTTTCT
Source organism: Alatinidae sp. Z8VKAUB7J3 (assembly GCA_010016025.2). Taxonomy (NCBI): domain Eukaryota; kingdom Metazoa; phylum Cnidaria; class Cubozoa; order Carybdeida; family Alatinidae; species Alatinidae sp. Z8VKAUB7J3. The sequence continues at coordinate 15,849,172 of JAAAKM020006971.1, read as the reverse complement.
GTTGTTTTGGTTCTAGGTAGAAGGTTTTTTTGTCTGGTGGAAAGGAAAATGTGACTTGTGTTACTATTAGCAATTTCCTTATTCTTATTATTTGCTGATCTTGCAACTTTGTTGTATTTTAGTATTAATTCTTGTATAACGAAGTGTTGACATTCATAGTCACCATTACAGCATGAAAATGCTAAAGTGAAAGCCATTACATCACGTGCATTTGCTTTGCCATTTATTATTACTCTGCCACATTCATGTTTTCCGTGCTGTAGATGTGAATTTTATCGATATATTTTTTAAATTTCCATCAAATACTTGTCAATAAAGCCAACAAAATGTTTTGATGAAATAAAACTTACCAAAGTTTGAATCCATCTTTCATTACATTAAATTGAATTCATCTTCAAATTCTCTGCAGCTCTTTCCATGCCCTTTGTATCTTCTTTTATGACAATATTTCTTTTTGCATGATACAGTTTATGAGTTATGTTTGGTTTTTAAGACAAGTTAAAAATTCAAGTATGGGTAGCAGATGGAATTTGAGAGAAGAACTGGAATGGGTATAGTATGTAATAGTCCTAGTCAAATTATTGCTAGGTCAAATTACAGAGCTGATGCTGCTGAATGTTGACAAAACATATACAACTACTCTTGTATCAGTTGCTATGTGTTTCAAATGTAAAGATTCATAAAAGATAAATTAGAAGAAAAAAACAGGGAAGTCAAGGGCAAGACATAAAGTCTCAGAATCAAACAATATAAGGAGTCCTCCCCTTCTGCCTTTCTTGCTCTCGTGCACCCACCATACCTTTAATTCATTCTTTATTTTCTTCCATTCTTCTTTTCGTTTCATGCAGAAAAATGTTAACTGCTTTCTTTTTCTTGTATTGTAAGTTTAACTTTGTATTTTTCTTCATCACTTTGCAGTCATATCCAGTGCTTCTTGGAGACATAGACAACAGCGGAAGTCTGAGTGCACAAATAATACATCAATTTACGGAAAACATTCGAAGTAAATTCATCGTACAGGTATGGGAATGTCTGTTATTGTCGTTGAGCAGTGCTTCAGCTTTTTCATTACTCAAGTGCGACCAAGACAATAGGTCTATGTTATTTTAAGTAGACATCTTTATGAGTAATCAATTCAATACGAAAAACATGTTTATTACGGTATGTAGATGCCTAGAGCCCCGAAATATCATTTTGTATTGGTATTTACTTTAAAACACCCGATGATCTGATAGAGAAATCGAGGAAATGTTCTCACGCAGCAACCAGACAGAATGGAAGTAGCAACAGTAGTTGCCAGTAGCAGATTCGTATGTAGGAGAGCGCATTAGGCTACGTCAGTCCAGTGTTGCGGACTTAAATTGGCCGACAACTGGTAACTGTGGATAGCATTACCATTAAATATCCTTCGCCAGCTACAACCAAACATTAGGTTAGATGCAATGAATGAAGAAATTCATTATGACTTTTTTTCGAATTATCGTAGTTCGGCTATGGGTGAGAAGATAAGATGACATCTCAGCAGTTGAAAGCGAAAGATTTCCTCCTAAAATCTCGCCTTTTCCGAAGAATACCGTACGTAATTCCACCCATAGCCGCTCAGGACTTTTGACTAGGCAACGATGGACACCTCTAGTGGTAATAAAAGACGTCATTTAGAACGTATAACGGTAAAGCGATACACGTTGCAACTCGGTGCCCCTTAAATGCAGGCAGGACCCCCTGAATATACCGCTTCGCGACAACGTTGTAGTTTATTTCGTCATCATGATCCTGCTTCATATCGTCCAAATTATGCCGTGAGTTTTCTATACTTGAGGGAAATTTTTTGTACTTAGTTAGTTGGACTGCCGTACAGCTATAGCTAAAACTACTCTTAAATACTATTAGGCAGAAATTAGGTTAAACACCGCATTTTGCTCAGCCATTGATGTGTATACACCTTTTCGTTTACCACTGTGTAGTCCGTTATCGACTACAGAACCCCTTCGCATACTCACCAGATTGCGTGAGTCATATTCGCGTGTTTCGATCTTAGCTCGTTAATTCACGGTGACCCTCTCCCTACCACGTTTAGTTCACCAGAGATTGCCTCGTCCAAAGCATTTAACTCGAAACTTTCTACCCAATGTTTCCATTTTTCTACAGCCTCGCCGAACTTCAATTTATGTCATTACTTTGCCCCTTTCTCTGTGTATTGACCCATATTACTGTTGCGTTTTGTTGGTATTTGAATGCTTTTGTATGTTTAAATTAGGGGAACATTCGGTATATTTTTGGGTCATTGGTGTTTATCCTTGGACTGCCAATAATTGACAGCACTCTCATCTCGGTACGCCACTTTCCCTAACAGTGTGTTCAATAGCTTGCTTCTCGAAGACAAGGGACAGATTTTGTATTATTTCATAGCAGCTTACGGCAAACGTTTGGCATATAAATTGGGGAGGGCGGTAGTAGGGACGTCATCCTCCGCTTGTGTCGTGGCGCATGACTTCAGTAGTTTGATTCAGACACTTTCACCTTTTTCCTTTTCTTGTATTCAGACCCAAAAATCGCAGTGGGGAATGGTGCAAGGAGATGCAGAGTACAAAGGAAAAGATTTCACAGCAGCTGTTACATTAGGAAATATCGATTTGTTAAGTGAATCGGGAATTGTTGTCGCTCACTATCTTCAGAGATTGACACCGAGGCTTGATTTAGGAGCAGAATTACTTTATCACTATGGTAATGGGCAAGAAGCTGCCAATTTGTCTTTGGCTGGGAAGTATACGCAAGGAAACGCTTGGACGGCCGCAGCAACGGTTGGTCAGTCCGGGTGGCACTTCACCTATTACCACCGTGGAAATGACAATTGTCAAGTGGGTGTTGAATACGAGTATAACTCGCGTGCACAGGACAGTTGTGTTACCCTAGGTTATCAAATTGACATTCCGAAAGCGAACGTCACTTTTCGTGGATCAGCGGATACAAACTGGACTGTTGGTGCTATATTTGAGAAACGCCTGCAGCCGTTACCATTTTCGTTCATTCTAAGTGGCCTGATAAACCACGAGAAAAATCAAAGTAGATTTGGAATAGCATTACAGGTAGGCTAGCTTTCGTTAAGAGAAACTTTAGTGGAATAACTATAAAACGTTGCGCACCTTGCGCTCCAGACAAGTGATCAGTCAGTGTGTTTTATATCAACTTAATTTTGAATTTTAACACCAGAAATTATTTTCCTCGCAAGGTTTTGTTGCCGAATATAGAGGCTAAACGGAGATCTGTATATCAGTGATTAGCTCCGCAATTGTTACGAAAAACGGTGTATGTATATGGTAAACATTCTATCCTCTTCTTCAAGCTTAGTATGTGCGATATACAGATCGCCTGTATTAAATTTTGTAAAAGCGCTAATTTTCCGCGAGTCAGATATCAAACATATGTGTTACTTGAGCTTCTTTCTATTTACGGACACCCCCTCAGTCTTTTTTTTGTGAGAGTTCACTGGATGCGCCGTGTACAGTCGATACCCAATTTTGCATCTTTAATTCAATTCCCGGTAGATCGCGATTCAATGATTCTGACCCCATCCTATAACTCGTATTCGAATGTCATCTAAACGGGGCCCATCTTCGCTTTAGGTGAACAGGGACCAATTGTTGACGTTCCTTCTCTGAAAAACAAAACTTTATGGTAGCCTACACAGCCTACCCCACTAATCTTGGGTGCCTAATAGACTGGGGGGTTGGAATAGACGGGTGGGTTGGAAAGTCAAGAATCGATGTTTAGAATCAACTGCAGCTCCCTAAACGTAGGGTAATACAGTACAAACAATAGCCAGTTATTCGAAGTCATGACAGTCCCCTACATGCCTTGCAAGATTTTAAAATGTTCCCCTCGTCCTCCTGCTCAATGACAGTATTATTGCTAACATGTGTAATGTTCGTCTTCACACTTCTTCCACACGGACATCCAGCTCAACGCAATTGGAAAACAGCCTCTCCGCGCCACGTGACTTGTCCAAGGAAGAACCGCCACCCAAACCGTCTATCTATCCAAAGCCCATTGAAAGTTACGAAGTATCATCGAGAATGATACTAGTTTTCAACTTTTCATATCACTTTTCCATTGCCTCTTAATGTAAGCATCATCTGGGTGAAATGTGGTCCACAAGTATAATTAGCGATGAGCAGGGATGCCACAGTCTACTAAGAGTATTGAAATTCTTTCATACATCAGTTGAAATCAGTTCTCTGACAAAATGTGCTTCCCCTTACTAATCTTAAATGCTATTCACTCCCAGAAGTCTAGCAACTTTTTAAACCATCTTTATCACATTTATTACATTGATTTAAATACCGTATCACTGGAGTTTTATTCTCTAAAGTACTTCTTTTGAGTTCTGTGTTATTGAAACTCGACAACTTAATCGCGGAGGACATCCCATTATCTTGTGATTGATTGTTACCATGACAACTATTTAGAACAATAACAATTCTGATTTGAAATGAAATGTAAATCCTCATTAGAAGTGAAACTGGATCCCATTCTTTTTATTGAATTTCTTTCATTTTTAATTGTTTACCCTTGCCCACTCAAAGACAACATATCGAATTTCTCGATAGCCTCGAGTTAAAGTAAAAAATTTGTAGGTTCGGCGAAAGATAGATGCACTAGTTCCTGTCATGTACAGTTGTCTTTCTTCAGTGAGAGGGCGTTTCAATATGGTAGTCTCTCAATCTCTTAGGAGCAGCGGGCCCGATTTTGAAACTACCCTAAACAAACAATAAAACCGGCAAACAGGCTAATTAATTAACAAAGGGCTGCTGGGGCGTCCAAGAGTTTGGATTGATGACAGGCCGGAGGGTTGTCCTTCCTTGGTCATGTCATACGGGTTCGATCCCCGGTAGTGACATATTTTCTTTATCTCTGGTGTTCTTTTTAAAAATAACTTAGGATGGCTAAGATGGATAGAGAGGGTTGGTGAAGACAGGCAGTGTCATAGTGAGTCAAAGCTCTGCCGAAGTAAAAGTAAACGGAGAAAAAAGAACGCTTTGCTCAGAATATTCAAACGTCTATCTTCAATGCAAATAGATGCCCGTCGGTTTACCTCAGATCTTTTAAGAATTGCTCGAGGAAATGGAAACCACTTTTCATTCTTTCCATCGACTGTAGCTATTCAATTTAATTGTACAGTCGAGAGTGCTCCTTTCTCCTATTTCATCACCTGATCAAGCAAATGGAAATTTGAGATTACAGTGTTTTGACTAAGCACAGCCCACAACTCTGGGTAAAGAGTCCGCTCTGTACTCACTTCGGGATTCTTTCAAACCGGACTTGTATGCTGACAGTGAAACGCGTGGTCCACGTTTTATGAATCCCTCTCCCTCTCTCTTTGTTAGAAGACAGCATCTTACTCATTGTACACCAAAACAAAGAGGATCATTTTCATGTAGTCTTCTTTTCATATCTTCTTTATCGCCCCCTCAGCAGATCTCGACACAAGGATCGTAAATTCAACAGAGAAACTAAGGACAAAATTCCAATATTTTGATTGCAGTCTAAATGGATCAACTTGGTTCTTTGTGTCTTCGTTGGAAGCTGACGAAGTTAGTCTTATAGCTTGACAAAACGATATCCGTCAAGTGTCTAAGTTCTTTGCTCATGTACTTACTTATTTGAAGTCTGATAAACAAAATCCTTTTTATAACAACTGGTGATCTATTCTTGAGGCAAAATAAAGTTAGATGAAGCCTAGCGTTAGTCTTAAAAGGCAGTTATTTAAGCAACAGGGGCCGCATTATACAATTGCATAGATGAAAATATGGTAGTCATAGCAAGGAAACTACAACACACCAATATAAACTGCCATTTAGTATTTAAACCTTGTAACAACACATCTTTTTTCTTTAGTTTCCATCATCAATTAGGTCCTGTTTTCAAGATGGACCCTTACGATCTTGATATATTAAATTCAGTTAATGTTGTTGTACGAGAAAAAAATGTCCCAACCACTTTATGGTCGCTCTATACCAATTAATTGATCACTCATAATCATCATCATCACCACCATCACCACCACCATCGTCATCATTATTGATCATCATCATCATCATCATCATCATCTTAATTATCATTATCATCGTCATCATCGTTTATCATCATCATCATCATTATCATCATCGTCGTTGTCTTAATTATCATCATCATCGTCATCATCATTTATCATCATTATCATCATCAACAGCATGATCGTCATCAATATCATTATCATCATTATCATCATCATCATCATCATCCTCATCCTCATCTTAATTATCATTATCATCGTCAGCATCCTCATCACCATTATCACTCTATAAACCCGTGTTCTGATTATACGAGGGTTCCTCAAATCTTGTATCGTACTTCCAAATAACTTTCCCCTCTTGATGTTATTTGTTTTTAGTGCATATAAACTTTAACAGATAAGATCATTGGCATTTTGAATCAACTTGAACAGCGCTCAGAATGGGGCCTGGAACGAATTGTTGTTTGACGTAATATATTTTGACGTCGGCGTGCACACCATTGGTTAAAAGTAATTTTTACAGTTAAGTGCTCCTTAACTTTGTTAACCTGAGTTCCTAGTAACAATGACTCCTCAACATCAGAGTCGCACTTCCTAATACCTCTTCTCTCTTGATACTATCTCTCTTCAGTGCATATCTGCTTTAAGAATATCGATCGTCAACATTTTGGGACAACTTGAACAGCCTTACAACAGCTTTTAAAATGGAGCCTGGAACAATCTATTGCGTGACGTAACATTTATTTACGTCGTCGTCTCCACCATTCGACTACAACTAATGTTTTCAGTGAGAGCTACTCAACCTTGTTGGCTCGTTTCCTTATTATGCAATGATTTCTTAAAAGTCGAGTCGAACTTCCTAATAACTCTTCTCTCACGAAGTTATTTGTTTGTAGTGAATATCTGCTTCAATTATTCCACCGCCTTTGAAGTTCAAATAATATATTTTCCTTTTCTTTACAATAATCCATATCACAACTGAGGATCAGGGAGTTGGGATCTGACTTTAGTTATTACTGTGCCGAAATTCAATAGCACACTTCCTGATCAGGGCATGGCTTTGTCTCCCCATGACTTTTTGATATCATATTCAAAGCTGCTTGTATGAAACTGTCAATTCTATTTATTAAACAGAAGAACGACACAGCTATAGCAAAGGTATGCTTTTCCATTGATTTTACGTCTCGTTTGAATTTAGACGACTTTAGCTCAGCTTCCTTGCATTACAGTTTTTTTGAGAATGTCGTTAAGGTGCAGGTCGTGTGGAGGTCGTCCTGGGAGAAAGACTTGACTGCAGCATTCGATGGAAAGGGGGCACACTTCTTAAAAGCTGTGAAAGGTTATAGGGGCATCCCATAAAGACATTTGTTATAAACCATTAAGGGATAGGCACATACCATAGTCGTCCCGTTTGAATGCTTAACTGGAGCAGGCAATGCCATGCTTCTGCAAGGGTGTACTACAGGAATACGTGACCTTCTTCCTTTTCTTTTTCGCGCTGTTTAGAGTCCGTGTTTCCCCTTCCCAGGGTGTTGGGCTGTCAGGTGCCAAATTCTCAGAAGTTTTCTCCAGGTGTCTCTATCCTCTGCAAGTTCAGGTGTGAAGTTGCAAGTCGGCAAGTCCTCTGAGATGGTGTAACGCCAGGTCTTTCTGGGTCTTCCTCTGCCCACTCTACACTCCACATTCAGGGAGTGGCACTTGTTCATCCATGCTTCACTGCGATGTACGCGGCCGAACCAACGAAGTCTGGTGCGTCTTAGGATGGTGTCAAAGTGGATGATGTTTATCTTCCCATACAGCGTTGCTGTATCCACTGGGGTATCTGAGTTCACTTTACATATCCATCGGAGTACAGCACGCTCATTTCGATACAAGCACGTACGTTCCTGAATTCTTAGCGGCCAGCATTCACTTGCGTACGGCATGACCTACTAGCCAATATCAGATTATCATCGTTTTAGTAACAATTTACAGTGTCATAAAAGAGATGCAAGGCCGGTAACAGTGTGTGAATAGTGCTTCTTAGCACTATTGACCAAGCTACAATGAAGAACAGCTAACATTGGCATTTTCAAAAAATATGTGACACAGACAACGACGACGACGACGACGACGACGACAAAGAAGAAGAAGAAGAAGAAGAAGAAGAAGAAAATGCAGAAAAAGAGGAAGAGAAAGAGTGAGATAATGAGAAAGAGGAACAAAAGGTGAAGGAAAAGGAGAACACAAAGACGAAGAGAAAGACAGACAGAGAGACAAAGAGAAAGACGAAGAGAAAAAGTAGCTAAAACCACACTGTATAGCCTTTTAAGAAGAAATTTGGAAGTAGATATTACACAAATTATTTCAACAAATCAACACATTTCAATTTTAATTTAAAAATTGCCATCACCATAATGCTAAAATCTAAAAACAGTTTTGTTTATATTAGATTATACTCTCCTTTGATAAATTCCAAAAATTCTTAACTCGAAACTACTTCACCTTGACAAATTCCAATACTTACAATGACAATAAAACTATATCTGTATGAAAACATCACAAACATAGGAACTTGCCAATTACCAAGCGAATACATTGTAACAATTTTATTTCTATAACAATACAGATAATCGTTTGTCTCAGGAGGCCAAAGTTGGAGTGGACGTCCACGGAAATAGCTTCCCACCAAAATACGAGGACCGAAGATGAACCAATCATGGACAATTAGCATCGAGCATAAATTGTAACACTCAAAAGGTTGACACATCGCCTGACGAAGACTGGCAGTATGCAGTTAAAACGTCGCGTACCTGAATGACAATATCGTGAGACATATGATTATCTGTATTGTTACGGTATATCACCACGATGAGCAATCCTTTCAATAATTCATTTCTGTTTCGGACACCAATAATAATCGCACATCAGTATTTAAATATGTACGTCAAACATGAGATGTTTCAATAACCTCAAATGGTTTGGAGGTGTAGCTGGGAAGATGCTGTAAAATAATTTTGCGTGAGGCTTCAGACTCTGTCGGGGGGGAGGGGGCGCCTACAGCAAACATATGGAGGGCCTTTCCCATCATTAATAGGCCAGGCGCTTTCGTTAAAATGCTCCGTCCATGGACGATGAAGAACATATCGCCCTTCCCTCCGCTAAACTTGCTGCCGGAAAAACCCATTCAAAGAATATTATCTATTCCTCTGGTTTACTTTCAGCAAGGAGAAAAATATGTCTGGTCTAGTGTAGTCACAACAAGCCGAGCCAAATGATACTGTAAGCAGATAAGGTTTGTGAATGTCTGCCTTTATATATGAATCATCAAACATTAGCCTGAAGTACAAATTCCACGAATTTTCAAGTTCACTTTGATTGCGAGGAAACCAGCTCTCGGGTTAGATATCACGAGGGAATGAAACTTACGTAACCGAGGCAAATTAAACTAAAACTGTGACGACATACGTAAAACCTAGACAGCCTCGATCAAACCATGATGGTTGGGAAGCTAACAATTTTCAGGGCAGCGTGTGCAAGTAGGAAAAGGAGGGCTCGAAATGGTTACACAATGCGCCGATTTAGTCTTCTAATAAAATCGAGGTCAAATTCATGCAAAGTTTGAATGATTGTGCCACAGAGCAAGTCAAGAACCAAATCACGCAATGAAAATGAAGAAGGGGGTTGAGCACAGGACGATAACATGGGACGACCTGGTGGGGACGCGGCAGGGTTTATAACCCTTGCATCACACTCTGTAAAAAGTCATTTAATTGCCTGATTGCAGTCTTGTGTGGGACTGTGGGACGATGGTTCAGAGTTTGTATTATTTAATCTTTATCTTACTGGAAGATTAAATCCGCCCGTTACGTAACCATTTGATAGGCAATAATTTTCCATAAACAAAAAATGCTCACGACAGTTAAATACTCGATACACGATAATGCCATAGCTTATATAATCGATTGTGGCCACTACCTCTCCCTAGCTTACGCTGACAATAAAACCGAAAAATGTGACGTCAATATCGGGCCGTAATGAGCTATGACAAAGTGTGCAAGACGACAGGCTTTTGGGTGACACGAGTGGCAAAATTGTATTATATAATTATTTAAGAGTGTAGAAGTAGTTTTAATCATCCAAACATTTTACTGATGTGTACGACAGACAGTCGTGATATCAAACAGCCCCCCTGTGTACGCCAGACACATAGCATCAGAGCAAACACATTTTAGAATCCGACTGACAGGGTACTAGAGTTTAAACCTAGTTTACGTGTATGACAGATAAAATCTTACTGATGTGCACGAAAGATAAACATTTGTGCTACGAGAACGTCAAATAAATCTGCGCTTATTCGTACGTCTGGTCAATCTAAAGTTATTAGTATATCACGTACTTCTGGGGTTACTAGCACGTTAGATAAATCGGGTCTTATTCGTACATCAGAAAAACCTGTTGTTATTAGGATGTCACGTAACAGGGAGCTAAAACCCACGCAAATTAAATTTCGGGTTACTCGTACGTCAGATAAATTTCGGATTACTCGTACGGCAGATAGATATCGGGTTACTCGTACGTCAGATAAGTTTTGGATTATATTAAGTATTCGTTCCATCAGATACATTTTACAGAACTCGCTTATGTATACTTATGAATCAAATCCCACTTATTCGTACGTTTGATAAAAATCCGGAAATTTGTGTGAATGGTGATAACAGTGTTAATTTAATCCTTTGATCTTAAAAACGTCTTTTGGCGATAAGGAACACGTATCTTAAACATAGAGATTTTTACTCGATACAAAGCCGATGAACCTATCAGGTACTCGTGCGTTTGATAAATCGGGGTTTATGTGTACGTCACATAAATCTCGGCTTAATCATACGGCAGATTAATCTTGGTAGTCCGTCAATCAAAGACCCCTCGATAAGCAGTGGGCCAGATTTTTAAACTACCTTACGTAAAAAGTACAACCACCAAACAGGCTAATAAGAAACAAAGGGCAGCTGGGGCGTCCAAGAGCAACGCCTCTCAGATCATTCTTGGCTAACACACACGTTAGACAATACCTGATATTTGTGTACGCATTCGTCCGATCAAATACAGCTTACATGAGTTTTTAATGAAAGTAAACTTACGTGCATGACTTTCTAAAATTCTGCTGGACCTTGCCAACACTTCGGAATCAAAAGTAAAGATTATTCGATACAATATATTAAATTATAGTATAGCCTGCGTTCCGATTGAATGACAAAGGAAAGACTCTGCCAAACTGCACGGCAGCACCTAAGGTTTCACGTCTGGCTAAAGAAATCGTTATGGCGTCATATATACGAATTAAATCGACATTATTTGATTAGTATACGTGTATAAAGAATAGAACAGCATTAATTAATAAAGCCAATACATTGTTGGTCCTGGACAACCGGGTTTCTCATGCAAATACATACATCTTATTATATTACTATTATACGTAGTTTGTATAACTTATTCATGTTTTACAAATATGCGAAAAAAGAGACAACGATAACGATTATGATAAAGATAACAATAACTCGAGCGACATACGTAATTTAAGACCCTGTTTACACGGGTACGGATAAAAGTGGATTAGCGTGTGGAGTTCTGGATACAAATGGACCCGATCCCCTTTCTAGGATGTCTCTATTGGCTCGGGTCCATTTGGATCCGTACCCGTGTAAACGGGGCCAAAGTAATGTAAACTTGCTTAAAGTATCATGTACGAAGTCAACTAATTCTTATGTTTCAGCAAAGACTTCGAATGTACATATATATTACTAAATGACGTCATATGGCCTGCGCTACTAATTCATGTTTAAAATATGTCACAAAAAAGACAAAGAACGGTTGAGAGATATATTTCGATATGAAGGTGATCTTTGTGGGTAAACGTCCTCTACAAAGGTGGTACTCAACCTTCTCTCCCTTTTTGCTTCTTCCTAATTTTCCCTTCAACATCGAAATTTACTACCTAAAAGAAAGAAGCCACAGTTTCAATGAATCTGCATACCTTATTACGTCATATTAAGCCGCGTATGTAATCAGACCGCATTAAATTAAGCCGCGCTTTAATTAAGCCGCACTTGACAAAAATGAGCATTTTAGGGGGTTTTAATTAGGGCGCAAGAATCAACAGACAGTTTACAAATCTATGCAAATGGGTCCAATGGCAGTTCCTCTTCGCTCCTTGCTTTCCCTACAAAAATTCAGCCGCGTTTTAACAAGCCGCGTTTTTATTAGGCCGCATTTTTGAAGGTGCGGCCTATATAAGTACGCGGCTTAATTTGACGTATTAAGGTAGCTAGCACACGAGGTGTATACCTACCAGCACCTTAAGCAATTTAGATTTCAAAACTAAAGACTCGACTAGAGATGTCTCAATAAAAAACTCTCTCTTTTCAGCGAACATTTAAATGACTACTGTCATTACTTCTACTTACGAAAAATATATGTCTTACTTGCATAATTCTTTGGTACACTTTGGACCAGGCATGCAGCCGAGAGGGGAGGGGGGCTATTGCCGCCCAATAGGTAAAACTGGCTCACGTTTGCCCTCCCCCGAAAAATTTATAGAGGCATTAGAAGATGGATTTGAGAAAAGTCTAAATCTCTCAAATGCGATTTCGAGCCTTCTAAGGACTGTCAAAATTCAAAATTTCAAAATTTCACCAGCTAACAAAACCGTTGTGTGCTAGCTAGGATGAAAGGAGTGGAGGGCAGAGGTTGCATTGTGAATTTGCAGTCTCTCAATCAAAGACCCCTCATGAGCAATGGACCCGACATTGAAACGACCCTAAATAAACAGAAAAACCACCAAACAGGCTAAATAATAAATGAAAGGCAGCTGGGGCGACGCCCCTTAATTTAGGCGTTTTGAATTTGTCCCCTCCCCCCATCAAATTTGACTGGTTGCATGGCTGTTTCGGACAGACCTGTAACATACTCTTAATATCGAACGATTTATTTGGGGTCCAAATCATACTTGGGCATTAAAAATATCGGAGACAATCATTTTCTAGCAATTCCTTTTTCGGGGACACAAATTTCTAAAACGAGGAGAGGTATATCAATGAATAACTACTAATATCCTTGCATAAAAATACCTCATTTAACAAAAACATAACCTTGAGTAGCACCAGATATTCATACATAGAAAGTCAACGAATCTCAGATGAAAAGCTTCATCTCAAGTAACGTAGGGTACCATTAATGCCTCACGGTACGAGCAAAATACTTTTTTGTACGTAAGTCATTTACAAAAGTAGCCAAGAAATCAAATTCATTCCTGTAACTTGTTAGAAGTGACAAATGCTTATCACTTGGCCGTAGGTGAACAAAAATTATGGCCCGATTCTCCGAGAGGTTGTCAGTGGCAAACGGAAGGGCATTCAGAATACGCCTCCAAAATAGCAATGGTATGGGAAACAGAATACTGTTATTCATCAAAGCCGCCATAAGCTGTTAGACATTGTCATCTGGAGCTGTGTTCTGGGCTTCAAATTTCGCACCGCATGACTATAGACAATGGTGGTCTAGGGATTTATTAGACGATGTCTGTGGGTATGGCACTGCAAATTCATGAAACAAATAAGAGGTAGAAGACAAGTTACTTGCATTAGTGACTCGGATATTGCTCTCTTGACTAAGCTGATCACCTGCTTTTTGCCGTTATCTTTCAGTAACATGTTAATAAAAAACTTTACTCTTCGTTGTCCCTTTCATTATGGGTACAATGGGTAAAGCAGAAGAAACTATTATTTTTACTCGTAGTTATATTTTGCCTGCCATTCTATAAAACCACAAGGACCCTCACCACTGCTATCGCTGCTTCCAGACAAATCCCTTTCGAATCATTTTATCCAGATCGATTCGTGTGGACTCAGTCTTGTTTTGAATCTGGATTTTGCAACTGTGATAAAGGTTTATAGCATATAATCTTTAATTGTTACAATGTAAGGAGATAAGACGTTGAGCATGATTTTAAGAAAGTGCTTTGAACACCCGATCATTTCTTGTTGGTTTGGAATGGGAACCCTTGGATGTTCTTTATTGCTTTCACAGTATCCTCGCCATGCAGGCCTGTTCAGCATGATTTAGTTTTTTATTGCAGGAAATAGATATATCAAAGGCTCTTCAGCTAGTGCTACTGTGTTTGTATTTTTGTGACTGTCATGGTTTTAGTTTTACTGTGGACGATCTTGGGTATCAGAATGCTGCTGGCCGCATGGTCACAAAGATGCTTACAAAAGATCCCAGGTATTTTCATAAGTTCTAAATGTTATGGGGATACTTTCAATTGCTGGTCTTTGAATGTTTAATGCCTCAGTGTCAAAATTGTTGTGGGGATATATGGATAACTTGGCAGAACAAAAATATATAACCTCCAATTTCGTGTAGTTGGTACAAACAACAACAGATGTGTTATAGGTGGATAGTACTCCCTATATGTGCCGATTCAAGTCCTTGCGTTTTTACTAACACTATACCTCGCAAAGTTATGTTCCAATCCGTACAATGTAAGCTATGTCCACTTTCATATACCTGGTTGTATTATTGATCAATTGTTAGCCTGTTTAATCAGCATGTCCTAATGCATCTCCATGCTCTTATGTCCCTTTACTTATTTGAGACCTGAAGATTTGGAGAGAGCATCAACACTTGGAGTCTCGTTTTGAGATTTCTCTAACTGTTCATCGTATTTGAAGGACGTACAAGACTTACATGCAAACCGACCATTATCTTGTAATAATAAGCAGTTTCCTCCTTTTCAGAATCGAATGGACGGTACACGACACAGAAAATGCGCCATTTGAGGGTCTAAACTACATGCACACTTAATTACAAAAAGAATTGGTAAGGAAAAAGAGTTGGTCAACATTACAGACGAGCTGGATCAGGCCCTTTGATCCTCATAACCACGAGAATCCAGATACTTTTTGTAAAGTTCGTGCAGCAAAGTCCCTGATGTTGTCACTGACTCGCGCATATGTATCTAACTCGATGCTCATGATAGCCAGATGTATATGTCATTTCTGCTTCTCTGCTTCATGGATATTCATAATCAGTTCCCAATTGATCTGAGGTTTGAGAAGAAACGCTCTCCACTGCAGTTTGATATCACCAAAATAAAATATATCTATAGAGCTATCTAAATGTTTGGGTAAGTGTGGTGCACACCATCATATATGGTAAGTCTGTACACAGTGGGTTCTCGTTTTTGAATATATTCGCAAATGTTACAGACTGACACAAATGTAATGTCCAAGTCATCCGGATAAGCCCTTTTTATTGCTGTCGGCCCTACTGCGGTCTGAATCTCGTTTAAAATCACAAAGCTAGCCAAAATGACCAGCTAAATCTTTGAAGGGTTGCTTTGTTTCCCTAATGAAGGAATGTTCAAGCATAAAATGCCTATTTGCAAATACGCAGCTCTCGGCTGTCACATACTTGAGTTCGTGCAGAAAATCGATAAGGAAATAAAACAAACTGTAACTTTTTCTTTATATATAGTGGCATTTATATGAATTATACAGGGTCATGTGTAAAATTTTGATCAAACCACATGACATAATTAACAACATTTGCCTAGCACGGATCATAGGGAGACCGAAGGGGCTGCTCCACGTTAACGAGCAGCAAATCTTTCGCCCTCCTCCCATTCCCTTGAAATTTCTGAGTATGGCAATGTTTTGATAAAGCCGACAGTGGACAGCGAACTGAAGGGAATGGCCCTACTGCTCCCTCTGGCTACGGACCTGCTTGGCACAGTGCAAAGAAGAAATAAGCTGATGTGTTAATTTTGACATTGTCGTGAAAAAGGGCTCGGGTAGTATGCAGGTCCGTAGTCATGGGGGGAGCAGTTAAGGGGTAAGCCCCCAAATTCACTATCGGCCCCTAAATTCCCGTCTCAAGATCAGACATCCACAGGCTTCACTATAGCAAGTGTTGTGGCAAGCCTCGCTATAGTTTAATATTGTTTAGTGCTAGAATAGTTCAACCAACTCTCTGACTCTGGCAGAGCCTGGTCTTCGTGCAGACAAAAGATACTCAAGTATCAGTTAGTACTGCCCGTTTTGTCTGCTCGCAAACAATGTTCGACTTTATGCATCGTCAAAGGAAGTAAAAATTTTAGAAGACTCCGACTAAACTACTACAGGAGCATCCATTGGAATTAAATAACCAGGCTTCTTCATTTTTTATTTGATCAGATTTCTCGATCTTATACTATTTTACATGTGTAAGATTGACTGTATTTCACAGTCAAACCACAGTTGATCAAGAAATGAATTGAAAAACTCTGGTCAAACGCTTTTTACAGAGTGACTTCGTTTACCACCGATAACTCTGGCCTCGTTTTCATGCTCAAAAATGATTGCGTCATTGTAATTCGGGAAGTGTCTATTGCTGACGCCCTGTTTTTGTTGATAGAATCATATGATATTAGGGGAATCCCCTTTTTTTCCTAGAAAAATTGTGAAAGTCTGAGACACAAGTTGCAGACAGATCCTGTTCAAGCTGCAACGGACTGAGTATATCACATCGGAGTAACTCAATAAGTTACTCCAAAAACTCAATAAACTACTCAATAAACTTAAGTTCTTTGAAAAGAGTGATCACATAGCAGAAGGATAGAAGAAAAGGCCGTCTCACATCGAACGTAAACATGCCGTCGGAAGATGAGGAATTTTCTCGCTCCTTGGAGGATGTGGATTTTACAAGACTGTTCTCCGACTTGGAAAAATTGACGTCTTTAATGGTCAGTCAGATTCCTAAATTCTTCAATTCATTTTTAAATGCTTTGCCTGAAGGAGTCGATTCAAACTTCAAGTCTCTTTTTACAAAGAACGTACAAGAGAGATTTTATGCTTCAGGAAGTCTTATAGAAGGCTGTGCCTTTTCAAGATTATTGAATCCAAGTTTACCTTCAAATCATGTGGAGATAGAATGCGACTTCTTGGAAATATTTGGAAAGATCGACAAGGATAAAGTAGACGAACTCGTTAATGATTTACCCTATGCTAAAGGATTTGTGTGGATCAAATACGACAGTGAAATAACAGAATTAAACAACTGTTGCCTTGAATTTGGAGAACAGCGTTACATGCATGCATCTGCTTTCCGAAAGCACATTGCCGATCGTACAAAGAAGACAAGTGCAACCACGGGGCCATCTTTGTATGATGCGCATCAATACGAGGCAGGTCCATCAGCTGCTCTTGATATGACAGTCAAGATCAAATCAATCCTGACCCAAATACCAAAACAGACTGAAATGAAAGAAGGACTTGCTGTTTTACATGGAATACTTCAATACCTTGCAGAGAGCTTTCCGAAACTGGTCAAAATGTATGAAGATCTGAAAAATGCGGAAGGGGAGCTATATCAGTTTCTGGTAAACAAACTCTCCTCAAAGGAGATGTTAAGTGGGGCCGACATTTATGCTCTCTTCCATGATAGCAATGTAAAAATAGTCCATGAAATATCTAATCAAAACAACAAGATTGAGTTAGATTGTAAAGGGAACCCATTGACTGATGGAAGTAGTTTAGCGTGTAAGAACGAAAATCCTTCTCGTTCTGCTACAGAAATGGTTATTGAAAGTGAGGCTGACAACAATCCAAACTGTGCATCAACAAGCAGCATAAAGCAAGATCTAGAAAGCACAAATCTATCACTTGCTAAAAGCATTGTTACAACGGATAATGAATCGACTTCCAACTCTACAGGAACAATCACCATTAATAGGCATGAGGAAACTGGAGTCCCGCCCACTGCTGAAAGTACTACAGAAGCAGTCTCACAAGATTCCAGTGTAGGTGCGAATGCAGCTGTTCCACTAGAGCACCAACGGGCAACTAGACCCAAAGACCACAAGCAGTTTGTAGAAGTCGACAGAAAAGAAACTCAAAATCAAGAGGTTAGTGAGAAATTGCATGAAACGACAGCAAAGCACCCTGGGAACTCCTGGAACAAGAGCATCAACCGAATAGCAGTAGCTATGCATGCCGTTTTGACAGAAGTTGAGGGATGTATTAAGAGATCAAATGCTGGTAAATTACTTGGATACAGCCAGCTACATGTTTTACCACTTCTGGAGAAAGTAACCAAACTAGCAGATGAGTTTGTGTTAATAAATCTTTCTCTAGGTTGTTTGGAAAAGAAATTGTCGCAGCTTTGGTCAGGGACACCCGAGGCTTTTATACCTTACATGCTAACAACGTGCGTCTTACCACCTGGAGAGGCAACTGATCTTTATTCCGTGGTTCTTGGAGCATTGCAACAGTGTTTCCGGATTTTACCACCACGATTAGCAGTTTTAGATGCCATATGCTATTCGTACGATGAAATGTATGAGAACCTTGTCAATAATGGAGAACCGAAAGAGAACGCATTTCATTTAAAGGATGTTTTACATGGAATTATTACCAGCATGGACCGTGTACCTGCTTTTGAGGTAAAACAATGGCCGGCGCTTGCACGTTCATGGGTAACTAGGGACAGAATATGGCCAAAACCCAAGGTAATCAACACTATTGTTGAAGAAGGGTGCCATATAGTTCCAAAGCCTTACAAAGGGCAAGATGGAAACGAAGATTTAGATTGGAGATGGTCATTTTCTAAGCCTGAGATTATCATTGCCAAGGCAAGAACACAGAAAATGACCATGTGCTACTTTCTGTTGAAATGTATATTTTACAAGTATTTCAAAGCTTTGAATGTAAAAGATACCACTTTGTCTTCTTACTTTGTGAAGACAGTGATGCTGTTTGAAAGTGAGGCGCACGAAGAAAGTTGGTGGGAAGAAAACTCGATGTTATTTTGTTTGGAGCATTTGGTGGATCGATTAAATAGTTCTATGGCGAGAGAATATCTATCGCATTATTTCATTTCGGATTTGAATTTGCTAGAAGGACTTCCAGTTGAACTTATCAGAGAAGCAAATGCTGTTGCTGAGTCTATTTTGTGTGATATACGAACACCAGTTACGGAAGTTTTGTTAAGTATGAAAGAATGCAGTTTATTGTTTGAGAAGGGCATCAAAGATAAAGGGAGCGATGATGCATCCATGTCTCCACCAAAAGGAGAGGTGAGCAAGTCTGATGTTTCATCGCTTCATACAAACAATAAGGAAGACAATGTTAGGAAAGAATCCAAAAATGTTGAAGCACTGTCAGACCGTAGAGGGGATGACATGGATCGCACTGGTTTAGAACAGAATGCATCATGTACAGCGAATGCGAGAGAACAAGCACCAAACGATTTTTATGATCTTGAAAATATGCCTGTTGTTATAGCTAAGATGAAGAAATGTTTTTTACTTAAACAGGAGAAATTCAAGGATATAAAGGAGAAGCAAGGCCTTCTGGTGATCATGGAAAAAG
>JAAAKM020006971.1:15796308-15829635 GCA_010016025.2 Alatinidae sp. Z8VKAUB7J3 | reverse complement strand
GAAATGTTTTTTACTTAAACAGGAGAAATTCAAGGATATAAAGGAGAAGCAAGGCCTTCTGGTGATCATGGAAAAAGCCATTTCTCACATCAAGCAGCTGTATCCCGGTGCTTCTCAAATTGCGGAGAGTCTGTCAGTTGAACTCAGCCCTGACGACAATTTTACTTTCCAGTTGCCTATAATTTGGCATGAAGAGCCGTTGCAACAAATGCCAAGTATTTCAATATCATTTTCATGTAGCAAAACGATTGCATTTAACTTTAATATGTATTGAAACTGTAGTTTACTGAAACATCTTATTGATGTGAATGGGGACCCCTGAAGCACGTGTACGTCTAACTTTGATATTTCTGAGGTCAGTAACTTGATTTTGTGATCGCTGATTTGTATGACAGCTTTTTAAGATAGTACTGGAAAGAATTATCACCCCATTCTTCAATTTCAAAATGTTCAATTGCAAGTAAAAGGGTCTGCTGTTGGAGTAAAGATTACCAAAACCAAAGGACTGACTAACTAGTGACGTCATCACTTAGGTATTCAGTGTGATACCAAACGGTTGCCTCAATCTTCGAGTGCCTAATTAAACAGAGGTAATTTAATTTAGTTCATCGGAACGACCGACTAAGATTCTGTTAAGCAAATGGAAATTAAGTAACGAAGGATTACGGATTTGTCAAATGCCTGCCTTCACTTCCGACTAGTTTAAGAAATATTGTCCACGAATTCAGCGTAAAACAAGTGTAGATCTTCCAGAAGCAATCCCGAAATAAACACAATCACTTGCACGCTTACTTAGGTAATCCACAGATACCTTGGAAAGTATAGTCATAATTAGGCAATTTGCGCCCAAGGTCAGACGACAAATGTTATCTGTATTGGATTACAAGCTAGGTAATTTACTGATGTAAGAGTAGACTACCTTGAAATTCTTAGTTGATCATATAGTTAATCTTCACTGTGACAGGGGCTTATGTATACCTAATAACAAAGATATATTCCTATTGATAGGTAATTGTTGAGCATCGATATACTATGGCATTAAGTATTCTTAGAAATAGTTATTAATTTCACTCCGTCTTTATATAAGTTATCCTAATGCAGTGGTCCGCAACCTTTTTCTTTCCTCGATCCCCTGATAAGTAAAAAATATTAAAAAACATAAAGCGCATGTGCCTGAAATATATGCATTTTAAGGGCTTCATTAGGAATATCACTGTTAGGAATGGTACCTCCATTGCCTATGCTTTTCTGCTTTATAAATGATGCTGTAAATTAGCAGAGATTATCGTTTCTTTATCTCAACCATAGTTACGGACTCCTGCATCATCATCATTTGACAACTTAAGCGAGGTCCGTAGACCTTAGGTTGAGGATGACAGTCCTAAGGGAACATTTACTAATAATTTCTTCGGGAGTGGGTAGGGGTTGTTAGCAAGGCGAAGCGAAGTAAACTTGATGTGGGAAATTTATATGAGAGAGACATATATTTTAATTTTCCTTAAATGCTTGTTGTTTATATCTTAATATCAAGTATAATGCAACCAACGTTCTAACAACAGATGTTTTCCTAACAATGTGTAATCATGTTTGATGTTAAATTTCATTTTTACTGATTATCGTTTACAAGTTCGCTGTTTTTAGATGGGTGCGATTGTGGAGTGTATTGATCGTCACATGTTGATGATACAACAGGTTGATTATATCCGGAATTAGTATTTACTTGTTAAATTTACCTGTTTCCATTTGTCATATTTCGAGTGAATACGCGTGCAACGAGGAACGGGTGAGAGGGCCATCAATAAACGGACGTAAAGAATCAGGTGGTATCATCCGAAATGTCGAATTCTAACCATGGGCACTTTATGAATGTTACCTGTCACGTTTAAACATAGTGCGATGTAACTTATCCTTAATTATTGAGAGCTGTCACCAGGCTAGCATCATTGTCGATTTCCCATCCTCTTATATCTTAAACTCTTTTGATTTTTTAAGTCTTTCGCCCCCTTAATAAACTTTGTAATAAAAAACGACCCATAGTTATTCTGAGCCGACTTCCTTGTTGAGTATCAGTAACAGTCACTAATATTGTGCATGTTCCACGATATGGTTCTGTAATCTTCGACGCCATCCCGTCAAGATCTGGGAATGATTTACCTTGTACGAAACTTACAATGTGCACGAAGGAAATACACGAAAGATTGATCAGAGTGCCCCAGTAGATCCGTTACACGAATCTTTAAGGAATGTGGAATAATAATAAGAACAGCACGATTATGTGTTATGTTCGAATGCGCGAGGCTTGCCACATTTGACATCGCTATAACGTAACACGACTAGATCTTCACTACGTATCCCAATACGAGATACGTTTGCTAATTAAGTTAAGTGTAAAACGTTCGAAGATTACATGATGAGTTAATTCTTGCGCATTTATAAGACCATAATGGTCTAGGCACTAACTAAATCTTATAACGGTGACGTAACTATTTTTAATCTCAGCACGTTCCCAGGATACGATTGGACACAAGACGACGATGAAAAGAAGCCCCGGGGAAATGCTTACCAGTTTTAGGTAGATCTCTTGAGAGTAATTTAGTCAAGCTGCAACAGTGAAATATTATAGTGGTATTAATCGGACCCGTAGCTACGGGGGGGCATTCAGGGGCAATACCCCCCAAATTTTAGAATGCCCCCCCAAGATTTTTTGCTACTCAAAAAAATTTTACATATGATATATCGCGATAAGAACTCTTATGATAGCAGCACATCTTGGCTTCCATGCAGTACTGCCTACCTTGCTTTCAGATAATCGCCTATCTGAAACATAGACATGAAAGGGGATGTATTGTTTCTAGTTTTTGTCTTGCATACCATTGGGCTAGAGTTTGGTCGTACAGTTTAATTGAAGTTGAAACCGACACTACTTTGACCTTTGACGTCAATGAAATAGCATATGAGAAACGTACCGTAAACAGTTACAACAAAATAGCATGAAAGAAAAATACATGCATTAAACATATATTTGTGCCAGCATGAGAGTGAGCACTCAATTGCTTCTTCTTTTACAAGCACATTGTTACTGTAATAGTATGCCATACTCTCCTTGACGCTATACTCTCTGAGACTCCCTGAGTTTCGTGAGAAGTCTCAATGTCTAATCGTTCAATTGTGACAACTGTATAGCGAAGGGGTGGCCAATCTTTTTTGCGAAGTTGGTCGCAGGAAAATTTTCAACAAGGTTATCCTGACGGTCCTAAGATGTTTTCTTCAAAGGTTTGCCGTTAGCGACAAAATTTAACCTTATGGTAAACTTAGGATTTCAGAGCCTAAAACTGAACTTTTTATTGAGCACAACTGCTTTCTTCTGGATAGGTTGAAAGTACTCCGTGATTTGTATTAAAAACAAGTACCGTAGCACATGTTGGATTGCTAAAGAATTCTGCGAAATACACCAACTGAAAAATTTCAATTCTTGCGTGTTTTTTAAAAAAATATACTAAAAGTGTAAACTGTTGAGTATCAAAATCACTACTATCAGCATTCCAACAATCTCTTACGTTTTATTAATAGGATCCCACTCGTCAGTTCACCTACAACAGGGAGCAACATCAACTGTTGCATTCCTTGACATTCCGGTAAAGAAAGACAATTGAGAGTTTTCAAATAGTATTTACAAAACGTCCTCGTTTCTGGGATAGTACAGGCGCTGAGACTAGTTTTACCTGAAATGAGGTAAAGCTAGAATTTGTATCTATTGTAACTCTAGTTTACCACTTCCAGGCAAATTGATTAAAATGTAAACCAAAACAGGCATTAGCAGCCAAAGCCACTTTTCTCTTAAAAATTGGTCCTCAGACAAAGGAAATGTTCTACTAAAAGTTGTTTCCTGCATCCTAAAGGGAAGCTCTACCCGTCGCACATGAAAGTGTATTTGTTAAAAATTGGTTCTATCTTTATTGTTGCAAGCAAATAATTTCTATGAATACTTGCTCGATAATTAGAGTGCTTTTCCCAAATTTGTTTGCAAGTAGCATACAGAAGACATTAATTAGCAATATTTTACTTTTTTACGTTGTAGTTTCAGTGCACGAACTTGAAAGATGGTTATTGAAGTCATGCTTTTTGATCATGCATACTTTGGTTGCAACTTGTCTCAGGCATCAATTCTTGTATACTTTGTACAATTCTCTTTTGAAAGAAATTTCATAGTCCCTTGGTTTCTGCTGGGAGGCCTTCATCGTGGCTAATGTTATCGAAACCTTTAAGCCAGTTCCCTTCTAAGCCAGTTGAGCAAGCCTAATTGATCCTTTGATCACGCAGTGGACGTAAACTTCTGACTAAGCTCTAACCCTTCTCCTCCGAGGCTAGTTATTACTCAATTGTCCCTTTCAAATCATTAAACTTGGTATCTAAACTATTCCAGGCACTGAGTGTAATATTAACATTGGAATTATAGTGCTTACTTAAAATGCTTAGAGTTTTAATTTAGTACTCGTAACCTCTGAGTGAATTAGTCATGGCGTGTAGCGACTGATTGAATAAGTCAATACACGTAATGCCTGATATTTTCTGTAATAACTCTCAATGTCTGATTTCACTTAATCTCTGTAACATATAAACGGTTTCATCTATATTACCTGCCAGTTATATATGTATCATCATACTATCGATTTGGCTTAAATATGTTGAGATCAATTTTTCCTATTTAAAATTTCATATCAACCCATTTTTTTCTCAGTATTGGCAGTTGACAATGTAATAATTCAGGGCCAAGCAGAAAATTTTGTACTCGTGTCGTTTAAATTTAGCACCAAATACTGGTGGTATCAATTCAATTATTTTTCATATAAACGTAATAGAATAGTATTTACAAATTTACTTTTATTACAATGGCACGAGGTTGCCCACATGCAATTTTAATAAATGGTATATACTTTTAAAATACGATATAGTGACGAAGGTAAGGTTACATCTTTTCAAAGGTACACCAAAGGCACTAAACTAAATTAAAATAACACAATATACCTGAGATAACTTGAATTCTATTGAAAGTTTTAATCTTTCCAATGATAACAGTTGCATTTTCAAACACTGCTTTGCATCTGAAGAGTCTAGCGTTATATTCATACGTTATTCTGTGCAATATATACGTCGAGTCATGTTTGGTAATATTATAATTTAGTAATGTTGATGCGTCTACAAACTGTGTCTTTTCCATTCTCCAGTCATGTTTTACTTCCAGGGAAATATTTGTGTACCCAGTTAACGAACTGCAGTTGATCCTCACATCATCAAATTCTCGTATTTTCTGCGTTACTGTACCCGCTTTTAAGTTCACAATTTTACATCCTAAAAGACAAAGCAACAAAATCAAATTGAAATATGACTTTACAGAGATCAGATAATAAAGAACGTTTGTATTTGTTCAAGGAAAATGAAACAAACCCGTCAAAATTATGTTAGGTATTAAATAATTAAACATTTCTCCTTCTTAAATTTTGAAAGGCGAATAAATAATCTCAGAAGGTAAATATTTTCTTAACCCTACCTTACATAGGCTTTTTGGCTTATCTCATACAGGGGGGGGGGGGATGGGGGGCTAGTAGACCCGCGGCACTTTGACACACTATAACTTTATATCTACCAATGCAATTAAAACGATATTTAGCACGTTTATAGCTTAACTCTTTTCCAAGAAGTTTAAAAAAAAAAAAATTCAATTTGGTGTGAATGACGTCGTCTATGACTATAAAATGTTGCGCAATGTTCACAAATTTCAAAAATTTTGTGAAAATGCCCTAAAGGATACTTTTTGAATTACTTTTTTATTTTTAAAGGGCTTTTAGTATCTCTAACGTATTTCTACATGTATACGTTGTATTTAGGCAAGATATTTTAGATTTTCAGAGAATTATTTTCCAAAATGTCTCAGATTTGAAACGACCGAAATGGTTGCTTACTTATAATCCAATGGTTTTTATTCATTTTGAGCATTATGAATGAAAAATATCCTCCAAATATCAAAAATGTAACTCTTAATTCACTGTTGGTACAAAATTCATCAAAAGATATGATTTTCTTATAATCATCTTGCATATATTGTTATACAAGATTCTCTAGCAAACTTGGCGTTATTGCAGAACATATTTTTTCATTTTTTGCGAAATCTCAAAAATAAAATTGAATTTGTCACTTCAAATTTTGACAATACGAAATCGTTAGTACAAAGTTAGAAAAGAAAATCTAAGTTTAAAGATATAATAATAATGTTTTGCAAAGAAAAGTAACAAAACAAAACGGCAAAAAACTCGACTATGGGTCAACAAAACGCCAATATCGCAAAATTTCCAAAATAATTGTAAAAAATTTATTCATCAATTTATTCCTAGTAAATTTTCTAGGGGCTACTTGCCCCGCCCTCCCCCCTCCCATGTAAGATAGGGTTAATACTGCTACAATGTTATAACAGGTATATTTAATGGTTTTATGGTACTTCTATATTTCATTTTATCATAACAAAGTGTAAGCGGAAAAAAATCTAATCCAAAACCTTTATACCTATTTATAGTTTGCATTTTGACCTCTTCCTTGACGCCGAAAAAAGTTTGCAAAAGGGAAAGGGGTTTTTGGAGACTTCACCTGATCATTCAATTCCCAAAAATGTTACACGCAAATCAATACTGTCTCATAGTAGTTGAAGCCTCATACAAGTGCCTGATTTTATAATATTTATAAGTTAGAAGGTTTTGGTAAGCAAAGCTCTTGTGCAGCGTTTCACCAAAATTCTCCTACGCCGTTTTATTTTGCTCTTTAATTAAGTAATTATTTTAAACATAAAAAGAATTTGAATTTATTCCACGCTAACGAGTATTTTGTAAGCAAAGTTACTGCAGTGATATTTCACTTAGCTTAAATAATTTGCGATAAAAGAGGAAATATTTCTGCAAAATATCAATTTGAATAATATCTTGACCACATAACATTGCCAGCGCATGCTCAAATATGATCTGATGATATTTTATGAAAATGCAACAAGCAATTTAAATGTGTTGAAGAATATGCCAGTTTTTAAATAAGGTAGGCCAAAGTTAGTGACATAGGTCTTCAATATTTCCAAGAAGCAAAATAGTGTGAATAAAGCAAGGAAGGAATACTAGCGATTAATAATTTTAAATAACCTTTACAAGCTAGATAGTCCATGATGATGTGAAAGGTGAATAGTTCATTGACAAGTTATTATAAGTAAAACGTCAAAAGTGGAAGCTTTACTGACAGCGTTACATATAACGTTGTCAGTGAAGTTTCCACATTTGGTGTTTCACTTATAATAGCCGATGACACGAGATGATATATGAAGAACAATTGCTGAACCATGGAATTTATCATGTCACTTTTTGTTGTAGTTTTAGTTATAGGAAGTGCAATAACTGTGAAATTTTATTTCTAATGCAATTTAATCTGACATATCTTCGACATACCTCCACGTAGTGACGAGGCTGATGTTACCCCCTTAATTTTTAAATTGCTTGAGATATAGCTGTACACATGTTTCATTTTTTTGCATTAGGAAAGAATTCAGGTGAATCAGAAATGTAATCCTTCAATATGATGATGCCATTTTATATCTAAAGTTGCAACATGAAATAAGTGTCTATATTATATTTATGCTAACGCAAAGATATCTATGTAAGTTGTTAAACTTTTGTAAGAAGAAGAGTCCTTTACTTGCCTACTACTCCGAATATCACCATTAGGAAAAGAATGCATGTCTTAACTACCATTGTTGAAAGTGACGTGAATACAAAAAATTGAAACTCTCCAATTCTAAATTAACGTCAGTCATTTTCAATAATAATCCGCTCATACTTGGCTAGAATAGGTGTTATCCAAGGCAATTTTTGTAATGCAAAATAATTTGACATGACATTTCTCCACTTCGTGATGTTGCTGATGTCGACATGTTTTATGTTACAAATTAGGAATTAATACAGATGCCATATAAATATAAGCCTGCCATACAGTGATCCCTCTGTTTATCCAAAATGTAAAGCTGAAAAGAAGGTCTGTATTGTTTTTATAATAATGCAAAGATATCTGTGTAAGTTGTTGAGCTTTTGTAAGAAGAGGAATCATTCACTTACCTACTACTCTCAATATCACGATCAGGAAAAGAAGGCATGTCTTAACTACCATTTTTGAAAGTGAAGTGAATACAAACAAAATAATCTCTCCAATTGAACGTTAGTTGACACCTTTTAACTTTGAATTAAGATTGATGTCTTCATGGAATCTTTTTAATGAATGTGATTAAGCACTTATAGTTCCACAGCCTGTATAAAGAGAAGAATGAACGATTAGTAATAATCTTCTATGAAAACCAGTTATCTGTGTTTTCTACTGACTTCTAGGACTTTCTCTGAAACAAAAGTATACTCATCATATTTACCATCTTTACTCTAGTAATGTCGAAAATATTCATTAATATTGACAACTATGTCATTATGTGTTTTTGTAATAAAAGGACATACATACAAAACAACTTTAATGTCTACTTTTTGAGGGTTTTATGTCATGGTCGGGACTGACAACGTCATGAACAAGAGAGTTCCTTGAAATATCGACATTGAATCAAAATCAAGCCTTCGTCGTCACTTTAGCGTAGCTATTATCCAAATTGGATGAGACAAAATAGGTCGTTATTTCAACTTAAATTGCCAGACCGTTAAATTTATTGATGACTGCAAGGTTTTCCCCGGAATCTGCTCTTAGACTAAAGAATGATATAGATTCTTTGCAACACGAAACCTAGAGGTAGTTATAAATGGTAAACAAGGCAAATCTCAACAGTCTAGACTTAACAACTCAACTGAAAATATTGGTATTATGTCCAATGTAATAAAATACTATTTTATGGCAATAATTAACCTCAAATGAAATGAATTACCGACAAGCATTAAAGAACATATAACTATCATACGGTTTCAGAGAGTTCTGCCGAAAAATACAAGCTAAAATCATACACATATCTTAAGTTTATTCATTAAATCCCTCATATTTGACCTTGTTGCTAATAATTTTCACGTAAAGCATCTTCTAGGAGTGACATTGAAATATATCTTACCACTAGCAAGAAAAAGTTTAAAAAAAGCAAAGTAGCGTCTCGTATAAAGGGTGCAAAAGATATTAAGCGTAATACGAGTGGCAGAAATCTTGATAATCATAAGCAATGGCCTACATGCGTCTGTTTTTCAATCCGAACCTTGCTGTCAGCTTCAGTTAATGCATTTTAAGTACATGAATTTGTTACTACGCATAGTGGTATGCTTGAAAGTAACCAAGGTAGCTTTAAGAAGCAAGGTGCATTTCTTGTTTAACAAATGCCGTGCGAAAGTAAAAAAACACTACCTGTGTTCGGTTGGTGTTTACCATAGAAGTCACTAACAATAATTACTTAGCCCTCAGAGTACTGACGGGGCGTCAAATTGACCAAAGAGATGTGTTTTTCTGCACAGCGTTTTAATGAGTAATACCATTGGCATGGAGCTCCCATGTAAATTCATATTTTTAATGGGGCTTTAGAGGTACTACATAAGAATCTTTTCAACCATCATAGGTAAATAACCGCTGGGGTTAATTTGTCCCCTCCCTTAGTAGTTACAAGTTGCAATTGTTTTTGACATCAAATTTTTATTCATCTTGATTCCCTTCACTGTGTGGACCATTATGAATACCAGATATGTTGTACTTTCGCAGTCTTGCACATTTCTTACACATGTGTATGAATTGCCTCATTTCTCCCCTAATTGGTTATTATGTGTTTGGTAAAATTTATCAGAAATTAGCATGAAAGTCGAGTTATGATTCCTAACGAAAACATGATCGAGACAAAACAAAACATTTGTTATAATTTCTTTTATCTATGTCATTTTCAAACTTATTATTGGCAAATACTTGGAGATGTGTAAATTTGCCTAAAATGATACCAAAGGCTTGCGCTACCTCAGAAAATGGTTAAATTTTGAATTTCAATAAACTTGAAAATGTCGCTTGTTAACATCGCACAAAAGTGTTCAAAAAGTCATTTTTACATCATATATACATCCCATTAAACAAAGGATCAACAATACTTTAGTTAACATTAATATCTTGCGAATAATGAGAAAAAATTTTCAGGGGTCATATTGACCCCCCTGTTAGTAGTTAGAGGGTGCAAAAACATTTCAGTACTCTGAGGGTTAAATATATTAAAATCATTTTTGCATACCTTAAAATTCCATTCCTTAAAGCGAAGCAGGAAAATAGTCACATCTTTCCACGCATTTCAAAGGCCTCGTGACACTCTGCTTCAGTCATTATCTTAGAGCTACTAGTATATTAAATGCTTGAAAAGACATTGAATAGTGTCTTGGAAAGCCCATAGAATCAGTGTGACATTTGACTTTGTATACGAACGTGTTTCTGGCGTCGATGTCTTGCATATTGTTGACACCACCTGCAGTAAATATTTTCATTACAAAAGGATGCGAATGGTCATGGGTGAGAAGTTGTGCGAGGTCAGTAATTGCTCAAGCAACGTAAAATTTTATCAACACAGTGTACAAATGCTTTTTTAACTACGCCAAATTCAGAGCATCTACATCATTGTTATGACGGCGCACCAGTTGCTTACGCTAGAATGAATTCTGTAAATGAGTAGCGGAGAACAGATTCTAATCTTAGCATGATTAATACCCTTAGAACGGCAATTTCACATAGATTAACATATTTCATACACAAACTTATCTGGTTTTGCAAAAAGAAAGCACGTACAAAAACGTCGATAGGGGAACAATCATGGAGTGTTTGCCACATATTAGGTTCAACTAGGAAAAAATTAAAATGTTAGCATGTTTGGTACAGTTAGAACCGTAAACGTGATAAAGACTAATATACTATATAATGAACTTTTCTGATTTGGGCAAAAAATAGCTTTTACATTAAAGAGACTGGGTACAAGTACAAATTTCATTCGTGCCACATGTCTCTGGAAAGCTATTGCTTCGCTAAATATTGTTTACTGAAAGTTAATGTTTAAAAATCGACATATATTAAATTGTAATAAGCTTTAGGAAGTTATCTTATTATTTTAAGTGCCTTTACAGTGACATCCCATTTGAAACATGCTTGAACGCCTTTTCCTGCAGAGGAATTTATCATTATCATACATTGCTAACGTTTCATCATTAGCCGTTGTTCATGCCACTGCTGGCAGATGACCTCCACGAAGTCCTCCATATTTATCTGCCCTGTGCCTCAATGTCACTGTTGCTGTTATTTTGATTTCATCTCTGCAGCGCACCTTTGCTCTCCCTCTGCTGACGTTCACGAAAACATAATAAAGTGATTAAGGTGAATGGTTACTCATTATCCTCGTCATTCTATTGAATGTCCTGATTGCCATTTTGGGTTTCATGTGGCTGCTCTAACTCTCTTTCTGCATGCTTTCCTGTCTGATGTAATCCATGAGATTAATAGGGGTAAAATATATCAAAATGTACCTTGTGGGATCACGGCTGAGGGATATCTAGGGGCTGGCCGCGTCAGATTCTCTTATCAAGTTATAGCTCAACTCACTCTTCTTTCACAGCCAAAAGATCTTAAATGCTTTGATATGACAAACATTACTCTAGTAAGCTCGCGGCTGTGAATATTATTTAATAACTTTTGAGTGTTTTCTTCTAAGTTGCTGAAACTTTCTGACTTTTCCTAAATTTTATCTGGCAAACGTTTTGATAAGAAAGATTTGGACGTCATGGCCTGTAGTCTGGTCACGTGACCCTGATTAAGAAGTTGACCAAATCTGGTGAAAACTTTCAAAGGGCTATAACTTCAGATTTTTTTAAAAAATTTGGCCAATGTTTTGTCGGATGATCTTTAATTAAGCTTCGAAAAGAATACCATAGAAAAAGAAAAGCTTGTCACCACCGGGGATCGAAACAGTTTTCGAAACTAACATTTAAATCCTCTCTTCTCAATGATACTTTGATTAAGTTCTTAATATAATTCAAAATCATTAATGCTAATAAAGAGATCATTGGCACTAATTAGGGGATAATTTTTAACTTTAGGGGACGTTATATTCCATTCCTAACTTTATAAATAAATTTGTATCTTTTGAAAAGAACGAGCGACCACCGAGGAGCGAATCCGTGACCCATGCATCCGAGGCATGCGCTCTACCAACTGAGCTAGGTGAACTCTGATGTTAACATCCTCTATTTCTCTACTCGCCACATGAGCTCCCAATGATCAACCGGTGGACAACTACATCTAGCTCAACGTAATTGGAGACCAACCTCTCTTCGTCATGTGACTTGACCGAGGAAGAACTGACCTCTGGCCCGTCATCAATGCAAAGGCCATTTAAGTTAGAAGGTATCATCACAAAAATTGTATCTAACAACTATGGAGAACGGTCCCAAATACATAGATAAGGCTACATGGCATTTAAAACAGGTAAAATCACACGTTATTGTTTAGAAAAAGAATGCATATCTTGGGACATCACATTTAAAGTGATTTAGCTGTGATCGTTGAGACTTCTCATGTTCACTATTGGTTTCTTTATTTGTTATAAATACTTGTGTGTCTCAGGGTTTTAGAATAGCAAATTATTCTGAGGCTCAACGCAGATTCTAGGGTAACTCTTGCTGCTTTTAATTGATGAAACAAAGCGTAGCAACTTGTATTCCATGCCGGTAAGATTTTCATCCCGTAAACATGTTTTTGACTTAACTACCTTACCTTAAAATAGTAACAAAAATAGATCTTTTACCAAAAAGTTTACTACTAGGTCTGCGGCTGTGTCAGTACTTTGCAAATCACATCTTGTTACGAACTACGGTATTGCCTCCGGTCAAACATTAATTGTTAATTAGATAAGATACGTTAAGAATATCTTATACTTTCTAAGGTTTAATGTCTCTAAAAACGTAAAAACTGATGCGTAGATCTCTCGCCGAAATCTTCAACGTGGGAAACATACTCCATATTCCACATATAGAATGCAAAGAGTCACATCATCAATATAACTTCACTACGTTTTAAAGGGGTTTTAACTTCTAAAGATTGGCTTCAAATATCAAGAAAAGTCACAAATTACAAGCCATTAGAAAGAAAAGTTTGCTTTAGAAAATTGAGTTCCGATTCTAATTTTACATCGGAGCAAATCATGAGAGCGGTGAACTAAATTTTTGATGAGGTTAATCTTCCGTGTTTTGGGGCAGAACGAATTCTAGGAGATATATTGGCCGGAAAATGTTGGTCTTCTATATACGCTGTTACGGAATTTAGTGCCCTCTTTTTCGATCAAAACATCAAGGAACAGTAGTGAGTTGTTGTGTTCCTTCTCAGAAGTAAATTTTAGAACTTGATGTAAAGCCTGATTCACATAGGAGTAAAGTCCGTCTGGCATGTTAAAGGCTGGTTTTCCTGGATGCGAACGCTACTACTTGGCTGTGAAAGTTTAAAATTTGATTGACATATGCTAAAGTAAAAATCGTCGGAAAGTAACACAAATTTTTGTTCTTTTCCGACGAGTTTTCTCTAGTGGTTTCCGACTACCACTTGAAATGCTGGAAGTCTTTCAATCAAAGACCCCTGATGAGCAGTGGGCCCGACATGAAAACTACCCTAAATAAACAGAAAAACCACGAAACAGGCTAACTAATAAATAAAGGGCAGCTGGGGCGTCCAAGGGCAACACCCCTCAATTTGTGCTACCAGGCAGAGAAGCAAGCCATGAGGCAGGCTCAACCGCCCAGTAGGACCGCCTCTCGCGGATTATGGCATAAGCATCTGTCATCAATGAGAACAGATACTATATCCATTCCTTGCCAAAAGGCCGAGAAATGCTGGCGCCTCTTTTGTTCTGTCGCGGAAATTCTATGATGACGATGACAAGTGTAAATTTTGACAGCTATTTGATATCAAGGGGAGATCAGGTTTTTTAGCAAGCACGGCGGTCGTATCTTCGGCGTGATAATTATTTTTCGAAGTCTGCAGAGCAAAGTTTCAATATCAACAAAATGGATGTAAACCCCGTCAATAAATTTGTGACGTGAAATGCTTCGTTTTGGTTATTTGCGCTTGCTATGACTGGATCGGTTATGTAAATCAGCAGAAGTAAATTAAAACGATCTCTTTGTTTGCTCCTCCTCTCAGACCTAGCGACAGATTTTACTCCTATGTGAACCAGGCTTAAAGAGTTCGGTGGAATGCAAAATTCTAAGCCACGTGTTAGGACAAATTCTTCGGCGTCGTGACTGATCAGAAAAATTTTGGATGTGATTTTTCGTGTTACCTATCACACTGCGGAAACGTTTCTTTAGAGGGAGGTTGACGTTTTTAATGTGTTGTTGAATTGTTTATTTCTGTCATGTTGATGACACATTTACAATATTTGAAAGGGAGTCAGAATGCGACGAATTCCTCAAAAACTTAAACAGCTTACACCAAGCTCTAAAATTTACTTTTGAGAAGGAACACAACAACTCACTACCCTTCCCTGATGTTTTAATCGAAAAAGAGGGCACTAAATTCCGTACCAGCATGTACAGAAGACCAATTGCTTACATGGTATTTTTCGGTTTTGGTAGCATTGACAAGTAGGTTATTTTCTTTAAGCATTTCTGGAATAATTTGTTTGACTTGATGTATTTTTGATTCATTTGTTCGGACATACGTAATATCATCAGAATATTTTGGGTCCACCTCGACTTTATGTTGGTCTCTATCGATTAGCAAGTCGAGAACTGACCACAATGGCTTGCTGCAGTCGATTTGTTGGATATGAGGTGGAAGAGGTTTGATTGAAAAAGCGAGATAAATTATAAAACGTAGTGCTGACAGACAATCTCCTTGGCATATACCAACAGAAGTTTTAATGTCGCCAACGATATTGTTTCCTAGCCAAACATTTAGAGTGACGTCATTGATAAGTATGTGCATCATGTGCAGCTCACAGTCAGGATGTTCATCAATGTTCTACGATCCACTGTGTCAAAAGCTTCGGACATATCTAGCATCAGAATGAAAATGTCATAATTCACTGATATGATAGCTTTTTCAATCAAGGTTTTAACTGCAAACACATGTTCAGTGGTAGGCCGTCCACTCCGATAGGCTGCTTAAGTAACAGGGATATGAATTTTCATTCGCTCCCAGCATCAGCCAATAAGAGCGAGTGTCAGGATCTTTCGAAGAACAGACAGAAGTATGATAGGCCGTACATTGACTTACTCGTTCTTTTTAGGTGGTTTGGTAGTGGGTTCAGAATACCATTTCTTAAGGCGTTTGGATATTCACCTGTCTCGCTTGTTTGATTGAGGGGGCTCGCTATTTGTTCATGGATTTCACCACTACTATATTTGATGTATTCAGCATGTACTTCATCAACTCCCACTGCTTTGTCGTCTTTAAGTTTAAATTTCAGGTCCGTCAAAAGGAGGGTTCATTTTCACTGGTGGTATCGGTTCAGGTACATAATTCGATGAAAAAAGTTTTGTGAAGTATTGTGTAATTATCTGCATTTACAGGCGTAGAAACATAATTTTACCAGTGTTTTTTAAGTATTCATCGTGTTACCATGGCAAGGAATACAATGCAGATGGTGCCCAGCTTAAATATTGGATCGATGCAGTCTTTACTAAATGTTCACTCAGTAGTTAAAGTGCCAGTGCCAAAAGTAATACTTTAAACGATTACACAGGTAGACTAGTAAAAACACAAACCACATAGATGCTGATTATTTTTGCAGGGTTTAACAATTGCAGCACTAGGCAAACAAAGCAAGTGTAACCACGTTTTGATTATTTTAATGATGGCTATTCAAACGTGTTCTTGCATATTATGGTGATATGGAAGCTGTAGTATTATTTTAGCAAGATTTTATGCTGGAGTACCTGTGAAAAATTTTGGAAATTCTTGACAGTAAAGCAGAAGACAGATGTATATAGTCTGACGTACGCAAATAAACACTGCAGATAAAACTGTATTTAGTGGCTTCCCATGGCATGCCTTAAAATTGGAAGTATTAGTAATATATATTGCTTGATGACGTGTACAGAAAGGGAAGTAAAAGTCATCATAGTTCTAAAACAGCGCTTATCTGTACTTAATTTTAGGGGGTGAGTGTGAGTGGGCAATATACTTGTACTTTTATTTGGAAAGCAAACATTTCAAATATGAAGTAATTGTTACAGTAGATAATCAAGAAGAGGACATGATTTAATTGAGTGGTATTTCTGTGAAGCATTGTGTTCCAGGAACTCTTCTACACTTTTGCTGTCACTGATATTTGCTTTTTCTGTTTTACGCAGCTGATCAATAAATAGTTGTAGTAGGCCCCCCTCCCCTTCATTAATATTTTATGTGGGATTATATATGCTGCATTTTGGTTCTTTTCGACCCCCTTTTTGCTGTTAAACAGATTAATAGAGTCATAGGAATAGAACTGTATGTATTCACTGTACCACCTTCCCCGCAGAATATATCAATGCTTTTTGAATATCTCCATAAAATGGGAATGGAATTACTTAGCAGCTGGGACAGATGAATCGTTTTTTTAAATTTTGGTGACATTTTAAAGTTAACTGGTGGTAAAGGAGTCCAAAGTATTTTTTTGTCGTATGTTGTTTGTTGTATGTCTTGTAACGTAAAAATATCGCCTTAAAATGTCGCAAATTTACATCTACAACAAAAGGTGTGACAAACAGCAAGAGGGGGATAGGTACAGGTAGCGTTTACTTTTCAATCCAAGACGGTTGGTTGTCCATACCAATCCATATCAACGTTTAGTGTAAATGGCTTAAAAATGGTAAAGTTGTCATATTGGTCACATCACGATGCCTCCACGCGTTATTTTTTGAGCATGACAAGTAAATTAAGAGACGCTATGTTCACAATCGGATTTTGGAGTTTCACCGTTAATAAGGAGCTAGTTCACTGCATGCTTGATTCTTGGCAATAGGATTCAAAGGTCTAGTGCAAATCAGAGTAATTCAATCAGTCTACAGAATGAACACTGCAAAACAAACGCGTTAACAAATCTTTTGTATTACGAAAAATGAGTCAGGTTTTGACTCGAACTTTCAAGGCTCGCTTATGTCTTTTAACGTAAAAAATATCGCCTTAAAATGTCGCAAAATTTACCTGTCAGACTCTATCGACCATCCTTTGCGGGTATTACTATTTACATTTGGATCTGAGCTAAAATTTTGGCATGCTGCTTCTTTGAAGCGAGCGTAGGCACCACAAACTACGGCCAGTTGTTGGAATCGCCATAGCAGCTCTCGAGCAACTAAGATTCCCCGCCGAATTTTGCGCGTACCATGGCGGCACTGGAGCGCGACTTCTGGTTCCAGTCCTTTATATGGAGTTCGATGGATTCTAATTGCTGAAGTTTTACCGAGGTTAAAATACAAACAATGACAGACCATGCAGAAACACTCGGAAAACCAAGAAAGGGACCTGATAAAATATATATGATTTTTTTTGTTATTATTTAATTCTGTCACAGGAGCACAGCGGCTAAGTATGAACAAATATCCTTCACCACGTTTAGTTATGCTTATCCACCGTAGCCTAGTTTTCTCGTAATAGATAGAACGTTAAAACAGAATATGAGAGTACATAAATGTGGTAAATAAAGTTCAGATAGGCTAAGCTTTATTAAAATAGTGTATCTTTATCTGCTTCTTTACTTTTAGGCAAGGAATAGGTATAATATCTGTTCTTATTGATAATTGTTCGAACGATCCGTGAGAGGTGGTCCTACTGGGAGTTAAGCATGCCTCAAATTGCTTTTCTGGCCTAAAGCCGAAATTGAGAGCAGTTATCCTTGGACGCCCCAACTTGCTCTTATTTGTTAGCCTGTTTTGTTGTTTTACTGTTCGTTTAGGTTAGTTTGAAAATTTGGGCCCACTGCTCATCAGGGGTCTTTGATTGAGATTGTGTCTTTGTTTACTGTGTTTCAATGCAGAAAGTTACAATAACGTACTTGACGGTGACACTGGTGCTGTTGGCCCTGATTGTGATGGCAGTGCTAGTAATAATAGTAGTAGTGATACTGATGGAAATAACCATGATGATAATGATGATTTTTCTCATAGTAAATAATTTTTTTGAGGACAATCATACTGTTAATTATTGTTAAAATACAATCCTATTTGAGATCAAAACTTTCTCGCCATGTAAATATGTTTCATCCCCAAAGTTGTTTTGAATAGCATTGAATTGTCAGATTTAGCCTGTTTGTTGCTTTTTTATTTCTGTTACCATTATCCTCTTTAAACTATCCCATATTTACTTGGAAGTGCAGAGACTCAAAATAAGTCGTTCTGAAGTTCATAACACATTTGAACCAGTTGCTGAGGATTGTTCCCCACTTGTTTCGAATATCAAATATTCAATTCATCTAAACCTGGTAAGAGAACTACCGGCTTGGGCATCGGTGATAGTTGTCTTTTAGATATTCTCGAACCTTTTTAACTCGCGTACTTTCACCCATTCGTTATAAGTCCTGTTGTCATACGTTAATGACATCATTGGATTAGGATGTATCTGAATACCACATCAAATAATCATGAATATATTACTTTGTTCTTTCTCTTAAGAACTACATTTTACTCTCCGCAAAACTTACCAATTGCCAATAAGAATTCAACCTCTTATGTTGATTTTCTATCATCAATTTCAACGCCCTTTTTACGAGTTGAGATGTATGCACAAACATTCGAATGAATGTCAATGAAATTCGAAAAACTTAAATGAAAAATACAGCAACTGCGATATCATCATATCATTATGGGTGTAAAGCTTTCGAATATGAACATGCAAAAGTACTTTGAATTTTTTCATTATCTTCTATCATTCACTATTGTGCTACAATTATTTGAAAATACGAAAGTATGAGAAAAGGCGGACTGGAGAGTAGCGCAAGGACAGCGAGAAGAGAAAACTTAGCATTAGCCTAATTAGCCCTTACGTTTTATAAAACGATATTTATTACATGTAAGTAATTTAATAATTTCAGAATTTGACACCTGTTGGTCATTGATCATTTTTGTAAAGGAACATTTTAAACGGCAACTAAAAATTGGTTACCATTCTAAGTAGTTTTGGTTTATTAAACAACATATAGACCTTACGCGGTCGCTAAAAGGCAATTCAGAAAGTTCTTCGATATAAATTTCGATTGTCAGACTATCCCCCTTGCTCCGCCGTTGTCTGAATCCTACAACATTCCTCCTCGTTGGGTGTCCAATTATCATCTATAAAAGTACCTTTCTCAGAAAAGGAAAAAACAAAATTGACTTCCAAACCTTCCAATCAGACATGTATGGTGTTAATTTCTCATTCAAGTTCGGGTAATACATTTTGACTTGACTTGATAGCGTAAAATCAATCAAATATCAAAGGCCCGTACTTTCGTTACACTCCTTCGTCTATGT
The DNA here is from genome assembly GCA_010016025.2 of Alatinidae sp. Z8VKAUB7J3. Classification (NCBI taxonomy): domain Eukaryota; kingdom Metazoa; phylum Cnidaria; class Cubozoa; order Carybdeida; family Alatinidae; species Alatinidae sp. Z8VKAUB7J3. The sequence goes on along the minus strand of JAAAKM020006971.1, from coordinate 15,810,145 downwards.
CCTGGTTTGTTTTTTCTCCAAACCAAGGTTTCATACCAGCTCCTCCGATAAGCAATGCAGGCTCAGCGGTTTGCTATTTAATCAGACACATTGGTCGGCTTTATGGACGTACTGCATTAAGCTCTCCTAATAACATATCCATGTTTTATGATGCTGCTTATGTCATTACCCCCGTCTATGGTTTACCGTGGAAATGTATTCGTCATAAATTCTACGAAATTCTACATCGCAACGAAATTACAAGAGTGCAAGAATCACCATGCTGTTAGGCGAGAAGTCATTAGTTATGCCCTTCTCCTAATGTCGCCATAAAAGAAATGGCTTTTATCACACACTGCTGCTGGTGCTGTGAATTAAGGGTCGGAGTACTCATAATTGCTACAATTAGTATCATCCTGGCTATCGGAAATATTGCAAACGGTGTTCGTGATCTCCAAGGACTACCTAAAGCTCGAGACTATGTCAACAAACATCCCCACGACCTCACGAAATATGGTTTAACCGAGGAGCTATTTGACACACTAGAGGCCTTTACTTATGTTGGCATTATTATGAGCGCCGTTTCTTTGATATTATCGGTCATCATTACTATCCCAGCTTCGTATCCTCTACGAGAAGATGGTAAAAAGTACCGTGGCACCTTAATCCCTTGGCTTATCTGGGACATACTTGGTGTTGTCTTCTTCATTGTATATTTAATATGGATGTTTGCCAAATTTTCCAATATTTGGGTTGCAACGATTATTCTTATCATCTGTATCGTTACCATTCCAGTTTCACTGTATTTTTTTCTTATTGTGATTGCTTTTTACATCGAATTAGACGAGGTACAAGTTGGTACTTTTGCAGAAGTGGTGCCTGCTTATATCTATCCACTACCACAGGAACCAAATGCATACTCTGCACCACCTCCATATAGCAAAGAAGATGTTTATGCAACCAAGATATGAAAGAGGAATATCGAAAATGGCTACATGAGAACATGGCAGTGTGTAAATTGCATTTGAGAATCGTTGTTGAAAACTTGCACAATAATTCTGGTTGAAAGCCTCACCAGAGACTTAACAGACTGCATCGAATGGATTGAATTTTCCAGAGCAGATAACCAGATGGTAAGAGTTTTCTCAATATAAACCATGTACGCCCAATCAATTGGACTGAAATTTGTTTATTATATCATTGTCTTTTGAATAAATCAAGCAGCATTTTAGACATTCATTCGTCTGATTTTGTAACTGAGTTTACATTCACAATATTTTTCAATACTTGAATACATGATTGATATTGAAAAATTTAAAAATAACTTTTAATATCAGATTCATAAGTTAAACCAAAGACGCGTCTTTGGTTTAACTTATGAATCCGCTATTAAAAGATGTTTTTAAATTTTTCAATACATTATAGGGACCGATGATGGTGATCCAAACACATAATTTTATAATTGTATAGTTTTGGAGAAACAACTTTGTTATAGCTGACGTACCTAGACGCATACATGGGTTTTTGAGATTCAAAAGATTGTTGGTGGTATAGAATCGAAACTCAAAATAAGTAGTCATATTGTAGGCTGAAAAGCTCAATTCGCATGACTACTCATCAGAACCATAGATATAATTGGAAACAATGAAATCGAAATTTTCAATCGTAAGAAAGGCACAAACGCTGATTGAAAAAAAGCTTATAAACCTACAACAAGAATCGTTCATTTCGAGGTATGCTTTTGAGCTTGTTTGATGACCGAAGAACTGTCCAAGAGACTTGCACCCATTGAGATTAATCCTCAACAACTTCTCTCTGGAAGATATCCCCAAGATCAGTTTTTCAACGTAAATTGATAATAAATTTCAGTGACAAAGATAGATACAAAGAATCTGCTCTAAGATCATATAGGTTTCATAGTGAGTAAACAAGCTTTTTAACGGTGTTTGATAAATCATTCACACATAAATCGTACACTCAGTTGCAGACACTTACCAACATGATTACAATCGGGATTTTTCGGTTTTTTAGATGTAACTACAGGAAAAAATTTTTGCCTGTAAATGAGCAGATAGTGTTAAAGAACTCTGTGTAAACTTTACTTTCGAACACTATCAACAAATTATGTGGACGGGGAAGATACCTGATATCGATGAGTTGGAAACTCCTTACTACAAAGACGTACGTGATTTTCTATAAAACGATAGGATTTCGCAGAGATTTCTATCCAGTTAGTAAAATAATTTGGCAAAAGTGTACGGGACATTCTGGGAGTGGTTTACCCCTCGGATATCATTAAATGCACTTTCCGAATCGTAGATGATCACTCCACCCAACATAGAATGGACTTTTTCCTCAGTATTGTGCACAAACTTGCTTGTTAAAACACTTGTGTAGCATTTATAAAATCACAGCATCTCATCACCAGTTTTGTTATAATGTTGCCTCGCTTTCAATATATGTCATTAATTACGTAATCGAGTAAAAACACATACAAATAGTGAAGACTTTTTGTATAAATCTATTATATTTAAATGAGTATCTTTATAGCGAGTCTGGCTTGATGTCGACATTTTTCCAAGTAGCCATGTGCAGCTGTATGATTACAATATAAACGTAAACGCATCAAAGGAGTAAAGTTTTCAATAAATCTAAAGTATTTCAAAAAGAGCTTGCTTTCTTTAGTGATGATTATTTACAAATTTTCGGGGAGGCAATCTTCCCTAAGGCAGTCTTCCAGGGGCCACTCTTTCAAGAGAATTCTTTCGGGCGAGAGCAACTCTCATAGTAACACTTGTTTGTACTAAATGTCTGTCATATACCTAGCATACAAATACTGTAGAACGTTGCATAACACTGAATAAATGCCAGGAAATCATAGATAAGTATCGCTAATCATTATTAACTTTCCATGAACACGCGCTATTACCGTTACAAATGCTCCTCTTCCCCTTCCATTCTATCTTTATTTTCTCCTCACCTTTTACGCGTAGGTCACGGGTTCGATCCCCGGTGGTGACATGCTTTTCTATTTCTCTGGTGTTCTTTTCAAAACTAACATTTTAAATCCTCTCTTCTCGATGATACATTCTGACTGAATGGGCTTTGGATTGATGACGGGCCGGATGGCAGTTCTTCCTAGGCAAAGACACATGGCGCAGAGAAAATGATTGGGAGCTAATATGGCGACTAGAGAAATAAAAGTATGTTAACATCGGAGGTCACCTAGCTCAGTTGGTAGAGCGCACGCCGGTTAACCAGCTGCTCCCTGCTACCACGAATCTCGATCAAGTGGTCAAGGCGGGACACTACGATCTTAGCCTGCGAAAGATCTAACCCCTCGGTCGGGTAATAGTAGAGCTCACCTGCACCTGCGTCGTAAAACCACTCCCCCGGCGCATCAAGCTCTGCAAAAATATTTTCAACATAGCGATACTTGGCATGCATTTCTGAACGGCGGTTGTTCTGGAATCCGCCTTCAAGAATAAGCCCGCCACTTTGGTCAGTATCGGCAATCTCATAGTGCATCCCCCCCCACCGACCCTCATGAAGTGCATGGACAAAACCACCAACCGGGTCCTTCCATCGCGCAACACGTTCCGGCGAGATTGCATCGGCAGCATACCCGTTGAACACCGATATGGATGGATCGTAATTTGGGTAACGCGCCCGAATTTGCTGCTTCCCATCAACAAACAATTGGTCAAACTGCTCACCCGGGACCTTTGCCCTGAATAGCTTTTGATTGTATTGCTGCCATTTAACCTGCAGCAGTTCGCCCGCGCTTAACACCACGGTTGCGCCCGCTGCAGGCCTCACTACGAAGGGGTTGCGCTCACTGCCGGAAAATTCCGCCCCCAATAGGACAGGTTCCTCCAGATAATAGGTGCCACCGGAAATTTCTACTACCACCGGTATTCCCTTAGCGAGTAATTCCCGGGATTTCTCAAGGGCAGAGGTCAAACTGTAATCACCGGATCCATCCACTGGTTCGCTCGAAACACTTAATACACGGTATGAACCGACAGTATCAGAACCAGTATCAACAGGTGTATTATCTTTATTGCAACTGAACAACGCTGCAATAAGCAAAATTGCAACGACTTTCATTGTGGGCATCATGGCGAATACTCAGGCATATGTGACAGAATGAATGATCGATAAAAGAGGGCGGTTGGAAAACCACCCTCCCGGAAAGGCCTGACTTTAGAATTTTGCTCGAACGCCCAGCGTCAAACGGCGACCGACGTCTTCCAGGCCTCTGTTAATGCCCAATGAGTTGGTTTGTACCAGCACTTCATCGGTCAGATTAAGCGCTTCAAAGACAACAGATATGTAATCCGTCACATTAACGCTGGCCGAGAAGTCCAGTTGCTTATACCCATCCGTGAAAGACCCGTCACCAAAATGGTTGCTGCCGTTATTCACAAAACCGTCACGAAAATTATAGGCCAGACGAGCGCCAAAACGGTCATTCTCGTAATAGGCCACTAAGTTATAACTGGTTTCCGACAAACCGTCCAAAGATAGAAACGGTCCGTCTTCCGACGCTTGAATATCATCCGCGTGAACTACCGTGAAGTTAGCCATCCAACCAAGGCCGCCAACAACAAAATCCAGCGGCTGAACCCAGTTAATTTCGAAACCATACAGGTCAGAGCCAGTACCATTATCCGGCAGGAATCGGGTAAATGTGGCCGCCTGAGGATTGTTGCCGTTGATGTCAGCAAAGGTTACCGACTCTTGCCGCGTTGAGGAGACAACAAAGGAATCGATAAACTTGGCAAAGGGCGCTATAGACAATAGTCCGCCGTCCCCATAATACCATTCGAAAGACAAATCAATTTGGTCCGCCAAAAAGGGATCTACGTTGGGGTTGCTGGAACTGATCGTCCTGACGTTCACATTAATACTGGTAGCCGGCGAAAGTACATTTAGGTCCGGACGCGACATAACCCGCGCCATGCCAAAACGCATGACGACGTCATCGGTAACCTCGTAACGCAAATTAAAACTGGGCAACACTTCCGTATAGGTCCGGCTTACAGAACTCGGAGAAGTATCCACGAAAGTTGCAGCTCCACCCTGGTCAAAACGAATCGTATTGAAGTCCGCTACATTGCCGCTCGACGCCTGGTCCGTCGATACAACACGGATACCCAGGTTCCCTGATAACCGGCCGTCCAGTCCTTCAAAATTAAACTTAACGTATCCAGCCAACACATCCTCCTTGACATTAATCGCCCTGGATCCGCCCTCGGTAATCGAGCCACTTGCAATTAATGTTGACAGAGGGACCGCAGCCAGCAACGTGCTGACATCGGCCGATAACCAGGTAGTAGGGTAATTAGCAGAACCGCCAACCGCATCGAGAAAGCCACTTGGATTGTAAACAGTCAGGTAGTCGCCGGCATCGAAACTGCCACCCTCAATATTCGGGTCAAAGGTTTCTCCCAGCAAGCCCGCCAGGGTTTCAGCACTTACCCCAAGAAAACGGAAGCCATTAAATTTTTCCCGCGAACTGTACTTGGCACCAAATTCGATCTTGTTAACCCTGAAGCTATCGGAGAAACGCCAGTCAATATCACGATCAAAGTCCAGACGAGCATCGAGGTTTTCATCTTCGGTCGGCTGATTCAGATTACCATTGAAACCTATCGATCGGAAATTGGAGCCGTCAAGGGCATCAAAACCCGCTGCATATTGAACTTGCGGAATGCCCCCAGGGTTATTTCGAATATCGTAGGAGGCATGCGCGCGACCGATTACCTCGTGTGAAAGCGACGTCCGAGAGTTTTCAGACTTACCATAGGATATTTCGGCTTCTGTAACCCAACCGCCAAACTGATACTCACCACCGAATGAAAAAACCGCTAATTCGTCTGTGGAATCTGTGGTTCGAGCATTATTTCTATTGTCAACGCCATCGATCTCAAGAAAATCAATCAGCCCGTCAGATCCCAGCGGATCAGTGACAATATTGCTGTCGGTGACGGTACCGACAACATTGGTCCAGCGGAATGAGTTTAACGGAAAGGCCCCGGCGACCTCAAACTCTGAATGGAGTGACTCAACCCAAATATCCAGATTTTCTGACGGTCGCCACTGAAGGGTTGCCAAAAAGGTTTTTCTTTCCCTTAGTTCTTGTAACTGAGAAAAATTTGAGGCGTGATTAAAGCGAAACGTATCATCGGTGTCGCCGTCGAGATTATAATCCAGTGTAGGCGTCGGACCTCGCGAACCCTCAGTACCACGTTCAAGACCAAAGGCTTCAAAAATATGAGATTCCACCGAACGTTTGTCGTAGTGCGCCCCTAAGGTAACACCAAAAGTGCCATCTGCAAAAACATCATTGTAGAGTAGGGAAATATCAGGTTCGGTGTCGCCTGAGTTGTCTTCACGCACGCCTTTAATACTGCTAACGAAGGAACGCTTGCCAACATCCAGAGGGCGGGGTGTTTTTACATTTACAGTTGCTGACAGCGCACCTTCCTCTATGTCAGCGGTGGGTGTTTTATAAACCTCCAAGGCACTTACAAAATCTGAAGGTAGTATGGTGAAGTCAAAACTGCGGCCGCCGGTAGCAGAAGGTAATGTACGGCCATTAAATTGAACGCGGGTAAAGTCAGGACTCAGGCCACGAACAGTCACATCCTCTCCTTCACCACGATTCCTTGATATCTGTACACCGCTAATTCGCTGCAACGACTCGGCAAGGTTCTGATCAGGGAATTTACCGATGTCTTCAGCTGAGATAATATCTGCAACCACATCGAGATTTCGCTTTATCTCAGAGGCCCTTTGCAAACTACCTCGAATACCCGTAACTACTATTTCCTCTACCACCGGACTCGAATTATCCTGAGCATGTGTCATGTTCGCGCCACCACCAAACAGTGACCCCAGTGCCGCCAAAATGCCTATCGATAATTTACTTTTCGTTTTCATGTTACTCCCCTCATTGTCGTTAACCTGCTGATTGTTAGGCGAAATCGAAATAACGATAACGCCCTTCGCGGTCACAACAGCATTAAGGTGAGTACCTTCCAGCAAAACCTTGAGAGCTTCCGATAATGTATAGGAACCACTAAGTGGATTGGTGTTAACACTTGCTGATTCACTAACAGGATAGAATAGAGAATGTCCGGTTTTTTCAGCCAGAATATCCAGCGCCCGGGCTGCTTCCGACGCTGGTATATTCAGCTTGTAAATATTCCCGGCTGCGTATACTGCCGTCGGCCAGATTAACACCACCAACATAATTGCGGCTAAAAATCTGATTCCACACCGCTTTACTCTATTGATATCCAACACCACCAGTCGCCAGCTTCGCTACAAAACTCTGCAACCACTCTCTAAAGAGCAAGCGCGATTGCAAATCCACAAATATTTTTTATATATAATTTTAAGACAGTATAGCTATCTTTACGATTACCGCCCAGACGGCATTACCGGGAAAGATGAATAGTTTGATCGCCAACACGACTCGCCTGGACATTCAGCGAAACCTCTATCGCTTCCAACAGCGCATCCGTATCGCCGATCTCAAATCGTCCGCTAATCAACACATCGCGTAACTCCGGATCGTCGATAACGATACGGGTTGGTACATAGCGGCTGATCTCTGCGATAACCTTTTCCAATTTTTCATTTTTGAAGACAAGTTGTCCGGTCATCCATGCAAGACGTTGATCCAACTCTTCATCCTTAACTTCCTTGAGTTTGGTAGCTGTATCACTGTCAGCTACCTTGGCCTCCTCTCCTTTACTAATCAGGATAACCTCCTGCGCCTGTTGCTGAACATCCCTTGAGGCCGTAACCTCTTCATCCTTAACCCGCTTCGATAGCTGTACCTGACCATCGGTAACCGTTACAACAATATTCTCAGAGGTTAACCTGACCACAAACTTGGTGCCCACAGCCCTCACCTTGCGATCACCCACATAAACAATAAAGGGCCTTTCGGAATCATGAACGACATCGAATAGAGCCTCTCCACGTATCAGCCTGACTATGCGTCTGGCCCCCGAATATTCAGTTTCAATAATACTGTCGGTATTGAGGTGCGCACTTGAACCATCGCTGAATCGCTCGATTCTTTGCTTACCTACGTTGGTTACATAGACTGAGCTCTCCGTGACAACCGATGGGTTTACAGGCATGTCCACCCAGGCAAATAAAGCGATAACCACAATACAGGCTGACGTCAGCACGGGGGACATCCAGCGACTACCCTGCAACAGAGAAAATAGGCTAACCTTTTCAGCTTCGTTTGCGACGGGGACTTCATTCAACAAAAAGTCCATATCACTCCAGATTGAGACCAGACTTTTCAATGCCAAAGCATGCTTGGCGTCCTGCGACAGCCAAGCCTTTAGCGCCCGGCGGTCTGCGGAAGACAAATTACCCCCATCGAGTTTGGCTAACCAGTCTGCCGCTTCTTTATCGATAGTTTCCGAAGTGCGGAGCGGTATAACCTGAGTCTGATTATTCATATCTACTCCTCAACCGCATTTTGGTCCGTTCCCTGGCCGTCGATACTACGGCCATATTCGTCCTGTTGTCTTCTAAATCCATGCTCAGCCTCGTAGCCCTGGGAATACAATGTTTGCTTACACCGTTTGATACCGCCTGATATATATTTCTCAACCGAACTGACGGACACCTTCATTTTTTTGGCGATCTCTGCATGGGAAAGGCCGTAGAACTTACGCAGCAAAATCGCGCGCCGTTGTTTTTCCGGTAACCCGCGCAACGCTTTATTGAAAGCCTCAAATTTTTGCCGGTAGTGCAACTCAAGATCAACCGACACGTCGTCGGCACCCAGCAGGGCGTCATCGATCTCCGTCGCTATTTCCCGCGACTGTTTTGAGAGCCCCCTGATGACAAGGTTACGCGATACGACAAAAAGATAATCCTGCGGGGAGTTGATACGCGCCTTTTCATTGGCATCGTAGACCCGAACATAGGTTTCCTGAAGAATATCATCGACATCCTGCTGCTTGACGCACATCTTCATAACCGAGCGCACCAGTGCATCACGGCAGGACTGGAAGTCTTCAAACACCGGATTTTCTTTGACTTTTCCGCTATGGGACATCAATTCCGCCTTGGCAATGACTCGCAAAAAATTAGCTCATCACATAAAGAGCAGGCAGGTTCGGAAAACCGTAATTTTTTTAGAATAACGAAAATACTTGTCTGGAGACTAACGCCATAGGCGTATGAGAGTCAAATTAACGCCAGTGCTGGTTTTTGACTTTACAAACCGCAGGGTGAAGGTAATTTTGGCGTCCACTCCGGCACGGTGTCCCGAAAGGTAATGTTTTGTTGGCGATAGGAGGTAACCATTTGCTCCACTTCACCGGTATCAAGAACAGTGTCCGCCTTGAAAAAGACCCAATCCACATCCTCCGTATAGGTCCGCGTTTCCGTCGACTCGATTAGCCCATCCGGCATAAACCAGAGATTAAAATTAATCGACATAGGTTGTTCCGGGTAGACATGCCCGCTGTGTTCGGCAAACATCTTACCATCCACATAATAACGGGCTGTTCCGTCCGATACCTGCAACACCAGGGTTCTCCAGCCCTCGTAGCTGCCCTTGATAAAGCTGAATTTATTGTCCTTGGTCCAGGGTTCGAGCTGAAAGGTTTCCCAACTCGTGGACCAAAGGTTCGGCTCCGTACCTTCCCCCCAACCGCCGTTGGCCAGGTACTCAAAATCCAGCTCACTGTAATCCGGGTCCATGGGCGCGCGTAGGGGGCTGATGGTGTAAAAGGTTTCAATAATCACATCGCCGTCGGGCCCCGATACCGGCTCGTCCCGGAAAAAGACCCGTGCCGCATAGGTACCTTCGTAATATTTACGGGAATGGCAGAACTGGGTATGCCGGGTACTCTCTCCCGTGCCGTCGGTAGAAGAGGTCATACGGAGTACGCCCGTGCCGGCACCCTCTTCCCCGCTAACAAAGGAGATACCCTCAGCGGACCACTTCGCCCCCACAATGCCGGGGTGGCCGGTTTCGGTACGTACTTTCCAGCCGTTCGCGTTAAACGCTGCCAGATCGCTATAGGAAAAGTCGTCGAATAGAATATTACCTGTGTTGCCAGCCAAGCTAGCGCCGGTTGATGACTTCTGTTCTACGGTGCACCCCAATTGGAAAAAAACCAGCGATGTGGACACCATAAAAATAGAAAATCTTGTTAAAACATTGTTCATTGATATATCCCAATATAATAAAAAAAATCGTCATACGCTTTCCCCCTCTCTCTAGCATTCTCTCCCAGGAGAGCATAGCGAAAGGCACTAACTATTATTCCCTCTCCCTCTGGGAGAGGGTGAGGGAAAATAATTCGATGAACGGCAGCAAAATCAATAATCTGTGTAATGCTAAACCCTCACCTCAATCCTCTCCCAAAGGGAGAGGAAGGCCATTAGCTAACCCTTCGCAACAAGCTCCGAGTAGATGGCGCGCTATAAATCAAATAGCGGAAAAACCGTATTTATAAACCTTCTCAACCAGCTCCCGTTGCGAGGGAAGTTCCCTGGAAAGCACCTTTACGGTCTCCTCCACTTCCTTGAATTTGCGATTCGCTTCGGCCGCTGCGACGTAGCGAGCCTTAACGTCGGACAGGTCAACCGGATAGTCCATGCCGTAAAGCACGAACAGATAGCTATCCAGCACAAAGGGTTCAAAGGCATAGTCAAAATCGTATTTGCTGGGGACGTGAGTTTTCCAATGTTCCAGCTTTTCCAATAGGCTATCGGGTACGGTTTCCGGCCGGCAATTGTCTATCCAGTAATCATGATCACGCCGTTTCGAAATGCAGTAATGCAGCTTGACGAAGTCAACAGTCTTTTCCCAGCGCAGGGTGTAGATGCTGTTGTATTGCTTTTCAACATAGGCCATATCCTCCCTGTTCTGCGGAAACTGTTCCGCCACCATGTTGACGCCCGCCTCCACCAGGAAAATCGCCGATGCCTCCAACGGCTCAATAAAGGCAGCCGACATCCCCATCGCCAGACAGTTTTTATGCCAGAATTTTTCCCGGTAGCCGGTATTGAATTTTATTTTGCGGCAGGGCAGATCGTCGCCTGCGCGCCCCACATAACCACGCAGTATCTCTTCAGCACGCCCGTCCGCTGTATAGTCTTCACTATAAACAAATCCCACCCCTCGCCTTTCCTTGAGACCGATATCCCAGGTCCAACCGGATTCAAAGGCAGTGGCTATGGTATGGGTGGCAATCGGTGCATCTTCGGTTTGGTAAGGCACCTGCATTGCCATCGCCGTGTCATTGAAGATCACATCCTTGATAGACTGCCATTTGATCTCCAGCGTATCGCCAATTAACAATCCCTTGGACCCGGAGCAGTCTATATAGAAATCCGCAGCAATGGCGCCGGCGGAGTCCGTGCCCACCGACTCGATATAACCGTCATCATCCAGAGAGGCACCAGTCACATTGGCGGAAACGTATTTAACGCCCAGGTTGTTTACGCAAAACGCATGCAGAAACGCAGCGAATTTATTGGCATCCAGGTGGTAGGAATAATTCTGTATTGCCGCATAGGCCGGTGTGGTAATTTTTTTCGGCGCCAGCCCCCGATTACAAATATGCGCCTGGCTCGCGGTCGCCAAATCATAGGATTCATTTTGTTCACGATCCAGCACCCAATAGGGGGCCAGGTTAAAATCGTAGGCTGAATGAAACACAGCACTGAGCGGGTGGTAATAGCCATTTTTTTCTCCCGGCCCGGGCGTACGCGACCAATTGACAAACTCCGAACCCTGCTTAAAGGTTGCGTTGCATTCCCGCATAAACTCGCCTTCATCGATACCCAGGGTCTGCAGGGTTGTTCTCATCGTCGGCCAGGTACCTTCACCAACCCCCAATATGGGAATATTCGGCGATTCAACCAGGGTGATCTGTACAGAATCGCTCTGCCTGGTATTCAACTTTTTCGCCAGCAGGGCAGCGCTTATCCAGCCGGCCGTTCCACCGCCTACAATGAGTATGTGGTTGATTGTTCTGCGCATGGTTTGATCCCGACTATTAGGCAACTACCCGGCCGCAGCCGACTTCAGGCGTAACAACCTGTTTATTCGATTCATTGAGGACAGGGCAGCAAAAACAGCCGGTAAATACCCCGCCTCACGCAGGGATAAAAATTCCTGGTCTGATAGCGCCTGCAGCCGTTCCCTGTCAATGATATAAAGACCCGACAGTTCATAACGCTCGTCTTCGGAAACCTTTACCTCCAGGTTGTTGCTTTTTATCAGCTTTAAATCGATCAGCGATTTGATGAATGCTTCCGTTAACCCGGTCTGTTGTACGGCATGGGCCGCAAACTGGCCGCGTTCTTTCAAGTATGCGCTTTCCTCACCATTTTCTGTAAACAGCGCATCCCCTTCCTGCTCGCTGACCAGTTCCGAAGCTTCGTCGATACAAACCACCAGCCGCTCCTTGTCTTCCTGACCGGCAACAACCTGGAAAGGGTGCGTTCTCAGTGCAAAGGGGGCATATTCCGCACGCCAACCGGCTTCGCTGTAGAAGTAGTTTTCCCCTGGCTTGAGCCCGGTCATCACCGCTGATCGAATTTGACCCGTTTCATGGTCTTTAACAAAGACAATCGGGAATTCCGCGCTGGCAGCCTCAAACTCTGAAACGAACAAGGGAATAAGGTGCTGACCTTTAGCCGTTACAAATCTGTTGTCCCGTTTTATACAGGTTTGTTTGTGGACCTGGCTGTTTACTGGTTTTATAGATGCCATAATAGTTCTTCTTTATTTCTTAACTGTGTGTTCGACTCAGCGTGCCGTGCCTTAGTTCGGTGACGTTCGCCGGCATGATGTAAAATTACGCTCTTTACGACGAAAAGGAAACGAAAGCGCGCGGCCAGCGCCGCACTGGCTAGGCGGCTTCGCGTTGCCCCTTGATCAAGGACATGATCTCCGCCGCGGCGGCCGGGATGTGCGTGCCCGGCCCATAGACCGCGGCGACGCCCTGCGCTTTCAGCTCCGCGTAGTCCTGCGGCGGGATAACACCGCCGCAGATAACCAGGATATCCGCGGCGCCTTGCTGTTTCAGGGCCTCAATGAGGGCAGGCACCAAGGTTTTGTGACCCGCCGCCTGTGAGGAGACGCCAATGATATGCGCATCGTTTTCGACCGCCTGACGCGCCGCTTCCTCTGGCGTCTGGAACAGCGGCCCGACATCGATATCGAAACCGATATCGGCGAAGGCCGTGGCGATCACCTTGGCACCGCGATCGTGCCCGTCCTGGCCCAGCTTGACCACAAGCATGCGCGGCCGACGGCCCTCGGAGGTGGCGAACGATTCGACATCCGCCTTGATCTGATCAAAACCCTCGTCGCCCTCGTAGGCGGCGCCGTAAACGCCGGTGATCGAGCGAATCTCGGCCCGGTGGCGGGTATAGACGGATTCCAGCGCATCGGAGATCTCTCCGACGGTCGCCCGCACCCGCACCGCTTCAACTGACAGGGTCAGCAGGTTGCCGGTCCCGTCACGCGCAGCGTCTTCGAGCGCCTTCAGACTCGCCTGACAGGCGGTCTCATCGCGCGTGGTCCGGATATCGGTCAGCCGTTTGATCTGCGCCTTGCGCACCGCCGTATTATCGATGTCCAGAATATCGATCTCGTCACGCGCTGCCGGTTGGTACTTGTTCACCCCGACGATGACCTCTTCGCCGCGGTCGATCAGCGCTTGGCGCCGCGCCGCGGATTCCTCGATCCGCAGCTTCGGCACGCCGGCGACGATCGCCTGGGTCATGCCGCCCATCTCTTCGACCTCGTCGATCAGCTTGCCGGCTTCCGCGATCAGACTCGCGGTCA
>JAAAKM020006971.1:15766969-15796298 GCA_010016025.2 Alatinidae sp. Z8VKAUB7J3 | reverse complement strand
GTAGCTGCCAGCCAGCGGATCGACAACCTTGGTGATGCCGGTCTCCTCTTGCAGGATTAATTGCGTGTTGCGGGCGATCCGGGAGGAGAACTCACTCGGCAGGGCCAGCGCCTCGTCGAAGGCGTTGGTGTGCAGCGACTGGGTGCCGCCGAGCCCCGCGGCCAGCGCTTCGATCGTGGTGCGGATGATGTTGTTGTAGGGATCTTGTTCGGTTAGTGAGACGCCGGAAGTCTGGCAATGTGTCCTCAGCATCAATGACTTATCGTCTTTCGGCTGGAACCGGTCGCGCAACAGATTGGCCCACAGGAACCGCGCGGCGCGCAGCTTGGCCACTTCCATGAAAAAGTTCATGCCGATGCAGAAGAAGAAGGACAGGCGCGGCGCGAACGCATCCACATCGAGCCCTTGCGCCTGCGCCGCTCGAACATATTCCAACCCGTCCGCGATCGTGTAGGCGAGTTCCTGCACACAGGTCGCCCCCGCCTCCTGCATGTGATAGCCGGAGATCGAGATCGAGTTGAAACGCGGCATATACTCCGCCGTGTGCGCGATGATATCGGAGACGATCCGCATCGACGGTTCCGGCGGGTAGATATAGGTGTTGCGGACCATGAACTCCTTCAGGATGTCGTTCTGGATCGTGCCGCTGAGATTCTTCTGAGCGACGCCCTGCTCTTCACCGGCGACGATGAAGCTGGCCAGCACCGGCAGCACGGCACCGTTCATGGTCATGGAGACGGACATCTGGTCGAGCGGGATGCCGTCGAACAGGATCTTCATATCCTCGACGGAATCGATCGCGACCCCAGCCTTGCCGACATCGCCCACGACGCGCTCATGGTCGCTGTCATAGCCGCGATGGGTCGCCAGATCGAAGGCGATCGACAAGCCTTTCTGTCCCGCCGCCAAATTACGGCGGTAGAAGGCGTTCGATTCTTCCGCCGTCGAAAAACCGGAATATTGCCGCACCGTCCACGGCCGCGCCGCATACATCGTCGCCCGTGGGCCGCGCACGAAAGGCGCCGTGCCGGGCAGAGTGTCGACATGCTCCAAGGATTCGAGGTCGGCCGCCGTATAGACAGGCTTGACCTCGATCCCCTCGAGCGTCCGCCAGGTCAGTGATTCCAAGGGTTTGCCGCGCAGCTCCTTGCCGGCAAGCGCCTGCCACTCATCCATGGACTTCTGCGGAAAGTCAGCCATCTCGACCGTCCCGGTTGCTGCATCTTCCGTCGCTTATATCGGGTTCGGCGTCGTCCTGTCCAATCGCCAGGAAATAATGTTTCCAAAACAATCGGTTAGCGGACAACGGGTGGTGCGTCCACAATGCGCAACTGAGTCATAAGGTCTTCCGCTCGCGCCGCGGCCGACTCGTCAATATCGAGTCCCGCCGCGCGCAAACCCCGTGCCGTCCAACTGTTGCACGTGTTCGCCAAATGGAAACGGCCGGTCGCCGGGTAAAACCGGCTGTCGGGGTACAGGCCCGGTTTCGCGCTGGAATCACCGCTGCGGTCGAAGCTGGCGGCCAGGAAAGCGGTGAGGCGAGCCATATGCGGCACAGCGAGTGCGACCGCCTCGGTGCCCGAACGCGCGCCCAGCGGCGCCCGGTGATGGGGCACGACATGCATGACCGCCGGCGTGGGGATCAGGGCAGCGCGCAAGGTCATGCCGACCGTCGTGCGTTTGGCGGGATAGAAATCGGCGTCACCCCACCCGAACTCCAGATAGCGCGCTTGCGGAAAATCCCCGATTTCCGGTATTTCTTCGGGGGCGATGTCCCGTCGCGCGACCACGATGCCGCTGTGCCACCCGTTTGAGGTGACGAAGACGGTTCCCGGTCGCCCCACCGGCGCCACCGGCGGGTCGCCGGCACACGCCAGCAGCACTAAAGGCACAAGGAACCACAATATGAGCCGCGTTCTGCGCATGCTCGCGATTGTATCGGACTTCACGGCGAATTGGCGCTGCAGAAGTCGTCCGCGACGCGCGCAATAGCGCCCACATGGTTCACGGATTTGTGGATACGCAACGCGTTCGGACTAGCTTAGAATAGCTGAACTCAACCGGATCAGGAGCGGAATATGCGCGCGATGCGATCTCTCTTGGCGACGCTTGCGATACTGGCGTTCGGCGCGACGACCAGTGCGGCGGAGGTCGCGAAACAAATCGATTGGCAGAGCCTGGTGCCGGCTGCGAAACCGCTCGAGAATCCACTGAGTCATCTCCAATGGGAGCAGCAGGCGGAGATCGAGTTCCTCACCACCATCCGCGAACTCTACGCAGAGGGTGCCATCAACAAGGTCGACTACCGCTATGAAGAAGGTCTTGAGATCACCTACAAGCTGGAGAAGATGGGCCTCGACGTCGATGGTCTGGTCGCAAAATTTCAAGCGGTTCAACGGGAAATCCGGCGGCGCAACAACGCCGTCGTCGCCGCGCTGGACGGCAAGCTGATCCGCATGCCGGGCTATGCCCTGCCCTTGGAGTTCGATGGCACCGCGGTGAGCGAGTTCCTGCTCGTTCCCTATGTCGGAGCGTGTATCCACGTCCCGGCCCCCCCGGCAAACCAGACGGTGTTCGTAACCTTGAACCAGTCCTACAAAGCCAACAATCTCTACGATCCGGTCTGGATCACCGGCCGGCTCAAGGTGAAGACGTCGAACAAGTCGCTTTCCTATGTCGACGGGAGCGCCAACGTCGAAGCCGGCTATTCCCTCGAAGGGGTGAAGGTCGAGCCCTACAAGCAGTAAGAGATAATTCGGCGCCGGGGCGCCTTCCCGACCGCGCAACACCATCGTTGTATTGTTATGTTATAACGTTTTAAAACATAACATTCCTGTATCGTCGATTGTGGAAGAAGGATTCATTCTATGATTTGCCTGTCTCCGCCGATTGCGGCGTCGTCCCGTTTGGTCGCAGCCCTTTTTGGAATGGCAACCGCGCTCTCGGTGAGTTCGTATGCGGGTGCCGCCGATCCTCATCAACACGGGGTCGGCCAGTTAAACGTTGCGGTACAGGGCGATCATGTTGAAATCGAGCTGGAGACGCCGGGCGCTGATATCGTCGGTTTCGAGCACGAACCCCGCACCGCGGAACAGAAACGGGCCGTGAGTGATGCCGCAAAGGCGCTGCGGAACGGCGCCGCCCTGTTCGTCTTCCCCGCTGCCGCCGGATGCTCTCTGAAAGAGACCGAAGTCGAATCCGGTCTTCTCGCGGATAACCATGAGAAACATGGCGACAAGCACCACGACGAGAAACACGGTGAAAAACATCATGATGAAAAGCATCACGGTGAAAAACATCACGGCGAAAAACACGACGAAGAGACGCACGCGGAGTTTCACGCGCGATATCATTTCACCTGCAAAAAGCCGGTAACGCATGCCGATCTGCGCTACTTCGAGATGTTCCCCCGCGCGCAGGCGCTCTTGGCACGAACGCTCACAGCAACCGGTCAACACAAGCAAAAACTGACGCCGAAGGAGACGCGGCTGAAGTTCTAGGGTTCCAGTCCGAAAAGCGGTAAAGCTCTTCGAATTCGAACCTGGGTTTTTCACCGATCTCGATGGCCGACACCGCGATCAAACTAACCGATGTCTCCTTCCGCTGGACGCGGGACGCCGCACCCGTCCTCGATATCCCCAATCTCGCGGTCGACGCAGGCGAGCGACTACTGATCCAGGGGCCGAGCGGGAGCGGAAAGACGTCATTGCTAAGCCTGCTGGGCGGCGTCGCGGCGCCGCAATCCGGCTCCGTCGAAATTCTCGGCATGGCCCTGACCGCATTGCGGGCGGCCCAACGTGACGCCTTCCGCGCCGACCGTATCGGCTTCGTCTTCCAGATGTTCAACCTGGTGCCATATCTTTCCTTGGTCGACAACGTCACCCTGCCCTGCCGCTTCTCCGCCGCACGCCGGCGCGCCGCGCTGGAAACGTCGTCAAACCTCGATCAGGCAGCGGCTCGGCTGCTAACCCAACTCGAACTCGATGTCGATGCGCTTGCCGGCCGCCCGGTAACGGAGCTCAGCGCCGGACAGCAGCAGCGAGTCGCTGTCGCCCGCGCACTGATCGGCGCGCCGCCGCTGATTATCGCCGACGAGCCCACATCGGCCCTCGACGTGGACGCGCGGCATGCCTTCCTCGACCTGCTGTTCCGCGAGGTCGAAACGGCCGGCGCCACCCTCGTCTTTGTCAGCCACGACCGCGACCTCGGGAAACGCTTCGACCGTACCGTGCCACTCGCCGACATCAACAGGGCCCCGTGATGGCGATCTTTGCTCTCGCCCTCAATAGCTTGTTGAACCGCCGCGTCACGGTTGGTCTCACCGTGTTCGCTATCGGCGTCAGCGTCATGTTGGTGCTCGGCGTCGAGCGGCTGCGCCATGATGCGCGCGCGAGCTTCGCCAACACCATTTCCGGCACCGATTTGATCGTCGGCGCGCGCAGCGGCTCCATCCAGCTGTTGCTCTACTCGGTCTTCCGCATCGGCAATGCGACCAACAACATCAGTTGGCGCAGCTACCAGGACATCGCAGGCCGCAAGGAGATCGCCTGGGCCATTCCTCTATCGCTCGGCGATTCGCACCGCGGCTATCGAGTGATGGGCACGACGACGGATTATTTCAAACATTACCGCTACAGAAATGGGCTTCCCCTCGCCTTCGCCGACGGCCAACCCTTTGCGGACGTGTTCGATGCCGTGCTCGGCGCGGACGTTGCCGAAGCACTTGGCTACAAACGCGGCGACCCGATTGTCGTGGCGCACGGCTTGGGTGCCGAGGGTTTCAGCAAGCATGACGACAAGCCCTTCACCGTGACGGGCATACTCGAGAGGACTGGCACGCCCGTCGACCGCACGGTGCATATCAGCCTGGCGGGAATCGAGGCGATCCATATCGACTGGAAGGGTGGCGCCCGCGTGCCCGGCATGGCGGTCGGCGCCGACGCGATCCGGCAATTGGACCTGCAGCCGAAAACGATCACCGCCTTCCTGGTGGGGCTGAAGTCGCGGTTGGCCGCCTTCCGTCTGCAGCGTGCAATCAACGAATACCGACGCGAACCGCTGCTGGCAGCCCTGCCCGGCGTTGCACTGCAGGAGCTGTGGGACCTGATGGGCACGGCAGAAGCCGCGCTTGCCGCCATTTCGTTGTTGGTCGTCGCTGCCGGATTGCTTGGCATGCTGACCATGCTGCTGAGCGGCCTCAACGAGCGCCGCCGCGAGATCGCGATCCTCCGCGCCGTCGGGGCCCGGCCGGGACATATCTTCGGTCTGCTGGTGCTGGAAGCAGGGCTGATCACGCTGGCCGGCGCCCTGCTTGGCCTGGCGCTACTGTATATTGGCTTACTGATCGCCGAGCCGTTCGCCGCCACGGAATACGGGCTGACCCTCACCCTCGGCCTGCCATCGGCACGCGACATCGCCGTGTTGGGGGCAATCGTCTTCGCTGGGATCATCACAGGCGCAATTCCAGCCGCGCGCGCCTATCGGCAATCGCTCGCGGACGGAATGGTGGTTCGGGTATAGCGGTGTTTCGATACCGATCTCGATAGATTCCGGCCCGCGTTCACCGAATTGCCGAGAGAAGCCGTGTGTGACTACACTGAAATGTCGATCTGGTAATCATCCGTGATGCGCTGGCTCGAACATAGCGTGATTCCGTCGCGAGCGAATGGAAACAGCCATGACAAGCAACGAGATGCCCGCCACGCGCGCCGCCTTGCGCAACGCAAGTCATGCCGCCGGGGAAATTTATGCCTCGAAGGAGATTTTTCGCCGCGAAGTCGACATCTTCTTCCGGCGCGACTGGCTTTATGTCGGCCGCGTCGAGGAACTTGCCGATCCCGGCGACTTCATGACGATGCGGATCGCCGACGAGCCGGTGATCGTGGCCCGGGACAAGGGCGGCGCCCTCAACGCTTTCTACAATATGTGCGTCCATCGCGGCGTCGAAGTGGCATACGGGTCAGGCAACACCCGCTCCTTCAAATGCCCCTACCATGGCTGGGTCTACGGGCTGGACGGCCAGCTTACCGGGGCGGCCTACATGAAGGAGAGCGACGGATTCGATCTGAAGAGCTGCCATCTCAAACCAATCCAGCTCGACCTTTGGCGCGGCAACATATTTATCAATTTCGACCCGCAGGCTAGGCCGCTGCAAGACGCGATCGCCCCGTTCGAGGAGGATTTCGGATTTTTGGGCTGGGAGAAATGCCGGCTTGGCAACCGGATCGTGCTCGACCTCGCCTGCAATTGGAAGTTCGTGCACGAGAACCTGATGGACTTCTACCATGTCGGCGTTTTGCACGCGAACAGCTTCGGCGCCAAGTTCTCCTGGAACGACGATAATGTCGTGGTAAAGCCCGATGGCGGGTTTTCCATTTTCTATGACGCCGGCCCGCCGACGCCGGGAGCCGAGCCCCTGCTGGGCAAGATGCCGTGGCTGGAGGACCGGCCGCACAGTTTCGCCTGTACGGGCTACCGGGCGCCGAACCTGACCTTTTTCGGACGGATCGACTGCATCCGGCCGATGGTCGCCTGGCCGATCGATGAGGCGCACACCCAGGTCATCATCTACCATCTGTTTCCCGAAGAATTCTTCGACAAGCCGGACTTCGAGGAGACGTTGAAGATCTATCACGACTATCAAATCCTGGTCCTGGAGGAGGACCGTGTGATGATCGAGTCGATGCAGCGGGCCATGTCGTCGCCCGCCTACGAGCCGGGCCGGATGAGCACCTTGGAAAAACCCCTGCACAACTTCCTGAACGGCTATCTCGACCGCCTCTATGGCGAGACACAGCGGGAGGCGGCCGAATGAGCGCCAGCCTGGCGATGGCCGCAGAGGTGCTGGTCCAGGACTACATGGCCATCCAACCTGGCGAAAATGTGGTGATCACGGCCGATACCGCCGGCGATAACGCCGTGTGGCACGCGGTTCTGACGGCCGCACAGCAGGCCGATGCGCGAGCGGCACTGATGCTGCTACCGCAACTGCCGTTTCAGGGCCGGCTGGCCGACCCGTATTTGACGCCGCCCCTGTCTGGTGCGGTCCTGGCATCGGATGTCTGGATCGATCTGACCTTCCCCTATCTCGCGGGATCGGAACTGTACGACGAAGCGATGAAAACGGACCGGGTCCGCTACCTGCTGGGCGGCGACATGACGGCGGATGGGCTGACCCGGTTGTTCGGCAAGGTCGATCTCGACCGCTACTACGCGGTTCACAAGGGATTCGACGAGTTGATCAACGGCGCCACCGGCAAACCGGTCAGGATCACCGACGCAGCCGGTACCGACGTCGCCTTCACGCTCGGCAAGCGCGGCTTCGAGAAACCGCGGCGTGGCGACAAGCCCGGCAGCTATCTGGTCCCCGGATCCTGCACCATGTTCCCGGAGGTGGAGAGCGTGCGCGGCCGGATCAGGGTCGGCTCGGTTTTCCACGAATATTACACCCCGTTGGCCGAACCGATGGTTTTGGAGATCGACGGTAAGATCCAGGCGCTGCAGGGCGGCGGCAACGAGCGCTTCGTCGCCGACCGGGCGCTGCGCCGCGCTGCCGGCGGCGAGTACGGCTACATCATCCATTTCACGCATGGTATCCATCCTGCCGCGCGCGTCACCGGCGGCTCCTTCATCGAGGATATGCGCGCCAAGGGCAACGACGCGATCGGCATGGGGCTGCCCTGGTGGGAGCCCGGCGGCGGCGAGAACCATCCCGATGCGATCCTCACCATGCAGAACATCGAGCTGGATGGGCAGCGCATCGTGGAAGATGGCGCTATCGTCGGACCGCCAGCGCTGGCCGAACTGGCGCGTGGTCTCGAACCCCTGTTCGGCTAGCGCAAGCATGAAACCTGCCCCTTTCGACTTCCAATCGCCCGCAAGCTTGTCCGGTGCGCTCAACCTTTTGGCGGCGCATGGCGACGATGCCCGTATCCTGGCCGGCGGACAGAGCCTAGTGCCCTTGATGAATTTACGCATGGTGCAGCCGGCGATGTTGGTCAGCATCAACCGGTGCGACGACCTGGATACTGTCGTGCAGGACGGCACGCAGCTGGTCATCGGCGCCCGCGTGCGGCAGGCGGATGCGGAGCGGAACACGCTGGTACAGCAGGATTGCCCCCTGTTGGCGGCGGCGCTGCCGCATGTCGGCGGCCAGGCCAACCGGAACCGCGGCACGGTCTGCGGGTCGATCGCCCATGCGGACCCTTTGGCGGAGCTGCCGGCAGTGGCGCTGGCGCTGGATGCCGAGATGGTGGTCGCCAGCACTTCCGGCACGCGCCGGATCGCGGCCGAGGATTTCTTTTTGGGCGAACTCGACACCGCGCTGCAGACCGGCGAGCTCCTGCAAGCTGTCGCGTTCCAGCGCCAGCAGGACGGCGAGCGCACCGTCTTTCTCGAGATCGGCAACCGCCGGCACGGCTTCGCCGTGGTCGGGCTGGCGTTGCGGCTGGCGATGCGGGAGAACCGCTGCACACTGGCCCGCATCGCCGTCATGGGTGGTGGTGCGACGGCCCTTCGGCTGCCAAGCGCTGAGGCCGTTCTCGATGACTGCTGCTCTTTGATCCCAATAGAGATTCCGTATCAGCCTTAAGTCCTTTTCGTCAATGTCCAGATTCTGCAGTATTTCAAGCAATCTACTATGCTGCACCTTTTCAATTGACTTGACGTAATCAATACAACATATGTACACCTCTTTCTGTACCTTAAAAGCTCTTTCAGTTAGCATTCTCAGAAGAAAGATTGCGTTTCTCATGCCACTATCCTCAACGTATCCACACTGTTCTTCGGCCAAAACTCCTCTTGTTCTTTCATTAATTCTATTGATCAAAACCTTGAGTATGACCTTAGTTAAGTGGGTCATCAAGCTTATGGTTCTATGAAGCTCGCACTTGGTCGCTCCAGCTCTCTTAGGTATTTCTACAAATACTGATCTGTACATGTCAGATGGAAGCTTTCCTTCGTTGTAGATTCTGTTTGCCAATGGCATCATCATCTTTATACCGAAGTCTTCCAGAGTGCACACCATCTCCAATGCTATTCAGTCTGGTCCGGTCGTTTTCCTTCTTGCCATCTGCTTTATTGCTTTCCTGAAATCGTCTTCCAGCATTGGTAGGTCAGTCTTTTTCTTTATCACCGGCCTCTCTTGTCGATCGTCTTTGAATAATTCTTTTATATATTCTTCTCATCTGCTTAAAATTTCGTTCTTCTCCATGATGATTGTCCCATCCTTTGCCTCAATGCAGTTGGATGTACTGCAAATTTTCTTCTTTGATGTCTCTTGTTTCATTATCATATGCATCCCTTTTGAATTCGTCTTTTCGAGGTCTTCTCTTTCCTTGCATTTTACCTTATACCAAGTATTTTGAATGACTAAATAATTCCCTTCACACCAATCGACCAATGTATCACCACGTTCATTTCTTTTTCCAAGTCCCAACGGACCCACAATATCTTCATGTCTTGAACCTCCTACCTTTGCATGCAAACCACCCATCACTATGACCACTTCCTGTGACTTACATTGCTTCTTTGCTTTCTTAATACTTCCATAGAATTGCTCCAAATCTTCCTCAGAGCTGCTGCTGGTTGGTGCATATACCTAAATTATTGCATAATTAAAAGAGTTCCCTTGAAGCTTAACAATTATAGCTCTTTCAGACATAGCATAAAACCCAAGAATTGCCTTCGCTGGCTTGTTCCTTAGCAGTATACCAACACCTACTTGATGATAATTCTCATGTCCGGAATATGTGAAAATGGAGTTTTCCGATTTTATTTCACCTACGTCCAGCGATCTAACTTCACTCACTCCTAGGACGTCAATTTTCTTTCTAATCATTCCCTGTTTTATATTTCCCAATTTTCCTGCATGTCGTAGCGTACGAACATTCCATGTCGCAATTCTCATATTGTTTCTTCCTTTTGAAGCAGTCGCATGATGACGGTCTGAAGTGTCCTGCTTCACCAACACCTCCGTACCGAACGAGGAGCTTGGGAACCTCCGTGCCCCATTTACGTCGTTATTTTTCGTTTCATTTTGATTGTCTCTGTTCATTGCAATAGTCTTAAAGCAAAGGTACGACATTGAAGGCTCCAGATCTCTTCTGTCGGGTGACTTCGGAGAACTCTCTTCCCAAAAGATCCTCCGCCCGGTTATTAGCTGTTGTCTTCTAAGGTCCTCCGGAGGTTTCTGTCAGGGCCTCGCCCTTAGCCTTTGGCTCAAGAGCCTTCACCACAAGGCAGCGGCTTACCGCTTACTCGAAGGACGCCAGAGACCCGTCCTACGTCGCTGCTGCTTAGTTTAAACAGGAGCACCATGAGAAGGTGCAGCATGCGTCTTGTAGCCTTCCCGATCACGCATTAGCCATTTCCGGCCGCATCGGTAGAACGCCTTGATGGAAAGTCGATGGTCTGAACGACCTGTTAGCTACCATTTGCTATATCTTTCACTTTTGTACTAGGTTACATTTTATAATCTATAAATACAATTAATAAATCATGCCCGTAATTAGATTCATTAAATTTAAACCTTCTCATTGCGTCTACAGGGACTAAGGATTTATTGAACAATATAGGCACTGAACCACAAAGAACACCCAAAATTACCTGTCAGCTTCAGCATACACACTTAGATGCAGAGTAAAATAGCACATTTAAAACACTTGCCTGCCGAAAGCAACGAACTTCCCTCTGTGTTTGGTCATGTTGGGTTGCAAATGTCTGTTTAGTATATAACACAATCGTCATGAAGTTGCACCTTCTTAAACGTAACATAATGTTACCATTGAGTTTTCTTTCTTCCAGCAAT
The DNA here is from genome assembly GCA_010016025.2 of Alatinidae sp. Z8VKAUB7J3. Classification (NCBI taxonomy): domain Eukaryota; kingdom Metazoa; phylum Cnidaria; class Cubozoa; order Carybdeida; family Alatinidae; species Alatinidae sp. Z8VKAUB7J3. The sequence continues at coordinate 15,785,491 of JAAAKM020006971.1, read as the reverse complement.
AATGCTTCTGGATCAGCAAAAACCTTTCTTATTATGTGTAAATTATCGTCCCACCTTGTTATTGTGTAAACAATGCTAAAATTTTGTTGCAATTTCCTATGAAAAAATCCACATGCACAAAGGAGAACAATATCAAACCTTGTTAAAAAGGCTTACTATTTTCGATCCAAAGTTGATTGCCCAGACAATTTTGGGGGGTTCTTATGTATGCTGCCACACCTGTGAAACAAACTTTTGAAGAGTTATTAGAAATAAAAAGAACATTAATGTCCTGTGCAGTGAACTAAGTAGTTCTATTCTTCTGAAATGGGCAATCACTTAGCAAGAACTAGAGGGAAGGCGCAAAAGTGAAGCCAATTATTTTGATAATTACGATTTTCTACTCTGAATTGAAATTTATATAAACGTGAAAATATCAAGGAATTAGAACAAGGAATGAGACAACATCATTGGGATAATATTTATCAAGTAGGAACACAGTTTGTAACGGCAGAAGGGCATAAAATATGGTCAAGAAAAGGGAAACACGAGGGGCGAGTAGCATTCATCGTGAATAAGAGTACAATTACATTTGTTCTGTATAATCACTGATCTCGTCCAGACTCATTACGTTAAGGATAAAAGCACAGGCGCTGAATGTCACTGTGATCCAAGTATATGCACCCACAATGTAACTATGACAACGACGAAGTAGAATCCTTTTACACAGAGGTGGATGGAATCATCAGAGTGTTCACAAGAAAGATATCATTATAGGTCAAGGGGTTGGAATGTAATCATTGGAGGGTTATGATAAGTTAAATGGATTAGCAGGAAGGTTTGGGCTGCAAAATACAAATAGAAGGGGAACAGATTTACTTCAGTTTGCAAAGAAAGACAAATTAGTGATTGCAAATACTCTATTCTGTCATAAGAGATTTAGATTGGTCAGACAGCATCCCCCCTGGGGGAGATGTCATTACAAACTCGATTTCATATTGATTCAAAAACGAATTTAAACCAGCATCAATTAAAAGCCTCGTGCTTTTCCAGGAGTAGATGTTGACATTGATCACAAACTGCTTATGATGACGATGAAGCCAAAGCTAAAAGTAAAAAAGAAAAACTTTTCATCAAGAATAACATACAATCTAGAAATTCTGACGGATTTACAAATATAAGCCAATTTTTCAAGCTAATATTGATAATAAGCTTGGTGCCTTGCCTCTTCCAGAGGCTGACGATGTTAATAGTCTCAAAACAGAATTTGAACAAATCATAGCAAAAACTGCTCTTCAGCACCTCGGAAAGAAAAAGAGAACAAAGAATCCATGGATAAACGAGGAAATAAAGTACAGTATTGATGCATGTACCTGTGTCACTTGCTTTTCTCGTTATATGAAATATGCGATAGTTCAAAGAAATCACAAAATACCTATTTTACCTAGAGATCAGAAAGTCTAAAATGTTAACAATTTAAATGGAATCCAATCATTCACCTATATCTTTAATATTGCTACAAGAGAAGCTTAGTGGAACTCATACGCTGTAAAAAAATTATGGATGAGTTTTGCTAGGCAGTTTTAACTCATATTAATGGGCCGGGAATTATATCTGAGGTCCTTCAGGTATGATGGATTTTGTCGTCAACTGGATCTCTTTACTTTTGACTACCCTGGCATGACCAGAGCACTAGGCTACTACTATCACAGTATTTTGACTTCATTGTCTTCATCTTCTTGTTCATCTGATCGTCTCCGGCTACAATTCCAATAGGTGGTCTGCCAATATGTGTGACCTTCTGTCATGCTTTTCTGTTGAGTAAACCTCGTTCTTTAGCTCCTGCTAGAACATACCATGCTTTATGCAGTCTTTGCATATATACATCTTCCACTACGTTGCCTTTCCGTAAGAGCTTGCCTCTCCTGTCCATGTATTTTACATCCAGTTGACCGTACCATCAAAGTCATGCTTCCTGGCCATATCACTTAGCTCTACAAGCCCCATTCGTGATCTTATCTTTGTAAACCCAAATGAGAATCGTAGCATACTCATTTCACCTGTATGCCATGATCTCTCTTTGGCAATGTTTGGGTCATCGTTTTCATCGCATTTACTTGAACATAGCTGGCTTTGTATTTATTATATCTTGCCCAGACAGCAGAGATGTTGCATAGGGTTGATTGGTGATTGTTGGTGATTGTGAATATGCACCTTGTATTTTCTGGGGATAGATGATAGCAGTAAGGAAAATAATTAGTCATCTTACCTCACCTTTAATGACTAAGAACATGAGGCTCTCTGTCACATCACATCCTCAAACCATTTCCTGCTGCACACGATTCCCGTTACATTTCTCCAATTATTATAACCTGCATGTATCCTATAGTCTAAGGGTCGTCATATTTCAAAGAGTCTGTAGCTTGAGATTCCAGTGGGTTTATTAGCTGGTCTATATTTTGTGTTTCCTTTTCATATTCTTGACAACAACTCAAGGTGTTTTAAAAATTTAGACAACAAATTACTACTGGTGTCTCTGTAGAAACTTTAATAATACAGAATGAATTATTATGAAACATCAGCCCTATGCGTCAAATTAAGGTCAATGGAAGATGTTTTCAGTTGCCTGACTTAGCACAGACACATTTGCAGCTGTTGCATGAAGAAATACTGGTGATATTATGCAATGACATGTCAAATAAATTATATTATTTTTCATCAGTTTGCTGTTTAACAATTAATGTTGAAAGACTCACATATCCATTTATGTAAAAATGGTTAGGCAAGAGAAAGGAAAAAGAATGTTGCTGGTCCTGTAGAAAATCAGCTTTTAAACAGTATTCAAAACTTGATACGTCATAGGAATGAAAGAAAAAATTTAATAAGCTAGAAAGTAAAAAGAAGAAAGAAGCACAATCATTGTAAGATTTTCCCATCATATTAATATTAGATGCTATTATAAAATAAACCTTGACATCAATTAGATGACACTGTCCATTGAGATAAACAATATGGATGACGAATAATAATGCTAGAAATTGAAGAAGTGGTATCAGCTGTCCATGTCACTCAGCAATCGCAAATCGAGGACATCAATTTTGTGCCATTCCTTGACATCCTTAAATCTCTGAATCCGGCTTAATTCTACGCTCGTATAATATAGTACTCTGATAGTACAAAATGAGTCCTCAGCCATGATGCTAAAAGCAGATGGACTAATATTAGCTAATATTGCTGAACCAATAACGAAAGAGTAGTCCGTCTCAACATGAAATGAATTTATCGGTATTTGTACACTGTTTAAGGTTGCCATGGGTTATGTTCACAATGAATTAATCCATAACTGGGGCTTTAACAGCACATCTGGATGAAACGCAAGTAAGAAATATGCTTAATATAATTTTAATAACTATTGTGAATACTGAGAACAAGAACAAAATTAAGACGATAGCTAAGTGTGGTCAGAGCTTTCTATTCAACTAGCGCTATTTGGGGGACACACTTTTTGTTAGTTAGTGTTTAGAACGGTATTCTGTACAAAGCACCAGTAGTTTTTCCAGGGTTTCATCCATTCATTCGAAACAGAATCCCTAGTATGACACCCATATAGCTTGTATGCGCGAGCAGAGTATGTTATGTCCCGTATCTGACTACATTAAACATTCCAAGGCCAATGTTATCGTCACAGCTACGCCTGACATTGACCGAGGTAGTAATTGCCATATCTTTAGTTAGCCCCAGTACAGGGTCTTTCCCTTATTCGCCGCCTAGGACCCACTTCTTAAAAAAGTTTAATACCTATTGTTGCCTGTTCATCTCAAGGATTCAAAGCAAGCATTTACATGCCAACAATGCACAGTTTTATAATCCTCTTGATTGGCAAAATGCTTCTTTGATGAAAAGACGAGCGAGCTCAGATGGAAATCTGGAAGTAATCCAAGCGTCACTAGATATTTAACTGGTGCATTTAAAAGCCTCTTTGTTAAGAAGAACAGTTACCTAAATTTATAGCTCTCTCTAATGATATTAAAGCGTATATGAATTACAGGAAGCATAGATATCTGAAGAACATTTTGTTGGGAGAGGTACTGGGCTGCTGCAGAGAATGCATCGAGAAGGTACAATAGAGGTTAAAAGGTAAGAAAATATTTCAAGAAGTCTATAGATGATGGTTCTGATATGATCTGAGATGCAGTTTAATTAGGTACTGCCTTTAACCATAACTCAGTTTGATAAACACACTACATTTGTTCGTGTGGAAAATTAGCTTTCAAATAGTCTTCAAAACTTGATGTGAGAAGTCGTAGGAATGAAAGAAGAAATTTAATAAACTGGAAATCTTTTGTGTTTAATTTATGTGCTACAGTAATCTCCTAATAACTCGAATCTTCAAGGGACCAATGAAAATGAACCAGTTATCAATTGTTTGAGTTGACGAAAACCCGACATGAGTTCGAGTTATCAGGATATTTTTAAGGTAAATAACAACACATTTACACAGCATTCCTTCCTTCTCTGCTTTAAATTTTCTGTATGACCTCACGAGCATGGGACCTTGCAGGTGGTGTCAACAAGAGCACTTGCCTACCACTCCCTGCCCTTGCATAAGCACTGAACTAGAGTGAAGGTGGTTAAAGCGCAAATTTTGTCAATCCACGATGGTTTGCTGACCTTCACCCCCCCCCCCCCCCCAAAAACCCAACAACCAAACAAATCAGTATCCTGTGGATGCTATTTCTCACTGATGTTAAATTAGGGACCTTTCTCACTAAAGACATTAGATGCAGCTCTTAAGTATGGTGTCACCAATAAAAGTTGAGTGTAAGGCCCCAAAGGGTGCACATGGAGTTGGGTTTTTTCCATAATATTTTCCACAAGGGAATTCTATCTGGAATTTGGTGGTAACCATGTTAAAATTTAAAGTAGATGCATAATTGGTTTAATGGAAATTTTAAGTTGCGTAGGAAATAGTCAAAGAGTTCGACTTTCAGTCACTGCGTCTTGTGCACTATTTTGTAGTGAGAGGTCGTCAAATGTACCTTGGGAAGTAGTTGACTTCGTTTGGACAGGTTCATTTTTAGTACCAAAGTAAGTAAATTTACTTCTTCTTCTTCTTCTTCTTCTTCTTCTTCTTCTTCTTCTTCTTTGTCTTCTTCTTTGATAGTCATCGCGTCCACTGCTTAACTTCTTCCTCTTCTCACGCAAACCATTTCTTTTCTGGGCCATTCGGTACCAATTCGCGGAATTCGCTATCTTTTAGATGTCATCTCCATATGTTTCCTTTATAATCAAGTAAGGTTTACGTGGTCGTTTGAATGGTCCATTTCATTTCTTCGAGCGAGATGTCCAACCCAATTCCATTTCAGTTTCTTGGCAGTTGTTACCAGATCTTGAAGTTTGGTCTGTTGGCGAATCCAGATTGCGGACCTTCGGTCTTTCAGCTTGATGACCCAACACGTTGTGCAGTTCCAGTTTCATTCAATGTAAGATATTTCGTAAGATTCCAAGTTTCTGCGCCATAAGTGAAAGTTGGGAGAATGCAGTGGTCGTTGACCTCTTTTTCTGAATCAGTCGGGGTTTTTTTGGCCCTGGTAGATGTACAAATCAACATTTTAAAGTGGGGTTTCATCAGGGATGATGTCTGCTTGCGGGTTGCCTAACTGTAGGGCATCACTTGCGTTTTCTTTAAGTTCATGCCGATGTCCTGATATTTTGGCATTTGTTCTCCTAGCATAGATTGCAGTTCTTTGCAATCCGTACTGATGGGGACTGTATCATCTGCAAATCTCAGGAGTGTCAAACAGTTGCCTTCAAGTTTTATGCCCTTGGTTTCCCAATGAAGTCTTCTCAAGATAGTCTCCAGACATGCATAAAAAACGTCGGCGAGATTGTATGGCCTTGGTGAACTCCTTTCTGGAGTTCAAATTTGTCTGAATCTCAGTGTAATCAGACAATATATGTGCTTGTCTGATAAATGGCTTTGAACGCACCAATATATGCTTTTTCTATACCCTTATTTTGTAAAGTTGAGGGAATGGCTGAGGTTTCAACAGAATCGAAAGCTTTTGTATAGTTTACAAATGCAAGGCACAAAAAGTGTTATATTCGACTGCTTTTTCTTTTCATTTGGTCCATAGCTTGATATAAGTTAGGAGGTGCTACTGTTGTGGACATCATAAAAAATTTTTTCTGCATCTTCATAGGGAAGTGTCGGGCCTACTCTACCCTCTGCTCCAAGTGAGTATTGGCAGAGGAAGAAAGTTTGTTCGGCGGATTGCCTTGCTGGCTTGCAGTCTTGTCCACGTATCCAGGCAGCGAGCACCACAATGCTGTCCTTTTGGGATTGTCCACTGCTGGACTGCAGCTTCTTGAGCCATAAAAGAATCGTCATGTCGTGGACGTCTCCTTCATTGCCCATTAGTAGTTTTTAGGTAAAACCATCACAGGTGTTCTTATCGGGACACCGTCTCTTAGAGGGTTACCGACTAAGAAGTACGAGACCCTCGTCCCCGTAAGATAGACTCCAACCTGCCCGACACTAAACCGGTATTTCATGGTCTCAAGATAGGCTTATAGGTTCTACATCTTGCCTAAGGGTGACCTGGAACTATACATTATTGAGTAGAATTCTTCAATTTCCTAAGGCACCTGATCGCCCGCGTATTAAAGAGGATTTGCGGATGGTTAACTCAAAAGAAAATAATAGAAAAGACTGAAGTAAGTGTGCTTCAAACTCCCTGAAAATCTCAAATTATCGCTAAAGCGAGAGCGTACCTGAAGTTCCTATAACCACTTCTTCTATCTTAAATTCTTTCAAGCAAAAAATGTATTTCATTATCATTTCCTTACATAGCTCTTTGGCCAGTTGTTCACTGCTGAATGTTTATTGCTAGCAAGCTCTAATTCTTCGGATCGCATAAAAGCAAAGACGCAATCTTCAAAAAACAGACGAGGTTTTCTGTATAAAAAATTCTCCTCCTCGTCCCAATCTCAAGTCCATTCCAATCTCAATCTCAATCTGGTTTACAATAAGAAATATCTATATTTTTAAGTCCTGTAAGAGGAATTTAACTAAAATATCGTCCAATCAAATTTAAGTACGTTCCTAATCTAAAACGTAGGTTCCTACTCTAAAACGTAGGTTCCTACTCTAAAACGTAGGTTCCTACTCTAAAACGTAGGTTCCTACTCTAAAACGTACGTAAAAGAAAATACTTCCTACAATTGACTTCCGCATCCTCCCTTTCAAACAGAGGATTCCACGTCAATACCTTTATACATGGAACTTTCGAAAGTATGAATCATGAAGCTATTCCGCATGATCCACAAACAAATACATGATGTGAACGTATAGAATAATAACACATTTAATAAGAATGCAAACAAATACTGGCACAGGTAGAGGCCCCGGAAGCCGGGGACAGGGGGGCTGTCGACATCTCTACAAAAAGAATCCACGGAAGGTGTTTTAGGTGGCATCTTATTCTCGTTTTCATGTGGAAAATTTAAAATGGTAGCAGTTTGCTTTTGTTTTATTCCTGGTTCATTAACATGTTTAAGCCGTACGTTTTTATTCCATATATACACTTCTTCGTCAAAATTATGCACCTTTACAAGAAAAAATACACCTTAAATTGTCATTGTTTAGGACTGTGTACGCCTTTGGACTAAGTTGCGCCAACCTCATTTTTAAGTAGTACAGTCACAGAGAGGCTCAAAAGCGGACTTGCATTAGATCATATTTTCTATAAACCACCGAATTTTGTGGTATCTTCAAACTTGTTGAACGAAAATTCGTGGAGAACAATACTTGAAACGGACCACACTGCTATAAAAAGATGTTTTTATTACTAAGAATAGGCAATAAATGTAACTATGAATCATGGATACCAAAGAAGAGCTACTAATGAAAGGGAGCCTTCCCTTTTTCAGTTGTAGAAATTTGTACTAAAGAGTTACGCGATTCAAAGCAACTTCTGAAATATTGCACAAAATAGCGAAAACATTGTGTACTGAAAAGCTTTTTTCGTCTGACACTCCTCAGAGTACTAACGTTAGAATGACCGAAATGAAATGTGTGAAAGAGTATAGCCAACTGTATTTTGAAAGAGCCGGTCAGAATATGGACTGCCTGAATGGTTTGTGTTTTTGGACCGATCAGTGTCCTCTCTGAAATGTCGTCCACTACCCCACATTTGCTTCCAGCGCCTCTACCCATAAGAATTTATCAAATTTAATACGACGTAAAATGTACTGCAATCAAGATAATCTATGACTAGAAAAATTGGTTTGAAATCATTCGAACTGACCGAACCAACATTGCAAGAGCATAAAAATACATCAACCATACGTCACTCATTAACTCAGATCCAACTCTCTCAGGTCCTTGAGTGTGACGTCACAATTTAAAGAAAGTTTTACAATCTTTTCAAAGAGCTGCATTCTCCTGTGGACATAGAGAGAATCTCCAAATTCGAAAACGATACCTCGAAAAACTGTAAAGCGGCCTTTTTAAAGTTTGAAGCATACGTATCAAAATATATTGTAATTTGGATCCAATTCATCATTTTATGAATTAAGCAAACTTAACAGTGTTTTCTTAAGACTTAATTTAAACGGTCGTTATTCATAAATGATCTTAGTGTTAGACGTAATGTTTGGTTTAGAAGCGTTTGGTGCTTCGGCTCCCACCGTGATAGGATTAGAAATTTTTAAATAAATTGTTTGTGGTACCAAATCCGAAGATTGCTCTGAAAAGACGACTCATCGTTATAAGGTTGTGAGGCTTTTCTCGTATGACTCTCGTCAGAACCTGGCGTCATAATTATTAAAAAGAGACAAAGAAAGTCAGATTCTGAGAGTCATACGAAAAAAAGCTTCCCGACGTTATAACGATTAGAAATTTGTTTTCTAGGTTATTGTTAGAAAGTAGAGCCCCCCGTGAATTACATATTTGGTAATGCCTCGAAACGAGGCCCGCGTTGTTTATATATAATTAGTATCAATTGTTTGATCAGTAGTGAAGTGAAGGTGTTAGGAGCAGGAGTTAATTGTGATATCGGAATAATGTTGTTCAAAGGAGTTAATGTAAATGTATAGTCTTTATGTGTAGTAATAGATTCTTGACTTCTTTAAAATACTCTTATTGTCGAACCACACTCTCGAACAGTTATTTCTGACATCATCACTTTAGTCCTCTATCACCAGTTTGCAAAATTGCACTCGGTTATTTGGATTATCATCTCTAATAGCTTTTCATAAATAATAACATTTAATAGAGGTTGATAGATGCTATTCTTTAAAATAACCCACTCTCACTTACCTAAGTTTGTGTGATCCACAACTCGGCTTGGCTGTTCCTGCACCTTTACAGGGTGACTCGTATGTTCACTCAGAATGGCATCCAACAATTTCTCAGTTAATCTGTGCTCAAAATCTGAATGTTCTGTGTTATTTGGAGGCATTTGGACAGTAACAGGGTGTGTTGGATGATGAACTGGCTCCATTGGCTCCTCGTCAAGCAAGCGCCGGGTCTTATTCTCTGTTTCTGTGTGTCCTGGTGTCAGTGCACTTGCTTTCTGAGCTGCAATGGCCTTTGCGATGAACTGGCCGTATTTTTTTATGTTTTCGTCGTCCTCGTCATCATCCTCATCGCCCTCTTCATCATCTTCAGCTGTAAACACAATCGATATCAAGATCAAAATGTATTCCCCCGTAACCAACGTTACAACGTTACAACAAGCGTGACAATAGCGTTACAACGTTACAACAAGCGTGACAATAGCGTTACAACGTTACAACAAGCGTTACAATAGCGTTACGTTACGTGACGCTATTTGGTATCTTCTACATTCTTTTGGGCTGAAATCCAAAGGACTATCACCTTTCATAAAGTCCTTTCATCATATAAGCGTCAGTGATCCTGCGGCTTCGGAGCTCTCGATTTGTGACTCCATAGGATGTTGTGTAGTCTGTACGAAACCAACTACTCTCATTGGTCAAATAGAGAAAACGTAGACTAAGTAACGTACATGACTAAAAACCTAACTTGCCAATGTTAGTAACTATCGTAATATCTTAACTAAGTAGACTAAGTAACGAACATAACTAAAAACCTAACTAGCTAAAGTTAGTAAATATCTTAATAGCTTAACTAAGTAGACTAAGTAACGAACATGACTAAAAACGCAGCTCATTAACAAAATAAGTCGCTTAACGCCCTATCTGACGGATTTACCGAAAGTTTGCTAAACGTAAACTTTACTTGGATATTGTGAAAATGTATCAAAATTGAAAAACCCAACATACCGTCCGAGTCGTCGTCTGCGGCATGAGGTGTTTCTCCTCCTCTCTTCTCGCTTTCATCTTGGTCCTTCATCTGTTCTATCGCAGGAAGCGGTACGATGTTCTCTGCCTTAAAATCTTGCAAGGTTCTCTTTGACAGTGGCTCTTTGTCGACTTGCTGATCATTGACTGGTAAGGCTTCTGGTTTGAGTTTATGAGTAGGTGGCACTTTTAATGGTGCCCCGCTGAAGAATGTCTGGGTACCTAATCGTTTCCTGTGTTGCCTATGATGATGCTTTCCAGTAACATTTAACAGTTCCATTTGTCGGTTCCGTAATGCTTCGTCGCGGGATTTGGCAGTGCTGTAACCAATCATTCTACCGACTGCAAACTTCATGCGTGCACTTTTCAAGCGAGACGGACTAAGATGAGATTTAAGACTAGGGGTACTACCTTGAATTCCTTTGGTAGGACTCTTTAAGGAGGAAGTGGTTGAGGGCTCATCTTCGGCAGTAGCACCCCAGTTATTCATAAGGGCAGCCTTTGGCCTCTGTATTCGCCTGTTCAGAAGTGATGATTTTGAAAAGTATCTGTGTACGTTGGGCGTAAGTGGTGCCTTCGATCTGCCGACATGACTAAGTCCAAGGTCTTGGAGAACCTTAGCTACATTGGGGTCAATGTTCGAACGTGCGATTCCTTTTGCCACTCCCGTGCGGTTAAGCCTTACTGCATTGCTAAGGAGCAAGCCGAGTCTTTGTCTTGATCTAAGCAGAGATTCCTTGGCAAGCTGAGAAGTGTCAGGTATGTGCTGATGTGGATGTGTCCGTTTAGCAAGAAGGGCTTTGTCTTCGCTGCTAAGGTAAGCCCCACCAGAATCGAAGTTATATTCCTGAAATTCGCTGTGGGGTCGCTCTAGCTGTGGTGGAGAGGCAAGTTCAGGTGCATGGACCGGAGCGCTGAATGATTTGACCAGTGGCAAGTAGTCCTTGGCATCCCAAAGAATACTAGTGTGCAGAGGCGACCGCCACTTCTGTCGACTCTTTTTAACTTTAGCTTTCTTTTTATGGGATCGGCTCTCCTTCTGGGCAATATTTAACAGTTCTATAATTTTTTTGATCTTCTTGTCACGTTCCAAGTCTTTGAATCCCTTTGGAAGTCCACTAACCTTGAGGCTTACCCCAGTTCCCTTTTTAGGCGTTTTGTTCAATTTCATTCGTCTTTTACCGATAAAATCTTTTGTAGGAGCATCAAAAATAGACGATCCTCCCTCCAGCAAACCTGCAATCTTTCGACCAAGCGGGTAGGCGTCTTGGAAAATTTTCCCATCTCTGGATTCTGCTGGATTCGCCAGAGCTGCCATAGTAAGCGGGGTGTTTAAAGCTGGAGACAACTGTAGGCCGTTCAGAAGAGGATTCGGTGAAGCTAGTCCTGCACGAGCCATGAGTGGTAGCGCAAATCCACCCAAGCGGTTGCCCTTAGCCAAAGCTTGTGGCAGATTTGCCATTTCAGCATTAGCAACCAAAGCATTTAAGCCGTTATCCTCAAGTGGACGTTGACCACCGAGACCCATGATTTGCGATGTGTCCATAGTGTCACCCCTGCTCATCCCGCTTACTACGGCCTTCCTAGCTAGCGGAGGCATTACTGGCACGGGAACAACAGGGGGGAAATTCGGTACTGCAAATGGATTTGCAGCATTTGCAACAACCCCTGCTGGTGTAAGAGCCCCATTTTGGTCAAAGGGTGCCCGTCCAGCGTTTGAGCCCGCCCCTCCAAGCAATCCCCTGAGAATCGTCCCAATGAGACCTGACTTAGGTTTCCCAGTTTTTGCGGGTTTAGCCGCCTTACCTTTGCCCCCGTCTCCGGACGAAGCAGCGTTCATGTTAGCTAACTGCATCGCAGCTTGTCCCCAAGGATTGCTAGGATCGAAGCCGGGGCCACTTAGTTGCTGTGCCAAAAGCGTGTTTAGTCCAACCTTGGCTGCTACAGTGGCCAAATGATTTGCTGATGGGAGACTTTGTGGTGCAGAGCCAGGCGTTGCTGCTAATACCGTGCCCAAAGCACTACCCGATAACCCAGTGGCTGTTGCTGCATTTTTTATGGCATTCAATGCCTGATTAACTGCAGATGCAGCAATAACGGCGGCAGCGTGGTTGGGATTCAATGCTGCCGGTGGGATTGCTCCTCCCTTGCCAGCTCCAGGTTGGGCGTCTGAGTCAGCTTGTGAATCTGCCTTTCCTTGATTTTTTGCAGCCTCCTCTGCCTTTTTCATCTTCGACATATCTTTTAGAGCGGCCATCTCTCCGGCCAGTTTTCCCACAGCCTCTCCCATATTACTTATTTGCTCAGAGAGTCGCTGTTGGCTGGCAATCACCTCTGGGCTTGCTCCTGCAGGAGTGTCACTACCTGCTGCTGCTGCTAGTTGATTGTTCGCACGAGCTGCCATTAAAGCATTTATACCAGCTTTGATTCCAGCAGCAGCTCCAGCACCTGCAAGGCCACCTTCAGTATCACTCCCATCCTTCTTTTTGTCAAGTTTGTCTGAAACTTCTTGGAGCTTATCAGCCAACTTTGACATCACACCCTGCATTTTCTCAGCCTCAGGAGGGTTGACACCTAACAAATGTTCCATAGATTCAAGTTTTTCACCAGGCATGCCACCTCCCATACCGCCTGGACCGCCTGGACCCATTCCACCAGCTCCCCAAGTACCAGGTAGTGGCCCACCAGCGCCCATTCCTCCGGGACCCCATCCAGGACCTCCTGCCCCCATGCCACCACCACCAATCCCGCCAGCTCCCATAGCCCCTGGCACGACTGCTCCACCAGCAACTGTAGCACCGGGGCCCGCTATAACCGTACCACCTGGTGCTATTTCTCCCCCTCCTCCTGCTCCAGCAGTACTAGCAGGAGCAGCACCTTCTAAACCGGGAACAGCAGCGCCTCCTGGTCCATGGGAGAGTGCACCAGATCCGCCTGCTGGTGCACCTCCAGGACCTGGAAGTCCAGGTGCTGCTGGACCTCCTGCGGGCCCACCAGCGGGACCTGCCTCCGGTTTGCCGCCCTCATCACCCCCTGGAGCGGGACCACCTCCAATAAAATTCCCAGCACCCTCCACTTTCCCTGAGAGTTCTCCGATGGCTCTTTCGAGTTTCTGTAATGTTGCGGAAACGGCTGCATTCTGCTTCGCTTTTTCCACGCTTTTGGCCTTCTCTTCCATTCTAACGGAAAGTGAGCTTACAGTGTCTCCTAGCTTGTTAATGCTGTCAATCAATTGCTCATCCTCTATTGGGAGAAGATTTGATGTTAGATTAGATTACAAGATGTGACAGTGACAAAGACTACTTTTAGTTACGATGACGTCAGTGATGTAGCTTCACATAATGATAGATATACTTGTCTACGTACCACCCATAATTATTATATAGAGTCAAATTTCAGCTCTGCTGTCAAGAAAATCTGTCTTCTAGTTATATAAGCCCTCTGTATGTAAGCTTTGCAAAGTTTCGTTGACAAATTTTAAAACCTACCACTGCGTTTGTTTCTTAAGTGTCAAATATGCTACAGTTATGAATCATTGGTTCACCTTATGCATTCCATTCTCGGCTGCCCCTTATTTGATTTAATTTTTGTCTTATGTGTAGTCTTTCATGGCCGACTTGCATATCCATAGTCTAGCATTTATGTTAGAGATGGAGAAATAGAACTTAGAATGATAAACGGGCGTCACTTTATACCAGTGTGGCTTTGTGAACAAACTGGAAAATTGGGTGAGACGCCGAGAACTGTAAATACGGGAGGAAACATTGGAAATTTGAAATAACGTCTAAAAACAATAGGCAGAAAATGCAATTTATTTATATTTTATTTAACTGTATTGTTAAATACATCCTTCAGTGATTGTGTAGATAGTATACGGGTGACTACTTTTACTCCACCTGTTGGTTATACTGCCTATGAGATAGATATAACCGCGTACGCCCATTGTCGTGTCTTGCTAATTAACGGAAGCTTTCCTGAAGTCAGTATTGAGTTTAGGATCATGCATGAGCTGAGGGTTATACCCTTGGGGATTGTCCAGTTAGTCATGGAATTCTAAATATTATCATGGTGATAATATTTAGAAGTCCATGAGTTAGTGAAATGTCTAGCCACCTACATTTACTATCTGGCGCTGATCTGATCGATCAGCTGTTCTAATTGCAATTAAATACGAGTCCATATCAGTAGGAATGTCAGCATGACAACCGTCTTCTCGCATGTGCCAATTTTCTTTCTTTCCCTCTTTCCCGTCACCTTTTACATAATCGCATTTAACCCTACCTTACCCAACAAGGGGCGGATTCCCCCCTAGTAGTTTTTGTGTAATAACTTTTGTTCCGCTCTCTCAAATGTTTTGAATTTTTTTGAGAATTAACCAAATTTCATTTCTCACTTGTTCTGAAAGTTTGAACGACCAGGATTGTGTACTTTTTGATGTATGAGGGTTTGTCGCATGCAATCGAAGGATATTTTAGTCTGTTTGGAACACTCATTGAACGTCTACCAAATTTATGGAGCAATGTATGGAACCATATTTCAAGTTTACCTGACCACAAAAAGTTGTAACTTGGTGTGCAGATCTGTATATACCTAGATTATGTCAGTGCCAAATATGTAGGAATTCTGTCAAGCGGTTTCGGAGATGAAATAGGGGGCGGATTCTGCCCCCCTCGCGTCTACAGCTCCTTAAATACCTCGGGCAAGGTAGGATTAATATCATTAGTGCTAAAACGTCAAAGGTAATAAATAGACCACTAACCAGGATTCAGAGATCCTCCTCCCGCGTTGGTAGCTGCTTGAACTGCATGAAAAGTCAAAGAAAAACCAATTGGTGCGAGTTTTAACGACTCTTAAATTGTTTTTAAATTACTTAAGAATCAGTAGATAATATTTGATAATATAATGACATTAATGGCATTTCACTAATGATTCCGTTATTGAATATTATCTACAAATTTTGTAATACGACGAATCTTTTCCGATACTTAAGAATCGTATTGTTTTGAACGCAAGTAGTGCTAAGACGTTTAAGCTACAAGACAGCAGAAGTAGTCAACATAGATAGTAAAAAGACAAATGTTATAAAAATGTTCATTAAGTATACTGCGCAACAAGGCTTTTATCCAATGCTGTAGATACTGAGAGAGGAATAGCAGCTTCTTCTTATACAGTGACAGTGGACTACTTGTTTGGGTTCATTATAATTAAAATAACATGTTTGTAAGTAGTAAAACTTATAATTCAAGCTCGAGGTTTTTATTAGGTTTTTACTGTTTAAAAGAGGACTTTGAACGTAAAGTTTTGGAACATTTGACCCAAAAGGTACAGCCGACATTTACCCTGCTACTCCAAACTGTTGTTAATATTTTGTCTGTTGTACCCCATGGAGAGTGTAGACACGTAGCAGCCACGTAAGGCGCTTCCGTCTTTATAGCCATCATAGCCAGGTCCCAATTTTACACCTTCGTAGGATGAAGTACAAAAGAGTTCATATCTGCCTCATAGATAATGCAGCAGGACCAGGGCTCGAACGTCTGATCCTCGTTATCATTGTATTAAGAGACATCTGCTCTAAGCACTCGGCCATGCTGCATATATGCTACCAGTTGTGCAAGTTATCAAACTGAACAGTTAATAAAGGCGATAGTTTTATTGTGATATTTCAAGTGTGAGATCACGTCCTCCTACTCGATTGTTGATATGTAAACCCGTTGACACTATTGCTCAATGAAATACGTGGCATTGCAAAACAATTAGTCAGCTAATATGAATAATGAGTTGGATTTTGCTTTATCTCCGAGTATATTATTCCCAGTTTGGCTTTATCATATAATACAATATTGTCTCGTTGCAAAATCGAGAGTACACGCAACTCTGTGAATTGCGCCCAGCCGTTGGACTGGATTGAAATGCCCTTATTAGCAAGCTGGCCTTAATATGTAGATTTTGAATTATCATCTCAATTCTTATTATCAAATGCGTTGGTGTATTATATGTAATTTTGGCCATAGTGGAATAAAGTCAGTAAGGAATCGTTGTGATTAGATTTTAAATAAAAAACAAAACATAAAAGTTAACTTAAAATATGTTATAATTAACTGGGAAATTTACGTAACAAAATATTAAAACATAACAAAATAATGTAAATATGCTGGATAACAAAAAGTTAATTCACTCTTTAACAAAAAAAGTCAATTCACTCTTTAACAAAAAAAGTCGTTGATGTTTGTCTGCCATGCGTGCATATGAGTGTCGACAAACTGGCTGGTTAAATCCCTCGGTACAGTGCTTCATAAAATGTCCATTGTTTTTTGTAAAGCAAATAGCTTAAGCTGTCAAATCAAAATCACGTATGAACCAAATCAAAATCAGTTGTTAAGCAGAATTGATACGTTTTAAGCAACTCATTGCAGTCACTCTAACAAGGGTGCGATACATGGGTCCATCGGTCGTTGCGTCATGTTGATGACACTTCTAGTCCTGCGAGAATGTCATTGTTTGCCCGTATCACACAATGTTTTCATGGGCCACGGACTACCGATCACTGCCCGTAGTTCGCAATTCAAAGCTGCCCGTTAAATGCAGAGTTTACGTAAGTTAAGCGACTACTGCGGCTTGTGATCCTAGGGCCATAGGACTAAACCCTTATCATTTTGTTGGTTTCATAAATAGGGAAATCTAGGGTTGTGAAGAATGATACCCTGCTTCTGTAAATCGTAGTAGTTTACTTACATAGTTAGCCCATGTTAGAAATCGGCCAAGTTCTTATTCTTTTCGTAATGTGCATCGTGCGTACGGGACATGAAGGTATATATTCCAATTAGATTAAGGGTTTGGACTTGCTAGGAATAAAATCTATGCCATCTATTAGGGAATAAAGTAGCAGTTACAGTATGTTGTCGTGCATCCAACCCCACGTTTTCCTTCACATCAAAGGGAACTTGTGCCATGCTTACTATTATTGTTCACCAGATATTGATTCGTTGCATGACTAATGTCAACATTGACAGGAAGATGCATTGGCATAGTGTATGACTCTAAACTCTAAAGGAGGGTGAAATAAATCAATCCATCTCGATCTTTGGAAAGGGGGCCAAAGGAAGAAGAAAATATGAAAACGAAGGCTTAAAATTTGTGCTGATTTTGTTCTTGCTTTAATTTATATTGTAGGATTACAGTCTCAAGTAAGAGTTTGTACTGTAGGATGAAGTCCTCCTATTTGTTTGATCTAAAAGCATCCAAAGAGCTAACACGTCATACTTGTTGGAATTTCCATTCTTGGAAGAAGGTTTAAGCTTCAATGCTGTGATTTATGATTTTTAATGCGATTCAAGCCAGATCTGTCCGTCTAAACTACACAGTGCATCTACATTTGAATTTTACCAAAATTACGTAATTTTCCATGGATCAACACTTCAAAGTATGTACTTTTCTCCTTTCGTTTATTGCTCTTGGATGAAAAGGTTATCACTGGCAACTTACTTCGTATCACGAACAGAAAATTTCATACGCTTGACTAGAAACCACCTAGAGATCTGTGTGCATCTTCTAGGGCTTTTGCAACTGTTGTTAAGAAGACTTACATACTGTCATGCCGTTAATAGTGGCAGTTGTGCATGGCAAATGTCTTACATGAAACTGTATAGTAATCATCGTAAACACGTGAATAAAGGTACTGTTAATCAAACCATGACTTACCCTCCGAGAAAATTACCCGGAAACCGATATGTAGCTTAGCCTGCATGCAGACTATCCCAGCTGAAGTGGGTACTGTAGTTTTGTCTGTGCGCAGGCTACATGTAGCTCGGGCGCTCCAGTTCTTCGCAGTATTGGTAAATGGGTTTACGTTTGTGAAAGCGTATTTACATACTACAAAACTATGTAGGTGTGGGTGACAATTCAATGCCGATGGGCATAAGCTGTAATATGATTTAACCTTCTTGGATTTATGGATTTTTCTTGGCCATAGAATTAATTTGATGTAGGTTTATCGGATTACCTGATGTATTCAAAGTTGGAAATCAGATTGTCAGTACATAATTACTTAAATTAAGGTGCCTCTGATCTCTTTGCAGTAAATTTGAAGCGTGGAAGAATGAGACAACACTAGTTTTGTCATATCGCATAAAACGTATTGCCCTCAGCTATTGGAAAGAGGGACGATCTAGCGTTTACCTCCCTAAATATTTAGCGTAATGTCACGTTATTGGCATGTAC
>JAAAKM020006971.1:15754518-15766869 GCA_010016025.2 Alatinidae sp. Z8VKAUB7J3 | reverse complement strand
AAAGGCTGGCATAAATTTTATTACTAGAAAGCCCAAGCCTTCAATCTGATTGGTATATATACATATACTTGCCGTATGTACAATACACATTACGACAAGAAAAAATTAGAAACGATTAACAAGCAGTTTTATAGGCCTACAAGTTCTTCGACTTCTCTCCTCCAACGACTTACAACACGTTGTAAAGCACTCTATCCTTGGCACTTTGCAGGTAACCCTTCTAAATTCATAGTAGTAGTAGTTCACCCTTCTAAATTCATAGTAGTAGTAGTGGTGGTGGTGGTAGTTTTACTAGTGGTGGTAATTGTAGCAGTAGTAATAGTTGTGATGGTAGTAGTAGTAGTGGTGCGGTTGTAGTAGTAATAGTGGTGGTAGTGATAGTGGTGGTGGTGGTGATTGTGGTGGTGGTAGCGATGATGATGGTGGTGTTAATAATAGTAGTAGTAGTAGTGATAGAAGTAGTAGTAGTAGTGGTGGAGATGGTGAGGGAGGCGAGCATGGTACTTGTGATAGATGTAGTAGTAGTAGTAGTAGTAGTAATAGTAAAAGTAATAATAGCATTATTAGTAGAAGACCTATTTTTATTATATGATAATAATTTATAAGCTATTTTGTCTTCTAGAAACGTAGTTTAAGCTTTTAAAATACATGTATGTTATGCGTAAAATATAACAAAAAACTTGTCTTATTTATCTTATGACGTCACTGGATTTTTCAATGCCATTTTATAATTTTGAGGACAAAACACTATAAGAATTGCATGTGAATCGCAACACGTACGTACCAATAGTCCCACAAACATTATAAAAGCATATTTCCCTTCTCTCTATCTATACATACCGCATTATTTTGTTTATTTACACTACAATTGAAGCAGACCTAGCACTATCCTTACAAATGATCGTTTCAAATGCAATGGATTTTAAATAAAAATGATCTGTTATCTGTTAAATTAGTAGATCATGGCTGAACACATACTAATACCTTCAAAAAACATTGTACTGTACCAGATCTATACTACGTGTCCAGATAAAAAGAAAGTAAAATTCTATAAAAATTGCGAGAAATACGTAAGACTGAACAGAGAAGAAAATGCTTTCAAATACGTTTCCTTGATTAAATCTAATTAGTAAGTTAAAAACGTTAATATATTTCCGACCTGGGTGTAAACAGGCTAAGGTACAAACCGCTCTCCAGGCGTGTGGACGTAGCACTAATGGCGGCAAGAGTTTCCATTGTGTGTGTGTGTTTAAAGCCCTAATCTTTAAGTGAGTTAATACTGACTTTATTACGGGATTGTACAATTTCATTTAGCAAGCATGGATAAGAGGAATGTCGTCTTTCGGAGAAACAATAGGATTAAATCCCTCCCTTGTATTAAAGCCGACTATGATTCACAAAATTTCAATCCAGGTCAGAAGGGTTTTATTATCACCACCACACAAGCGCGGGCTGGGAGATTGAATGACTCAATGATCAAATCCAGTTTCGACAATGAACCACTAAGGTACTCGAATAAATACAGTTATAAAATAACCACTCCTTCATTAATGCACATTTACGATGACCTGCGATAAGAAAGTTGAATGCACTTTGACGTAATCTGTGATTAATGTGACAAGGTTCTTATGGATTCATATTGTTTGCTGCTCACTGCCTTTGATCGTCTTAAAGAATTAATTCTAAAAGGTTGCTATTGAATACCGAATTTACAATTTCAACCCAACAATCGTTGTATTTGCAGAAAGGGTTGAGATACTTTATGACCATGGACGAGGACATAAGTCTCAGTACGTTTCCCTAACATTTTTGTTTCACATGAACGCACTAGGTTGATATGTTTATTATAAATCTTTTCTTTTCTTCGAATAATTGCGTAATATCTATTGGTACAAACATAAGACATGGTCAGGCGTATAAGTTTGGGCCAATCCGATTTCTAGGGCTACTCTTCCCATCTAAAGGATGGTTTGTAGGGTCCTGAGGTATAAGGTGTAAAGCCATCAAGCATTACGTGGAACCCTAGGGTACCATCCCAGCGTACAATAAGTAAGACATGCAGCATTTGGTGACAACCATTTGTACCCCTCTTTTAAGGAGGGTTCTTTTCTTGTGCTCCTCTTTATTCCTCTTAAATCAAACTCTGAGATCTTGTCAGTTGCGGCCAGAAGCACCTATTAATTGATATTAGGTCCAAAATTGTCTACGACGGGTAGTAACTGGCAACTCTTGCAGTCCAAAAAATTGTGTCATAAGTCATCAATAATAAACAGGAGGACGCTCATCATATTTCTTGTACGAATAATTACAAATTTAATGGGGATCAAGCAAATCAAGTTGACAAAATGTGCGCTAGGGAGAATCGAAAAGGTACTAACATCAAATCCAATAACGGCATACTAAATTGGGTTAGTGTTGCTGGTAACACTGAACGATATCTCTTATCATGCACACGTCACTGGTGTTCTTTGGCTGTTTAATTGACCTATCCCGTTAGTAGAGATAATGTTTTTGCCAAATATATTGCGTATCGTACCTACAGACCAATATTTGGAGGACATACTAACTACGTAATGCATATAAAAAGCATCTCGTTACGCATGTAAGAGAATTTTTTAATTCAAGTCTCTGCGTTTGACGATTCAAGCTCCACTACAAACACCAAGATTTTCAAAAATCATATAATCTTTTACGTATAGAGAGAGCTAAGCAAAATTGCATAAATGGGTTGGTCTAGAAATGCATCTTTGTAAGAACAATTCTTTCGCTTTCTGGTAGTGCCATGGTCGACGACTTATGACGAAACTTTCAAGTTCCAATTTCTTGCAGCCTTCCAGATCTCACGAGTGCTCAGGCTGGTTGTTTACTTGACTTGGTTCAGAAACAGGAGTCTTTGTGCGCTTTTTGCTCTCTTCTGAGGAACCACCTCGGCCAGGCAGAATTCTTCGATTTCGGCCTTGCGGATGACATGACGTTACTACAGAATCTGAACATTGATGTTAGTAGAATAGAAAAATGCAACAAAGGTCGTGTAGAATGCCCTGTCCTAACATATTTACAGTGCCACCACCATACCCTACAGTCGATTTAAAACCGAAGCAAGCTTGCCTATTCAATGTTTTGAAGACGTGGTAATCATGACGCCACGGAGATAGGAATGATATATTTAAAATAATAATGTCTACCCTACAAGGGCTGTGAAACGTATTCTGGGTTGGTGTGGTTGACAAATTATGAATGAGAGCCTACTTAGTCCGCTCTTTTGCTGAAAAACGTGCTATATGAATGGTACCCTTTCTGATTTTAACAGTTCATAATTTCTCTGGTGTGTGTTGCTTCTCTTCATAAATATTCGGGACATTCTTTGGAAAATACGCATGACTTGCAAACTTTTCAGCCTGGCAACAACATTCTAATTTTCCATATGAAAAAATACTTTCCATACACTTAAGGATGAATGTTCTGTTATTACCAATAGGGGATGGAAAAATCCTTCACAATACCAAACCTACTTAGCCACCCCCTATTTATGGCAATCGTCCAATTCATTCATTAGCTTTGTGTACGCAGACATTCGTACAATCATTTCTGATGCACAAATACTCGCATTTGCTTCAACTATAAGCTGTATATAGTGCTTATAGCTATAAAGATATTGAACCTAATAACTCCTAGCCTTACTCATCAACGCACAGTCACGCCATCCTAGTACAGTCGTGAGCATCAACTTCGCAATGCGCCCTTGTCCAACTTTTCACAGTCTTCACTTCTACCTTCAGTAGAAACTTTCCCCCCATCCAAATGTGAATGCATATGATTTTCTTACACGAAATGCAATATTGAGAAACCACGAGCGACAGTTTGACCTCGGTTGTAGCATCCGGAGCAAGTCTATAACTTACTGGACTCCTGAGCAAAATCCAACAAAACAAAAAGGGCCAAATATCTCAAAAGAAGCTTCTCTATCGGTAGGACTACAGGGTAACTGGGGCTTGGATTAGTATACGTCATAAATGATGACGCATGTTGCAAACAATGGGGTTTTTCCTTGGCTGAAACACTGTATTTTGGAGGGAAATCTTCATATCTGTGATGATAAAGAAAGTACTTCAGAATCGCCCACAGCAATATTTTGGCGAAATTCCTAATCAAGCACAAACATCCTTTCACAGGTGCTAGCTGTGCTGCTCTTGCCCAAAGGAACACAGTGAGGTATCATTTAAACTTTATTCTTGCGAAGGGTGATATCAGAGTTTCCTATTTCGTGGAATAAAAGAACGTGAAATTGTAGCAAATGGTATCATGCGACTTGGAATTTCATGCAGGCCTGAAGCTTAGATTGTAAAGCTACAAAGTAAAAAGAACATATCTGAAATGGGAGTAGATATACTTAAAATACTAAAGTAGATGAAAGTAAAATCAGTAAAATATTTGCATAAAATTATGAGTAATAAAATGTCTGGAATAAGGTAACATTAAATATGAATCAAAGGGTTAAGGGTATTAAAAGAAGATAAAGTCAATAGTAGGATTACAACTATATATCTAATATACTAGGATATGATATTTAAATCCTAATCAAATGTAAAATCTTGATACGTCCGTCATGCTTTCGAATCAAGTAGGGCTCAGTGTCTTATTAAGAGTACGTCAGAGATTTGTAGGTCAGCGAGGTAGTGTCAGCGATACCGGATTTTTTATGTGGTCCTTGAAACTAGTTTTGGCTTCATGGGTTTCTTTTAAGTGTTCGCTGGGTCTTGATATTCTTGATGAAGTGTAAGCACATCCAAAGATTTATGTCTTCTTGTTTCTTAGACTCATGTTTACCATTGATGCCCTTGCGTCACACAACGTTACCGCATTTATCTAAAGACTAAATTCCATTCCAACCGATTCCGGGCAAGTGCCTAAATGATGTCCAGATTGTTGACGTCAGCCTGTACACCTTGAAACCAAGCCTTGATAAGTGTGTCTGTACCTACCTGAATTTCAACTCCCATGTCTTTGCATCGTTTTATCCAACATGTTTCCATCCTTTCAACATACCAAACCACCCGAGACGCTTCTTGCGTCCAAATGTAGTTCCTAATACTCATCTGTTCCATCTGAAGCTTTCCTGTCTTTCGTTGCCTATATACGTACAAGAGTACACTTGACTCATGCGCTTTTACCATAATCCAGTGTGTGAGTCCCTCAAGTAATCAGGCAATTGAGTACTTTTACCTCTTTGACGGCGGAAGAATTTTCCTGCCCATTTCAGCAGGTGCGGTCAAAACTTTAAGATTAGCGGTCGTGTGCGGATACAAATCGCGATAAAACATGTGCTTGTCATATGTGGCCGTTTGCGTTGAGATAACTCTTCTCCGCGATGGTCGATGGCTCTGGCCCTTTAAATTCATTGATGTAATTGCTATGTATAAGAGAGAAGAGATGAACCATGATACAGTACCCCTACAGAGTGTATATACTAAGTACTACAATATTTTGAAGACGAAAAAGAGGGAAGATATTATTTCTACCTTGGCATTGACTGTTGAACGCAAAAGTTATGAACTTTCCTCCTGACAAAATTTTTGTTCTCCCTTGCTCTAAATCATGCACCAAAATCTAGTTTCAGTTCATTATAATTTGTATTCACATAGGTGTCAGGTAAAGTATCTATGCTAAAAGAACTTTCTTACTCTATAAGGATGAGAGGGCTGGGATCTAGTCTATAACACAACATCTTCTGGAAAGCCTCTCCTCTTGAAACCTTTTTTATAGTCACATTTTCACATAAAATTTGCGTGAAACCCTTATTGAATGTCTACTCCAATCCCACCTGCTTCTGATATAGAGGGGAGAGGAGTGAGGACACGCCATACGAAGGAGTGTAAACCATTCTCGGAAACTCTGGGTAACGTTTCAGTAATCTACATTGCTTTTTAAAAGCGTATCTAGATTCCAATAGTGAGCATTGCCATTTGTCTACATTATGTATCTGCCATTATAAATTGGATGATATTCTCATCAACTCTGTTGTGATCTACTAACTATTTGTGTACCAATTCTGTCCGTCTCTCATACAATGACAGCTGATGACAGGGAAGCTATCGCCTCACCTAATTCACTAGTATTAAAATGCAAGCCATTATAACGGCAGATAACTTCAATTTAGTGTAGGTGATTTTCTGGTTATCTACAGATATCATTATAACAAAATACAAAATGCTGTGCATAATATTTTCTACAAAAAAATGCTTTTATTGATATAATTCTTTATAAATTGTAAGCTTCTTCCTAGTGGAAAGACTTTCTCGTCCGAACATATGTGATTGGAGTTAAGGATTAATAAAAAGTTCTCCAAAATTAATCAAATAGGCCTTACTTGATGTAAAGCTGGTGACGCAATCAAAACGAGACAAACGACAGAAAAATTCGCCTTCCCCATTTTTCTCTGTTCTACACAAGCTTACTGTGTGTATAATTCAATTCAACAGGGTGTCGCCTTAAAGCTACAAGGTCGATTTTAAGGTTAGTGTGATCCACTGGTTTCGGGGTTATGTTTACATAAATTGTCCACAGTGTGACAGGAGTTGAATTCATCCGGTCTCTGTTACACGCCCTTGGCTTGTTTTTGTTGACAGTTGCCTCTGACAGATTGCACTCCGGTTGTCATTTGAAGTTTGCTTCTCTTACTATGGTCTGTGGATCACTACAAAATAGCCTGAAACATCTTAGCCAGGGACTTGTATAAGTTGTCAAAACATATGATTGACAGAAACCACGAAATTCAATTTAAATTGTGATCGTAGCTCTTTCGACGTAGGCCATATTTTACCATCTTTCTCAGTGCAACATTGACGGCAAGCCTTTAAAATCTTGCCATCAAGATAACAGTATTTTTAGAGTCTCACGGGGGTGCACGTGTAGCATCATTGATATCAAAATAACTATTTTAGTAAACAATATGTTACTAATTATGGGGCGCGGGGGCTGGACACATGTCCCATTTGAAAATGGGATGATTTTTCCTATTCCTGTCCTTTGACAAATCATTTTACTGGGTCATCGTATGTTAGCATGCATGATGACTTTGAGTGTTTATATTATTTGTACTCCCTCGTTTTAAGCTGTAGATAGTCAGAGCCAGTGGTCATAATCTCCTCCTGCTTTGGCAAGAGATCAGATTTGTGATCTTTCAATATCTTTAAATGTAGGGAAGATGCATCCTGGTACATAAAGCATTTCTTTGACCCTATGCCCCATTAGCACACTCGTTAAGGACTTGTCCAGCAAAAAATAGGCCGGATCCCCTGCAAGAATTCCTTAATATGCCCTCGATAGCAAATAATCAAATTTATGTCCTTGGGATTTAAGTTTAAAGATAATTGTCTAAAGAAAGCCTGTAGTGTCTGCCAGAATGTCTTAAAATAAAGAAATATTAACCATGTTTAGTGAATGTCTATAAGTAAGATTTTCGTCTCTTCATCTTACACCGCCTTGTGGAGAATGAGACGGAACAAACTGGTTCCCAAGGCTTTATTATTTACTGTACTTGTTATTTATTAATAACTGGCGTATAATTAAGTTGGAAACTTTGGCCTACCCTATTCGAAGGCTAGTGATTTATTTCGGCACTGGCGCTCTAGAAAAATAGGATTTTTTCAAAACTAGCATTTTGGCAGATAAAATTTGGACCCGTCTGTTCCTTAGGGTGCTGCTAGGCCTCTCTCCATAATCTACGCTCTACCCATCTGCATCCTCTTTCTTACCCTGATGCATACATGTGTGTAGGCCTACTTAGCTCAGGATGTTTGTAGATGTACCCACATCTTCCTCATTTCAAACATAAGGACCTCTTTACAAGATATTCGTTTCAGTGAGAAATTCCTCCTATTGTTTCATGACTACAACATACTTGCTTGGATGTCGTAAAACTCATCTACTACAATTTTCTAGTTTTTATCAGCTTGTGTATTTGTGATACCAATACCACAGTTTAACGGTAATAAACGAAACTTTATTACAATCGAGAACTTCCTTTTTCTGAGTAGACAAAAGAATATTAAATGAACTTGGTTGATTGGCACGCTTGGCGCACTCTCCAATCACCAAAATTTTGATTTTCATAGAAAAGCACACTATTATATTTTGTGTGACTCGAGATGTCTTCAAGCTACTTGCTTTTTTCTGTACCTTAATTGTTTAACAAATCTGCACATATTTAATCATCAACTACTTCAGTCATGTTGCATAAAAATTAGCATCTTGTCAGCTTAGCACCCTTGAGTTGTTATGGCCTATTCATTATACTTGTAAGATTGGCAGAGAAATTACAACAAAATAGAAATTTAGGTATATTGACACAACGCAACAATTTCTTTGTAGATGCCCTATAAGAGCCACCGAGTGACATAAATGGCAGTTTTCTAAATGTTCCTGTAAACAGTCAAGTTTTGCAAATAGTAGCCTCTTTTGCTTTACATGATTTAATTCTTTAGGTTCTTAAGGCTTGAAACGTCTACCAAGGGAGCCACTGTCTTTTCCTAGTTTATCGGTAACCAGCGAGTTGATCATTAGACATGTATGAGGTTACAAACGAAAACTGATTAGCAACTTCATGATTAGACAAGTAAATATCTCTCGATACAACATCGGTAACGCCTAAGGCAAACATCTCAAGCCTTGAGCTGTCTCCATAGGCAACCGCGCTCTTGGCTTAGTTTATTGGTAATCATCCAAAGGCTACGAGAATACAAACTAAAACTGCGGATCAAAATCATGATTACACAAGTATTTTCCCGGACACATCATTGGGAAGGCCTAAACCAAACATTTCGCCCTTATCGGGACGATTCCCAGCAAATTATCTACCCGCAAAGAAGAAAACGTAGCTCCTCTACCTGATCAAACGATGGACCAAATAAATTTACTGTGTCACACCGGGCATTTACTTTCTTGGCAAGTATCACTCAAACTCTTCATTTATTTTCCTAGCTGTTTAGGAGGTTGGAAACTGTGAGTCAATACGAGGCTTGATTCAGAGTCATTATATGTACTGTGAGCGCTGAGACATTTGACATTAGTTGATAGTTTATCATGACTATGGTGCTCCTTATCGCGTTTCATTAAGATTTAGTTTGGGTTTATACCATTTGTATAGGTTCTAATACGCGAACTTCGCCGTATTAACCCATGCCTTCTGGCCTTTATTGGTCTTCAAGTACTATAAACAGCTCAGTGACTCAGTAGGACAACTATGTATAGAAAGTTGTTATCCAATTCCAATATTCACTAGACCCGAGCAAATTTTGTCGTTTACTGGGCTAAATGCACTAGGCTTGGTCACACAGGAGTGAGGTGAACACATTTTCACAATCACTCAAGTATATTAAAGCTTCCAATGATTCTAGTTAGCTCAATTTCTCACGAATGCGAATCAACAGTAATGGCTTCTTTTGAAATTGCTAAATAGTGTAGTGTTTCTCGAGAAAAGAGCTAGTCCTTAATACAGTACAGGTTAGACCGCAGCCAACACAACCCATTATGTGCTAACGTTTACCATGGAAATGGAAGCGTCAATTTCCTCACCCGCGTTGTAGAGAGGTAGTTTCTAACTTTAGCTAGTTACGTAGCGTTACCAGTTACTTCTTTAAAAAAAACATTCAAGGTTATCCTAGTTACTTCTTTAAAACAGCATTCAAGGTTGTCCTAATCTCTGCCTTCAACTATTTTGTGTGACAGAGAGCCATCTCTGTTTAGCTTACTTTGGCATGGCATTTGATAACAACCGTTGTTTCAAGGGAGATTAAGCATTTATCGATCACCGTAGAAACATGAGACGTGTATTTGTCACCATATCAACTACCAAAACAACTTTACAGGTGGTGAGGTTTTCGAGATCTTTTTAAAGGACTATTGATCGATAACGTTTTATAAAAAAGCCTTTCAGCTGGAGGGGACTGTGTTGATCTCTGAAACATTGGAACAATATGCTAAACGGATTTAAGAAGTGAGCGACTTTTGATCGATACATAAATTATAATGTAAATCAATTTAAGTGCTCGCTCATCTGGAGACATTTTTATTGAGATACATGCAGACAATTCTGAGACGTGAATGCAGAGTTCACAAAGTCTTTCTTGGAACTAAAAAAACAGTAGGACCTCCAGCGAAGATCATGGCTTAAGAGTTGACACTCGTGGCGTTAGAATTATACCAAGGGAAGGGTGGATATACGAATAAGTGGAGCCCGAAGCAGAATGAAATAAATTATTTGTCAGCCAGCAAACATTTTTTGAAAACGTCCCTGAGATAATTCTTGTCAAACATTTACAAGTATCCCTATTGAAAGAGTACTTTCAGCGGCCTGTGTCCTTAAGCGCCTTTAACAAAAAGGCTTTAAGGGACCCGCAAGAAAGTTAAGAAAAACCTCTGAAGACCAAAATATGTTTTGCGATGCGAAGATGAGAGCAATGAAACCCAATGGATAGAGGAGTTATGCCTTGAATGGTTCTTCTCCCTGGAACAAGGTATAATACCTAAAAACATTTGTCTCTTATGGATAAATCACACCAGATTCTGAAGATGGCTGCTTTATTTTTTTAAAATTTCAGCAACTTCCATATGCGGATAGTTGCATTACGTTTAGACTATCTGTCTTGATAACAGAGGCTACCACCTTCCCTGCCATACATAACGTGAATCCTTTGTAACCTCTACGTCTTTCAGTTCACCGTCCTTAAATAACCTTGAAGGTAATTAAAATTAATATAAACCACAACTTTCTTGTGGCTGGATCATCTGGCAAGGAAAGACATCAAAAGTCTTTGTAATTTTGTTCTTCAACGTAGAAAGAAATACCTTCTAAAGGCATGAGTCCACATCAACCAAGGAGTTCTTTCCTGCTTATAGCTTTAAACAATTACGAGGCACTTACTGGATATTGATTGATGTTGATCTGAGCTGCACTAACTGTAGACATGCAATTGAGAGGAGGGTATAAGACATAACATTACAATTGAATATTTTGGCTTCTCTTTCACTTGAGATAAGAAAAGAGGAGGAAAATTTACTTCCAACATCAAAGAAAACACTGTTTGGCCACGGGTGTAGCTGGTATCTAGTTGTGGTTATAAGCAAAAGACGACAAAGATACTGGGCAAACCCTTTCAAAGCAAAACTATATAACCACAATCCCAAATGATGTCAGTGGGAAATCTGAAAGGAATGTGACTTCAATTGCTCGAGAAACGTCTTGGTTCGCATTCAAGTACCTAACGGCAGCTGCAGTTGCCAACTGGGTTGATGAATCTGAAAAGTATCTGACATTAACGGCTTGAGAAGCTTCGTACCTAACACTGGAGCACTCGACTCAAGCGGGTTAAAAGAGCGGTTCCCAACTTGTTATCGTAGAGATCTAGAGGACCACGACCCCAAACGAGGGTTAGAATGCTTTCTAAGCCTTTGGGCACGGGCGCATTTGCTGTCACTAAAATACAATGTGATCTGCAAAGATTTAATAGAAGTAGTTTGAAGTGAAACTCATTCTACAGAGCTAACAGGTACATCACACCTGCCAACTCGTTCCCGTCTTTCTGCCGTTTCTATTACAATAGCTGCGAGTAAGTATGTATTAACCTTACGTAGTATGTAAAGGAAAATAAAGAACAAGCACAGGAAGTCTTCTTAGGCCCCAAAGCATGCCTGTTACCCACAATACTTTGAGAGTTTTCAATATCCCAAACCTTATTTGTAAACAGACACTAACTAAAATAAATGGAGCTACTTATCACGTCAATGACAAAAGACCCATCTCATGTAAACATACATTGCTTCTCGCACCTAGGGAGTACAAAATCATTAAAGAATCTCTTTCCGGTCAGTAATTTCGTGGAAGTTGCTATCGAAGCACATCAAAAATTCTAATGTTATAAAGTCTTCCCGAAACAACGTTGACTAATCAGGTAACAGCACATCGGAGCAAAAGTTAAGATCTTTAAAATGAAACTTGAGAATGATGGGTCTTTGAACTACACCTATTGTCACTTCTGTTGCCCAGATGATCTGTGGCCACTGGTAAATAAACAATGTAGCAATAAATGCGTCTTAAGCTGTTGTTTTTTGCCAAGGTAAGAGGCATGTATTGAGATAAATACATGAATGATTGTTTAGTTGGAGAGAGGAGGGGAAGGGATGGTGCTGAAAGCAAGCATTCAGAAATTTTCTAATTCCATATATTTTAGACAGTAAGAGCAATGGACCTACAGCATAGTTTATCGACATTAACTGTATCTATTAATATTTCGAAATGTACGAAATACTTCAAGATATTTTCTTCAAATTGGTTGCCTAGGCTGTTAAAAGGGT